>VWZL01005118.1:0-159320 GCA_013396915.1 Stercorarius parasiticus
CCAACGCTTTGTACGCAAATAACGATGTAAAAAACTGACCCCGGTGCGTCGCCGACCCGGCAGCCTCGCCGCCGCTCGGCCCACGCGCCGCCACGCCAGTCCCACCAGCGCCAAGAGAAGGTGGGACCTGGCCCGGGTGGTACCTGCTCCGACCTACGTGGCCGGGAGGAAAACTTACCCCCGGAGACTCCCGACCTTCCCAGCACCGGGGTGAGAAGAGAGTACGGGACTTTCCTGGCTTCACACGGCTGATTGAAGGTCTCTCCGTGCTTAACAGAGACTGATTCACGGTTAACAAAAGAAAAGAGCAAGGCTGGAAATGAGTTAAAAAATAGGTGTTACTTGTGGGCTCTTTCTTGTGTTCTGTCAGAAGAAACCCCCGGAGCAGAAGCACCCACCCGGTCCCGGTGGTCGCACTGGTTGCCCACCCCGACCTGGCAGCCCTGGGCAAGGATGGCAGGGGGGAAAAACCACTCTGGCTCTGGTTAGAAACTGGAGAAACTGGCGAGAAACAGCCCTGCTCTGCCTGCAGTGAGCCCCGTCCCCGCCGGTGCTGCTGGTCCGGCAACGGGCCGCGGTGCCAAGGCAGGAGCTGGGGGTCTGGCGGGGGAGGGCAGGACCCCCCCGGCCCTTAGGAAGCCGCTGCAACGCGGTGGAGAGAAACTCCAGGTCCCCGGTGCAGGGACGGTGGAAAATTCCTCGACCGGCTGCAAAGCTGGTGGCAGCGCTGGGAAAGACGAGTTGTCCCGGCACGGTGGGTGCTCCGCGTGGGGACCCTCGTGGCTGCCGGTGGCACAAGCCCGGACCCCGGCGAGGGCTTGGTGCTCCACAGGCTCCCAGACCTCCTCCGTCGCCTGGGCTGAGCGAGAGCCTGCGCTGCAGAGAGAGGCGGATGGGGCTGAAAAGTGGTTTTGTGAATTCAGCAGGTGCCCTCTGGTCCCCCCCACCAAGCCGTGCCAGCAGGGGAAGAGGAGCCAAATCGATTTTATAACCTCCACTTCCAGAAGCAGCAGCCGAGACATTCCCCCGGCCGGGTACCCGGCAGGACTGAAGAGAAGAGGCAGGAGAAGCAGGCGCCGACAGCGGGCATCCATGGGGCCAGTCCCTGGGGGGCAGCCAGGACTCCTGCCCGCCGGGAAAGGTCAGGCAGCAGGAGCAAGCAAGGCACAGAGGTCTTGGAAGAGGCACTCGCATCCATCTCCAGCTGCATCCCTGCCAGTTTGTGCTCAAGGACCAACTTTGCCAACTGCACTAAGCCTGGGCTGGGATACGGCTCCGGTGAGAGCCGCACGTCCAGGGCAGACCCCTGGGGAAGGGGCCGTGGTGCATTGCCAAGGCGGTGGCTCCTTCCCACCACAGGACAGCCCCAGCGGAGGCCTGTGAGCCCACATCCCCAGCCCTGAAGCCACACAGTGTGAGTGCCCAGCCGGGAGGCGAAGCCTCCCCTCATTTCTCCAGGCTGCGGAGGAGAGCGGCACGCCGGGGGCTGAGCCCAGCAGGGGGCAACTCCTCCTGCCAGACCCAGGCACCATCTTTCCGTGGGATTACAGATTCCTCTGGTCTCCGCATGGGTGGGAATGCCAGGGTCAGTCCCAGCAGGACCAAGCCAGGCTCTCGCCGGATGCTGCCTCGATCCTCTGGGAGGACCAGCCTCCGCTGAGCCGGCTGGGCTGGCGGCAGCGCCCCGACAGCTCCAACTGGGCTTTACAGCTCCAAAAAGCAATTTGAGCCAGGCCAGTGTTCGCAAACACGGTGGCACACATGCAGCGCATGGAAGCACCCTGGCAGCCCAGCAGACGGCCGTCCCCAGGCACACGGGGTGGCAGCCCCCCAGCACGGAGCACTGCTGGCTGCAAGCCCCGCCACAGGCTCCCGGGCTCTAGCTCACCCCGGCAGCGCCAGAAGCCATCTCCCTCCCTGCTTGACCCACCAGCAACCAGCCTCTTGATCCATAAAGCACCGAGCAGATGCTCCAACACAGCCTGCATCCGCAGCACTGGGCTCCACTTCTCCGAGCTTCGCAGCCCCAAAATCCCAGCTCCTTGATTTGCAGCCGCTACAGCTACATGGGGTGTGTAAAACTCACCAGCCCGAGCCCAAACATCAGTCTTCACACGGCCGTGCCCCCGGCTGGCAAGTGGCACAGGGGGCTCCCCTCTCTCCACGGCCAACCCCGCCACAACCCCAGGGTCGGCACAGCCGCAGGGCCGTCACGCTGGCGTTCCAATCCCACCGAACGCAAAGGGGCAGGGGAAGGAGGAGAGGAACGACGCGGTGTTGTAAAAATCAGGTCAGCATGCGGAGAACCCTGCAGAACCACGGGGCGGACTGCCTGTGCGTACCTGAGCGCATCAGAGGGGCTTCCGAGTAACACGGCACAACGCCCTGGCCCCCATTTTTTCCTTGACAGGGAAAGTGCTGCCTAGGGTGAACTATACATACAAAGATAATTTTAATTAATTTATTTATTTCTTTACACATAACTGAAAGTGATGTTACAGTACATAAGTTATTTACAACTGTGCAGTAATGTGTTGCAAAATAAATTATCTAGAAGGCAGCAAAAGTACATTGTTAATGTATATAAAAACTGTACAGCATTTATGGGATACAATTTTTCTTTATATGAGTATTGGCTCTGTAGTGTTTTCAAGTTATGTTCTCAGAAAGAGAAACGAAATGCCCAAGATTAAAGGAAAAAATATATAAACCACATGGATTTTACTCCATTAAAAACACAGTTGGCAAAGTCCTTTCTCTGCGTCGCCATCTCCCCGCCCGCCGCTGGCCGTGCCGCCCCGGCGCATGGTGCGCAGGCGGCTCCTCTGCTCTTCCGAAACGGTGGCGAGCGGCTGCTGCGGGGCACCGCGGGCGCACCCCGGAGCCGTCCACACCTTCAGAGCCGCGTCTGCCCAACTTGGGACGCTGTCTTTTTGTTTCTAATTGTTTTTGTGTTGTGTTTTTTTTTTTTCTTTTTTTAGACATACCCAGGATGGAACGAGAAACTCAAACAATCCCCCCCCTCCCCCCATGGTTTCCTACTGCAGCTTCTCCGCGAGGAGATCCGCGACCGGTGGAAAACAAGAGAGCTGGAAATCACGGTGTTCACAAGTACATGAATCACGTGGTTGCTGGCCCCGCTCAGCAGCTTCTGCAACACGCAAATGGTGTCCTTGGCCTCCTCCCTCCACGCCTCTGCCAGTCTCTCGGCCGGTGAGTGCTCGCTGCCCGCGCAGACCGGCTGCCTCCCTGCCGCAGCAACCGGTTGGAAAGGAGATGCGCCCCGGCCCGCTGCCCGGCGGAGCTGCCGTCAGTCCGGAAGCGAGGGACGCGTTGTGAAGAAAGTGCAATTATTTTTCTTATTGTTTTGTTTTCTGCCGATAGCTGCTTCCTCCTCCTCTGACCAGGGATTCATCAGCAAGCGGTAAGGGTGAATGTGAGCTCGACCGCCCGACCTCGGAGGGCTCCCGTCCTTGCCAGTTTTCAGTGACGTCTCCTGGTTTTGAACTGTCATGCCGGCAAGAGCACAAAGTCATCGTTCACGTCGACCATTGGCACATAGAACGAGGGCACCTCGTTCACGCAGAGGGATTTGTGCCCCGCGGGGTCCAGCTCCTGCACCTTCAGCTGCCACTCCATCCTTTGCACTGCGTTCAAGGCAGCAGCTTCGTGTTGCTGTCGCATGAGCAGGCACGTCTGCATCGGGGAAATGAAAAACCAAGCAGAGATGAGCGGTGGGCAGGAAAGGTCCTGCTGCCCATCCCACCTGGCAAAGGCAGGGGACCTGCAGCCATCGCGGTGGGCAGAGCAGCAAACGTAGCAAGGGATGCCACACGCGTCCTTGCAGGAAGGAAACCTGGACTTGGGACGCCTGCTGAGCCCAGTTCCAGCAGGAGCAGGGGCGGCAAACCCAAAAGGGCCTTGTGGGGTGGCTTTTAAAGGCTCCTAAGCACTCAAGAGCAGTGACCCCGCTGGTGACAGCCTCGCAGACAGTCCCCATTGGTCCCAACGGTGGCCCTTGGCTGCCTGAGAGCAGGGTCCTGCTCCCTTCCTGGGAGCTGCCAACTCCCTCTGTGTCACCACCTGAAAGCACAATCGTCCCCGCTCCCTCCCAGGCCAAAGTTTGCTGCCCGGAGCTCTGCAGAGCACTCTGCAAATCACTGCAGGGGCTCCTGCCACCTTCAAGTTTGCCAGAGGTTTTGAGCTCGCTGCAGCAAGTGCTGCTGGCAAAGAGCAGGCCCCAGGCGTTTAACTGACCGAGAAAGCTCCAGCCCAGATGGCACGGAGCAGAGGAAGAGTCAGACAGACAACCCTAAGCAGAACACGTCTCCCTTCTCCCTTTCTGGAACCAGCAGAGGCAACTGCGCTCCCGTAGTCCCCACAGAGGCTCCCACCTCTCCGCCATGCCATGCACAGAAGCGTCCCCCATCGCCTAACGCTGCCCAGACCACCTCGGGACACCAGCTCCCAGCAGATTTTTGGAAACCAGAAAGGCAGCTTCCAGGCTACAGCAGCAGCCGGGACCCCTCTCTGGGAGACGCTGCTGGCAGGAGGCCGAGCAGCAGGACCCGCAGCACCGGGGCTCCCGCGCCTCTCACCTTCATTCGGTCGTACTTGTCATCCACGTCTTGCAACCAGGAAATGAACTGTCGCGCGTTGAAACGGTCTCTGACCGATTTGTTTTCGTCTCCCTAAGCAAAAGACAGCAAAAGGGAATTACACAATAGATTATTATTATTTTTTTTTTTTACACAGTCTCAGGTCTGACAGGCCACATTCAAACCCCTCTACGGGCACACACTCATCAGAAACCAGAAAGGTGCCTGCAGGGAGGGACAACAGAGGATGCTGCTCCCAGCTGCTCTTGCAGCCCTTTGCCAGGGGCTTCAGCCTCAGAGACGCACAGACGCGTGTGTGCACGCACTCCCCATTTTCGCTTTCTTTGCAGAGAATCTGTCCGTGCCAGCCCGTCACAGCACCCGCACCTCTCTGTCTCCTTCAACTCACGCCCAAGATCAAAACGCCTTTGCTGTAGAAGCACGGACACTTGGCTGGGAAACGCCGAGGCATAAATCAAGGCTCCTGGATCGATACGCCAGGCCACTAATAAATTCCAGGATCCCATCCCTGCGCAGGATCCCTCCTGCAATGCAGCAGCGTGCTTCCCCGAGCAGCCAGGCTGGCGGCAGCTGCGGGACGCCGGCTGCAGAGGGTGCTGGTGGGATGGCTCGGGACCACCACAGACACACGGCCACCGGACACGATTCCCCCTTCTCCGGCACAGAAGGATGTGAAATGGAAGGAAGAAATAACCGTTTTCTTGTGGGCTGCGCGACAGAGTCTGGCTCTTTCAAAGCCACTGTTCAGACACCAATCAATTTAATGGCTCTCTCCCCTTCCTTCAACAGGAAAAGACATCCCAGAGTGTAGTAAAATAAACCTTTCAAGTGCGCAGATGATCCTGATCAAGAAGAAAGGCAGAGGGTCCCGACTCACTGATAAATATGAGTCATCTCTGCTCCTAATGAGACATGGTGCTCCCCGTTTCCCCACGTTCCCGGATGCATTTCCTTCCTCTGCACGCATGTAGGGTATCCAACAACAGGTGACTCCAGAAACTGAGTCAGATTAGGCAATTTGGGCACGTGCCAGGGAGAGCTCTTGCAGGATGTCCTGCATCTGTGTGCCACAGGGGGCAACAGGCACCTGAGCAGGGAGAGCATTAGTAGCTCCTGCCTACATCCCTCCCTCCGTCCAGAAAAGCACCGTCTCCCTCGGGGTCTTGCACAGCACCTCTGAGACACTTCACCACCAAGACAGGCACTGACCTGATTTTCTAGAGGCATGTTATAGACCTCCGAGTCCAGCAGCATGGTGCAGGCACTGAAGGGCACAGCCTGGTTAGCAATAGTCCTTGCTGCCCGACAATGAACTCTCAAAATCTCCTGCTCGCAGGAGACGATGAGCTTCTCCTGAGGAAGAGCAAACGAAGCAGTGAGCGTGGCAGCCTCAGTTTCCCCAGCAGAGGAAGTTCAGGGCCTCTTCCCCAGGAGTTTCCCCGGAGCGCTCCCTTACCCGCTCTATGCTGTGCTGGAGCCGCAGCTTCCCCCGGACGGCTTCCTGCTGCTTGAAGAGCTCCTTCAGAGGCTCTGCGAGCGACGGCGGCGGGGCGATCTGTGGGCACACGACAGCAGAGGGTTAGAGCCAGCAACGCTGCTGGGTGCGCAGCCCGCGGCGGTGCCTCCTCCCCCGGCCACGCAGACGAAACGCACGTTGGCCAAAGGCTTGGAGAGGGAGTCGGTGCCACCCCGCGGGGTGCTGTATGGAGCTCACCAGAGGAGAAGGTCTCCCTGTCTCCTCAGCAGGCAGGCGGCAAAGGGGACGAGCTCAGGCTGCAGAGCCAGAGCCTCAATCACCCCAACGCGCTGCAAGGGCAGTTTGTAAAGGGGCCCGAGCGTGTATGACAAAGGGGATGATACTGTTAGAGAAATACTGCCGGGAGCAGCCCAGCCCGCGCACCGGGAAGGGTGCCTGTGCTCTGATCTGCCCTGATCTGGTCTGCAAGGTGCTCCTCTGGCACAGCCCCAGTTGCAGAACAGAGGAGCAGGTGGCTCTGGGTTAGTCTAGGAAGGAACAAGCCGATGGGAACACGGGCTACAAGCACCGCGGTGCTGGGGCAGACCGAGCGCATGCGAACTCGTGCAGAGAGTAACTCATGCGTGGACTACAGCGCAACAGAAATACCCGCAGACCGGGGTATTTCACCCTGCCTGCAGCAGGGAACGAAGCCCAGCGTGGCCGGTCATATCGACCCTCCAGGCTGGATCCCGGATTTACTGCCTGCAGCATTAATTTTATTGATGCATTTGCATTAGCAAGTCCATTCATGCAGCACAGCAGTGAAATGCAGATCCCACTGCCAAGGAGCGTGTGGTACCGGCAAGTCAAATATTGGTGCTTGGGGAAACGAAAGCAGGAGTTAAGAGCCACCTTTTTCCTTACAGTCTTTTAGGTTCGCTTTTCCAATTACTATTACGGCTTTTAAAAGCAGTTTTGCCTTCCAGCCTCAAATCCAGCGGATTCACATAAACTTGCTCTAAAGCCTGAACAAATCTCAGGTTCCCAAGCACAGCCTAAGGTCTTCTCTGCAAAAATACAGCATCTCAGAGGATGCATTTATCATGCAGCCATCCACTTACCGAGGCTTAGATTTGTCATAGAATCATAGAATTGCATGTTCTGAAAGTAGGCTAAAGCCACAGCCAGGGGTGCCATCAGCACTGCAAAGGGCACTCACGATGCCCAGGGGACAATCTGGCTGTGCTTGTAGCAGCAAGGGAGGGGACGGTCCCTGACAGCTGTGGTTTAAAGAGAGAAGGTGACTCACCACTGGAATATGGAGCTTGCTTAGAGGCTTGCCATCCAACAGGTAGGAGCCCGTATAGGTGACATATTCAGCGTAGCACTGCGGAGCTTGGGGAGTAATATAGCAGAGGATTTTCCGCTTCTCTTCAATCTTTTTCCTGATCTGGAGGTACTCAAAGTAGGGGTTGGACCTGTCACTGTGATAAGGTTCAATGTCGTCCAGTTTTATAGCATCTACAATAGCTGCCAGTGTCTGCTGTATCATCTCCCTCGTCTGCTGGGTGGACGTGTTGATCTGCTGCTGCAGCTGCTGGTTGGAGCGCTGGAACCGGCGCTTGCGAGGGTGCTGAGCCTGGGAATCGTCCTCCTCTGTAATGCGGCCTTTGGCACGTGTGGCGGGCGCAGACACAGGAGGAAATTCCTTCTCAGAAGCGGCGGCATTCTGCTTGTTTTGGTTGGCGAGCATCTGAGCCCGGTTCCTGGTAATCCGCTGAGGAATCTCTTCTATTTTGGGCGGTTTGGGAGCTTCTGCTACTGGTTTTTGTACTGGTTCAACGATTTCTGCTTGAGCGTTGCCCGGAGGTGCATCTGCCTGGGAGGAAGGGACTTGGCTCCCACCACGTGCCGCAGCACCCTCCTGTGAAACACCGCCCTCGGCGGGGGCCACAGGTGGGGAACAGGTCTGGGAGCTGCTCTCTGCCACCCCACCAGAAGAGGACAGGTCTTCGTGCACAGCCTCCACCTCTTTGCTCTCCGCCTGAGCGGACTCGGACGGGGTCTGTTGGAAAATCTGTGCTTCCGAGTCCTCCGCTCCTTTTTCCTCAGCTACGTTCAGCGCTTCTGAGGCGGCTTCTTGTGCAGCCGCTTCTGGTTTCTGCTCTTCTGCTTGTGGCTCCGTCTCCACGGGCAGGACAGCAGCTGCCTGGCTGGCTGGCGGCTCCTCCGGCTCACCGGGCGCTATTACGGACGCGTTTGCTTTAATGATCCCAGCGCTTGTTTCTGAAGCTGCTGCTGGGCTTTCTTCTACCGCTTCCGCCTCCGCCATCTCTGTCTCGGCAACATCCTTAGGTTGGAGCGGCAGCTCTGGTAGCGAGAAGGGCCCGAGGTCCAAGTCGTCTTCTGTATTGGTGAAGGGATCAGGCCACGTTACCGCCTCCTCTGTATTTGCAGGTGCAGCGTTATTGTTTTCTAAATAGTTGTTTTCTGGCGCGCTAACAACTTCTGCCTGAGGTTCTGCTGGCATACAAGGGGGCTCTGGAGGTATCTCAGGTGCTTCTTCTGGAAGAGGCTTGCAGTTATTGAAGAACGTGTCTAACCTAGTAGGGGACATGTACGGCGCCTGCTCTTCGGCATTCGCTATTTCTCCTGGAACTGCTTCCTCAGCATCCTCCTTGACTTCATCGAGCCCTGGTTCAGACACTGACAGAGGGTAAGATATGGGAGAAACGGGGTAGGAAGTATCTGGGGGAATGAAGGCTACCGGTGTAGGATGAATCGGCTCCAGGGAACAGAGCGGAGGTTTAGGGGACTCGGAAAACCTCTGTGGAGATTTCATCAAAAGCTCTGAGCCCATGGACCAGCTGACAGAGTGCTCTGCAGGGTTACCCATCAGGCTGGGAGGTATGGCGGTGTCAGGGTTTCTGGAAGGAGGATTATCCCAGTCTATACTGTTTTGTTCTGGCACACCCGAACTGAAATGGTTTTCTTCAATTGGTGGTAAGTAGGTAGATTCTGGTGGCATAATGGAGGCAGTAGCTTGCTGCTCTTCCGTGGTATCCAAGGGCATGCCGAGGTCGGGAGGAAGAGCACTTTCTACTGAGGGAGCCAGCAATTCATCTCTGTGCGAAGGGGAGGATTTTGCTTGTAAACCAGAAAAGACACTTTCAGGCGACTGGGCGACTCCGCTGACAGGTCCTGGCGCACAATGCAAAGCTTCCACTTTCGGCGATGAAACCCCATAATCTGGTGAGTAATACCCAGGAGATAAACACTGGAACTTCTCAGTAGGAACAGAAGGAAGGGGAACTTTCTCCTCCATTAAATGTTGCACTGGAGAGTCATAATTTGATGTCGCCGGGACACTTTGCTGTCTGAAAAATTTATCTCCGACGCTGAATTCTTCTTCAGGTGCCCTTCTGATGTCAACCGAGATGGAACGATAAAGGTTCGTGGAGGGTATGGTACGAGTCGGGGTCTGACTGGGATTCTCGGGGAGCCCACTGGAAACATTCGTGTATCTGTCGAAGAAGGATGGAGAACAGGCGTTCATGGACATGGTGGATATGGGCAGCGAGTGCTGCGAGTCTGCGCATTCAAACATCAGGTCCGTGTAGTCTTCGTTGCTGCACGAAGGAGTCCTGGGAGTCTGCATCACCTCCTCGTAGCTTGGACAAGAGACGACGGATGCCGGGGTCGGGACTCCCGTCGGCCGGTTCTGATCCGGCCTGGGAGAAGCCGGGAGGATCTCCTTCAGCTGAGGACCCGTAATCCAGTCCTTAGAGTCTGTGCCGACAGCAGGCTGTGCCTTGTTTTCCGGTGACAGTATGGGAGTCAGCGGACCCAACTCTTTAAGCTTCTTGTCCTTGAGCTGAGTATCCAGCGTTAAGGGCTTCTTTGTTGCCAGATCCAGACTCCTCTTGCGCACATCTTCCGAGCTTTTGAGTTTGTCCTTTAATTTGGGGTCTCCGGACCTGTGCCTCATTTTCTCCATTTGCTTCATCCTCTCTTTGTGCCTTTTGTGGCGCTCCTCAATTTCCAGGTCTTTCTGGCTCAGCATCCTCTCAAAGCTGGTCATCATCAAATCTCCGTCTCCCAGAAGTTTCTCCCTTGGCCTGGCATCTTTCTTGCCGCTGTCTTTGGATAGGGTTATTTTTTCATTCCCATTGCTTATTTTTATTGACTCCGATTTGTCTTTCTCTTGGTTCTCCTTGAGCTTCTCCTTCAGTTTGGTTTCACTGAATTTGAGGTTGTCCTCCTTTGATTTGTCTTTAAAGGTGGTAACTTGAGGACTGTCCTTGTCTTTAAGCGTTGACTTTGGCTCGTCTTTGTGATGTTTAAAGAAACCATCTGCGTGTTTGTCTCTATGCTTTTCCTTTTCCTCCTTCCATTTTTCCTTGTGTTTATCTCGCTTCTTTTTCTCTTTAACTGTGCTGATGGTGCTGGAACCATAAGTCTTTTCTTTTTCCGCCTTCTTTGACAGCTCTCTTTCAGAATCATTTTTATCTTTCTTTTCAGAAAATAAGTAATCAATGCTTTTCTCTGGTTCCTCATCAGGCTCTGCCTTCATGTTGTAGGAAGTGCCAAAAGCCTCCCCATCCACAGAGAAATCTTTTTCATAATGAGTGGAATCCTTTCTGCTGCTGGAGTCTTTGAATTCTTCTGCTTTTTCCTTTTTCTCCGTTTTCTCCTTCTTTGCTTTTTCTTTCTCGTGACTTTTCTTTGACGAAGACGAGGAATGTCTGTGTCTCTCCTTCTCCTTGAGTTTGTCCTGCAAGCAGGGCAAAGGGAGAGAGTCCTTAAACTTTTCTTCAGCGGCATCAGTAAGAGAGAGGTTAGAAGACTCAAAGAGGCTTGTCAGTCCCGGATCTTGTCCTCTATCTGTGAAGCTGTCAGAAGAGATCTCGCTGATTTTGTCATTGGAGTCATCTCTATAGTCATTCAGAGCCTCCTCCTCCAATTTCTCCAGCAGGCTCTTCTCCGACTCCCCTCCTTTTGAAGACTTTTTCTCTTTGGAATGCTCTTTATCCGGCTTCTCCTTATGCTTGCTTTTCACCTTGTCTTCGCTGGCATGTTTCTTTTCGACCTTTTCTGGGAGCTTTTGCTTGTTTTTCTTCTCTTGAGTGGAATCTATGGATGTTCTGTCTTTCCTGTCCTTGTACTTCTCGGTAGACTCCTTATCTTTCTTCTCTTTGTGTTTTTCAAAGGAACTCTTCTCCTTCTTCTCTTTTCCCCCTTCCGATGTTCCTTTGTCCTTCTTCTTCTCCTTGGAGTCCTTATCTTTCTGCTTCTCTCCTGAATGTTGCCGGTCGGAGGAGTACTTGCGGTGCTTGTCAGGGTACAGCTCCTTCTCGGTAGCTGCACCGTCGTCCTTCTCCTGCAGACTGTCCAGACGATGCATTTCGCTCCCAGCGGAGTCGCTGACTTTGAAGCCAGTCAAGCTGTAATCATCTCTCTCGTCTTCGCTTTCATCTGTGAAGATGTCTGCGATGCTGTACCAGCTTTTCTCCTTGCCTTTCTTCTCATCCTTCTTCTCGGAGAAGTCCTCTCGATCCGTGGAGAAGCTTTTCTCTTTCTTCTCTTTAACCTGGTCAAAAGAACTCTTCCTTTCTTTGTCTTTGCTGTGCAGGTCTTTGTATTTCTCCTTAGTTTCTTTTTTCTCTTTGAAACTCTTGTCTAGTTCTTTGTCTTTCAGGATTTTCTCAGCAGCAACTTTTTCATTTTTCTCCTTGTCGCCTTCTTTGGATTTTTCCTTGTATTTTTCTGGCTTCACCTTTTCTTTTTTTTCTTTATCGGGAGCATCTTTCTTCTCCTTTTCCTTCCCAGAATGGTGCCTCTCCCAACCCTCCAGAGTTTTACCGCTGAATTCAGGGTCAGACTTATCCTTGAAGAACGTTTCGCAGCCATATTCTTTGAAGTCATCTCGATAGGGCTCCTCCTGCTTCGTTTTGCTCTCTTTTCGATCTTTAGAGCCATCAGAGGAATCTTTTCTGTCTTTGTTGGTTTCACTCGTATCTTTTTCTTTCCTCTCCTTGACACTCTCTGCAGAATCCTTCCTTTTCTTATCCTTTTCGGGCAAATAACTAGGAGTAACTTTGTGTCTGTCCGTTTGGTCCTTTTTCTTCTCGGAGCTTTTGTCCACATAGTCCCTCTCTTTCTTCTTTAAGTAAGTGTCCTTTTCGTTACGTTTCTCGTTGTATTCCTTCTTCTCTTTCGTTTTATTTTCCTTTTTCTTGTCTTTAATTTCCTCTTTCACGGGTTCTATGATTAGTTTTGCCACGGTGTCGTTTTTAATCTCCCTGAAATCTGTTACTGGAGAATCCCAGCTATCTTCACCTTTGAAATCGAAGGATGAATCAGAAGACAAGTCTGAAAACCACCTCTCTTGCTGATCATCCGAAAGGCTGAACTTCGTGTCCTCGCTTTCGGGAAACTGGTTTTTGTTATTAAACTCATCAAAGCCAGACTCATCCCTGTAAAGTTTTTCTTTTTTGCATTTTTCTTTCTCCTCCTTGAAGGATTTTTCTTTCTCTAGTTTAGAAACCTTCTCCTCCTTCAGCTCATTCTTCTTTTCAGATTTTGACTGCTTGTCCTTCGACTTCTTCTTTCTCTCCTCCTTGTGTATTCTCGGCTTCTCCTCTTTGGGAGACTTCTCCTTTACAGGTTTCTCTTTTTCTGATTTACTTAATCCTTCTCTGAAGGATTTGCTCATGTCTTTACTACTATCTTTGACTTTTCTTAACGATTTCTCCTCTTTCGAGGATTTTCCAGTCTCATCTTTAAACAACCATTCCTTCTCCTCCGCTTTACCTTTGGGGAGCTTTTCCTCCTTCTTACTGTGTTCTCGCTCGTGCTTCAACACTTTCAATTTGTTTTCGACTGGATTTTCTGTCTCTACTATCAAGCCTTTCTCAGGCTTTTGTTTAGAGTCCTCAAACTCAAAAGAAAACGTTTTGATTATTTTAATGTCTTGGCTGATGGGGCACTGCCCCTTCTCCTTGTTTTTATGTTTGTGTTTTGTTTTATGCTTTTTAACAACCTTCCCCTCCTTGTCCAGCTTTGGAATTGCTCCATCCACATTGCTATGGAATGAATTCTTTTTCTCAGAAACAGTGTTGTGTGGGGTGTTTTTCTTTTTGTGCTCTGGTTTCTTCCTGACTGGCTTTAGTGACTCTAAGCTCGAGTCCTCGGACGAGTAGTCTGACTCGCTCGTCAGTCTCGTCCTGGTGGAGTCCGATAAGGAACTGACATCTGACCAAGCTGGAGAAGATATGGTTTTCCAATTGTCCGTCCTCCAGTGCTTGGAGTGCTGTTCTGTAAGATTGGGATTATGTTTCTGGGATGCTAAACTCCCATGAGAAGAGGTCGATGAGGCAGACAGAGAGTTAAACAAGGAGGATTCCTTTAGCACTAGCCTTGAGTCCTTTACACAGCTAGAGCTCTGAAGAGAGTCTCTGTCATCCTCCTCACTCTCCACATTTTCGCTCTCTGATTCAGAGGAACAAAATTTGTCATTTTTTTTGCCAAACCGAACCTCTTTGCTTTTCGTCTCCTTCTTCCGCTTCTTTTTTACTTTGCTTTTCTCCTTCTGCGCCTTTGTGCTGGCGGGCTCCCGAATCTTGCTGCTGGGCAATATCGAGTGGGTCGAAAGTCGCAGCTTCTCCCCGGTCCCCACAGCAACGCTGGTCTCCTCCTCGTCCGAGCTGTCCGACAGGATGCGGTGGGCAGCTTTCTTTGGTGTAATTGTGTTATTTTTAGTATAAGTTTTCACTTCCATTTTGGGTATGGAAATGAAACTATTTGCTTTAGTCTCTTTTCTGTAATCCTTTTTCAGCAAATGTTTGTCATCGACCGGCGGGACCCGGTCCTGCTCATCGTCCTCATCAAATTCATACTCATCCTTCACCGGGGTGATGGTTTTGGGGGGCTCCTGGGCCTTGGGCTTGTGCTTCAAACCCTTCTCAAACTCTGAGTCTGTGTTATTGCCATCAACAGAGCTGGAGGGAGCGAAGGAAGGGGCATCCTCCTCTTCTGAGGTCTCTGCAGAGAGAGAAGAACAATGCGTTAAGGGCTGCAAGGGGCTTCGGGGAGGGTACATCATCCGTCTGCTGCAGCTGTGAACCCCTGCGGACGGCCCTGCCGCCCTTTTGCCTCACCCAGCCTTTGCTAAGTCTGCAGCTGAAAGCTCGAAATGCCAGACTGGGAGATCTTTTAGAAAGGAACAGCTATCCAGTCTCAAACCCGCACGGGGTGTTCCTCAAAACAACGTCCCGGGTTTTATCAAGAGAAGAACTTTTTAGCAGGATTATGATTGCACACAGTGTAGGTGACGACTCCCCGTAAGACCAGAACTCTAATTAGCACTAATCAAAACCTGCAGTGTTTCCCACCTGGCACAGCCACGACGGTAGCACTCACGGGACAGGCTCTAGCAGGGCGCTCTGCTGAGGGACAGCCCCGGAGCACAACCTGAAACATCGGCACCGGTGCAGCCGAGCGCCGTGCCCTGTGACCGGGGAGGGACGGGAATACACGACGTGCACGCAAACCTCCTCCTCTCTAGGCACGAGCTGGAATATTTACCCATATTTCAAAGGTAAGACATCCATTTACCTGCAATTGTCTTCCAATCCTACATCTCGATTGCACCAGGCAAGTGATCTCAACGTAGGGTTCCAGGGCAAACAGCTAGAGCTCCCGGAGCTAAAGGCTGGAAGTTATGTTGTCTGAATTTGGGTTACAGCTACAGACGGACTCCTGACCGTGGCAGCAGCGTGTAGATATTCTGACAAGAGTCTAACTTCACTGTCCTCTTAACGTCTCTGTATTAACAGACAGCTGCAGGCCACAAACATCACTCCCACGTTCACAGAAAGGTCAATCTCACCTGTTGAGCTCTCTTCGCTAGAGGGGTACGTGGTCTTTCCCAGGAGCAGATTCACCATGGTGGGAGAATTAGCTACTTTTAAAGGTGTCTCGCCCTTCCTGTTGCTTTGATGAGGATTCCCTCCATAATGTAACAACAATTTCACCACCTGAAAAGAAAAATTGAGACTTGAAGGCGCTCACCGTGTTTCGATTCCAGGCTTTTTGTGCAACTTTCATACATAACTAAAAGGGGGATGTCCTCAAGCTAGAAGGCAGTCTGTCCTTGGGACGTGCCTTATGCTACTAACAATCCTTGGTAAGAAAGCAGTCAAAAAACCAGCAACACAAACCACCTTGGGCAGGAAAGAAGGGAGAAGAACAAGACACAAATCCATGCTTCCTCCCTCTGGCCCCAGAAGAAGAATGAACGATCCCTCTGCACAGAAGAACACCGAGTAAAACACTCAGCAGTACTGGGGCAGGGAAATTCTTGCCCGGGACGTGGATGATCAGCAGCAAATGATAATAAAGTAACCACAGCCTCCCTATTTGCACGGGTCGGTGCTTGAAGCACAAGGAAAAAAAAGCCATTAAAAACACAGCTATGAAATCCAGCAAAAACCAACCTTGAAGTGCCCGTTATTCGCTGCGTCGTGCAGCGGGGTGTCATCATCCAACCCCTTTGTGTTGACTTCGGCGCCCGCAGCGAGCAGCTGCTTTGCAACATCGTAGTAACCCCGGTTGCATGCCTCGTGCAACGCCGTCCAGCCTGCAAGCAAAGGGACACTCAGAACATGGACATCACCTTCATGGAGGAGGTGGAGACAGTGAAAATCAACCTCCATCCACAGATGCCAGTGTGCCAAGGGCTCTGTGGCTCTGACGGCCAAGAAGACGGTCTCGTTCGCCCAGCTCCCCACGGCACAGCAGGCAGAAACCTGCAGCTCTGCCTTGCTACGCCAACCAGGCGGTAGTTAAATCAATCCCGCTTTTCCCTCTGGTCACGCAATGTGCTGCAGACAGATCATCTGCCAGAACGGACACAGCCCCGGGAAACGGAAAGGCAAAATTTTATGTAGGAAATTAAGAGAAATGCTGGTGCCACTCGGAAGTCAGGTCTCAAATCTTTTCCTCTTCCAACTCCTCCATAAGGGAAACACGGCCGCACAGATCAGGACTGAGCCCTGAACTGCAGGCATCGCTCTGAAACATCCCCCACACAGACCTCACAAACATTTTCTGTGTGTTCTCCAAAGCCAGCAGCCATGCCGCCGCATAACAGGCCCCCGGCTCGAGGAGAAACCAAACAGCAGGTCTCCACAGTAACTGCGGCTCTCGTTCTCAAACAAACCTCCAAAGAACACAGAATGAAATATTTTATCATGTTCAAACAGACTATTTTTAAGCAGAAACTGTTTTGAAGTTTCCCAGCAAATGTACGTGGCTCCTTCGGTATTTTGCTGATAGCGTCGTGGGAGCTCATTCCGTTACCTTCACTTGGAGCATTAAAAAGGGGCACCTGTGACCAGAATTAATCACAACTGATAGTTCAGTCTAGCGCTGGTATTAATCATACAGGCGGAGGAACACGCGTATCTATTTATAGCCCCGAAATCGTGTGAAGAGACCAGCAGAGAGCAAAGTCAAGCTCTCGGATGTGCTGGGAGAAAGGCTGCCTCATGCCAATTCAGCCCCGTCGTCGGCTGGGTGTGCACGAACGGCACCGTTCATCATCTCACAGCCGCCCTCCCATCACAGGACTCGGGGCCATTCCCACCCCAGGCTCCGCTGCGGCCGCAGCCCCACATCCAGGCTCATTCCCACCACCAGAAGCAGGAGCTCGGCAGCACTGCTGAGGAGGAGGAGGAGGAGGAGGAGATGGTGCTACTCCTCAGCTGCGGCTCAGGACAATCAGTGTTTCCTCTAAGTCGGGAGCCTGACCTTGCCCTTCACGTTCGCTCTGCTCCCATCAGTGGCACCCCCACGTTCAGTACTTAAAAACAAACCCCAGAACGCTGCAAGCATCAGCCATTCAACTCTGCAGCAATGATTTTACAAACCCACTCTTTCCAATACTTTTGTGCATAGGATTTCTTATATTTTAAGTAAAAAAAGAGCTAAAACAGCCCTACCTCCCTTTGCAAATTCCCCTCCAGACTTCCAAGACAGCACCCATGTGGAAGGGGACAAGAAAAGGTGTCCCTGCCCATGGCAGGGGGGTTGGAACAAGATGATCTTTAAGGTCCCCTCCAACCTGAGCCATTCTGTGATTCTATGAAAACGGACCAGAGGGTCCCGGTCACCGTTTCAGAGCACGGAGCCACGGCAGCCCCAGGGATCGCTATGGATCAAGCCCAGCGCAGCATCACAGCCCCAGGTGGGAGCACGTTCAGGGCAGACCGGACAGCCTGGCAATTTAGCTGCTTTTCAGGGTTTTATTATTTTGACAAAGCTGTAGTAGTTGGTTTGTTTTTTTTTTTTTTTAAAAAGGACAACCAAGACTTTTTCCTCCCCAAAGGGCAAAATCATTATTTTTGGTTAATCCCCTCTTTACAAGTAGCGAGCCCGTGTTATAAAGAAACTATTTTCTCTGGTAGGAGCCATTCTTGCAGGTGGAATGTGCAACCAGGTGGGAAAAGGTTCGGATGCGTGGGCTGCCCCGCCAGGACTGCCAGCGGGCTGGTTACCTGCAAAGTCTTTCACATTGACATCTGCACCCTCGATAATGAGCTCCTTGATGCGCCGGGCATCTCCTCGGATGGCAGCTCGATGCAGCCGAGTCTCTCCTCGCTCGTTTCTCTTATTTACTTTATCTTTGGTTTTGGAGGCAGAGTTAGGAGTTCCCTTCTGACAAACTGTAGACTGAGAGGGATGCTTTGGTGTTGTGTCAACTGCACGGAGGAGAGAAACAAGAGTCAAGAACCGCAATCCAAAGGAAGCCCTAAAACCCTTAGAGGGAGCTCTTGCAACACGTTTCATCTCGCCTCTCCCCAGAATGCTCACCATAAGGCACCGAGAGGCAACAGAACCTCTGAAGCCGATGTGAAGACAGAGGAAAGCCTGTGCGTATAACGCAGATAGTAACTGCGGGCTGCCAAAGCCCACTGGAGAGAACTGCAGTCCTTGCAAAGACTGTAGGCAACCCCATGATTTAGGAGCAGACAATGAAGCTCCTTACCCTAAAAGCTCATTTCCTAAGGGAAGTGGCCTTTTACCATGTACATGTGAGGTCTGACAGCCTTGGGAGGAGACTGCACGTTTCCTGGGAGAACGTCTGAGTGCTCTGAAGACAACACAGCTTTCTGCCTTTTTTTTCCCTGCCCAAGTAACAGCACCATAAGCAGCTAGACCGGTGTTAAGAACAACAAAACACGTGGCTAAAAGCTGCAACGTTTGTGTGTAGGATGCAGATGTGCGCATACAGATAGCACAGTGCCTCTAAAACCCCCGGGGGGGTCATGTATGCAACAGATAAAAAACTATTAAAACACAAAATCCGTGGTAAACACATTCCAGCTGCTCTGCATCTCAAGTTACGGTTGCACTGGTTACATGTCTCATCCCTCTCCACAAGAAGAAACATTAAAAAACCCACAGAGGATGGTATTTTAACTTTATTCACAATGCTCCTTTCCTGAGTCAGCCTGAGACGCCAGTGGAAAACACGAAGCTCTGACGTGGAGGAGGCTCCCATGGAACCGAAGCTCTGGTTAAGCAGCCAGGGCAGCCTCGGTGGCAGCCTGGATTCGGCCCGTGGGACATCTCCTGCTACTGCCTTATTCTGGAAGAAGGAAGGGCAGCCACAGCCACGTGTGAACCCCGGCAGCAGCCCGTGCCTGGAGTCACTGTGGGAGTGGGTGTCCCGCTGCCCGGCTCTAAAAGCAGGGAGACCCCATGGAGCAGCGCATCACCCCCCCTGCACCACGGCGGGGGTGGCAGCTCATCTCTGCAGCCAGCGAGGAGCTACCTGAACCCCCTGGTGGCCCCGTGGCCAGGCACCGAGGACCCCAGGTATTCGCGAGCCTCTCGCTGCAAGCTCACATGCGTTCGCCCACACCACTGAACAAAAACCACCCTCTGGATCTCACCTGGGCTGTTTGCAGACTCTTCTGCTGTCATCTGCATAAGGAGAGCGACTTGCTGGCGCTCGGAGAGTGGGTAGCCTGCCCGGATCCCCGAAAGGCCCATTCCGAAGAGCAAGCCAGGCTTTCTGGTGGCGGGCTCCTTTTTAATCCTCTTCCGCTCTGGACCCTGCTTTTCTGTGGGGCAAGGAGACACAAAAACACAAGCCGTGAATGTTGCTGTAAATGAAAACCGCGTTCGTTTCCGAGCAAAGTGCTAACATCCCTCCAATTCTGTTTCCATATCTCATAAAAAAGCCTGCGGGGAGGGACGCATCCCTGAGGTGGGAACACTGGTACCCGGGGCAGCCGCCCGGGCTCACGCCACCGTGCACTGCAGTGGGGACACGCACCTTTCCTGCTGCCCACCGGCTCCTCCGACAGCCTCTCCTGGCACAGGCTTCTCTCCCCACCATCAAACAGCAGCGCAAGAGGGAGGGAAGAGGTCCTTGGAGGGGCGGCTGCCAGTACTGTACCTTCCATCTTGCTTCTAGGAGCCTCCATTTCATGCCATGGTGCTTCGAGGAGCGTACGCAGCCTTACACCACCACAGCATGGACTGAACTGGAGGCATCTAAAAGCATCAACAAAGAGTGCTAACAAGATAGAGGCTGACAGCTCGGAAACGTTGCCATCTCACCCCCTCATCATCATCAAACCGAGGACTCTGCAGCCAGACCATCAGCGCCGACTGAGCCGGGACGGTGCTCGGGGGGAGCACGGGGCTGGTCCTCTCCTCCCAAAGAGGCTGCTCCCAGCCTAGCGCAGAGCAGCCACCTGCGGTGAGGCCAACGACTGCTTAGCCACATCCATTCCTGCATCCCTCTAAACCCCCCCACAAACAAACGGGAGGGGAGGAAAAAAACCCCCTGTGCCCGGTTTGTCATGCCCCAAATCCCAGCCTGAGACTCGGTCTCCTAAATCATCCGGCTACAAAGGCCGAGGGACTGAGCACAACCGCCTCCAAAGCCAGTATTGCTGCTGGCATGCCAGTACGCAAGGAAAAGACAGAACCACCGCCTCCCCCTGCACCTCCAGCCTTGCTCCCAGTGACCCACGCAGCAGCCCCACTGCGAGCTGGTGAGAACTGGACCCCGCTGAGCGCTCTGCAACTGGCTGCCTCCCTCCCCGCTGCCCGGCTCAGCCCAGCTCGCACACCTAACCTCTGCGAGAAGTCTCATTCTACAGCTTCTCTTAAGCATTTTTTCCACTTTCCTTTATGCAAGCATTGACCCTTTTCCTGTCCAAGGAGAGCCAGCAGCCTGGTTTGCTTCCTGGTTGACGCTGCCCGGTGGAAGCACAAATCCTGCTGCATGCTCCGCAGAGACGCGGCCACGCCAGAGCCCCACTGCAGGGATACGCTCGGCAAATAAAGTTTCCAGGTGCCAGTTCAGGAAACAAAAATGAAGTTTCCCTTTCATGGAGCCAGCCAAGCAAGAGCGACAGAATACGTATCTGCAGAGCAGCACGGCAGCTCCTTGCCAGCAGCCAAGCTGCATCCCTCCTACCCGGCAACTGTCCTAAACCCACAAAGGAGCGTAAGGAAGATACGGTGCATGCGAGTGGAAAATCCAGCTTTGCTCACATCTATTTCTAAGCACCAATATAGTTTGTTTATAACCGGACTGAATGCAGGGCTCTTACTGCGTGCAGAGGGGCCGGTAACGACATTCTTAGCAGCCACACCTATAGAAGGTATAAATGCAGGCGAGTGGCTCCTGCCCTCACATCGCACGCTCAAACGCCAGTTCAAATCACAGCTGGTTCAATGCCGCCTGAAAAACCTGAGCAGCAAACCGCCTCGCTGCATCCCCGACGTAGCGACAACACCGCGTACGGGCGAGCTGTTCAAAACCTCCCACACACACAGAGGCTCCGTTCTTGACCTGATGGCACTGGCTTCTCAAGGGAGCAAATCCCGCCTGTGACTTTGAAGCACAAAGTAAAAATCTTATTAATGAAAAGGAGTTTCGACTCGCACAGCCCCCAGCCCCCGGATCCTGCCGCGCTCAGCCCCAACAGGGACTGGTACTCGCCAGGATGCTGCCAGGAGACACAGAGGAATCGAGGGGGTTATTTATCAGAGCAAGGCTGCGAGTACCTGCTCCCTCCGAAGAGGAACGCTGCGACCTTGAGTACTTTCACGTGGGCTGGCTACGCCGATATGGCATGCCAAGTCTTCCAGCGAGATAGCATAGGCAAGGACTACTCAAGCACCTGACTCTAGACATGCTTATTATTTAGCTGAAGTTATTTTGAGAATCACAGAAAACGTCAGAGGAGGTCTGCAAACAAGTAGATGTCTGATAACACTCTCCAAGAAACAAGGTTTAATTCCCAGCAGCCAGGGAGGGGAAAATAACCACTCAGTCTCTGCCCAGACCCCAGCACCCTGGAAGTGGGAGTCACAAGTGTGTGGGGAGCTGTAGAGGTCCAAGAGGATTCGCAACGGATCACATAGATACGAGCTTAATGGACTAACGGACTAGCTGCATCCAGGCTCTGCCCTACCAGCACCCTCTGCCAGGGCAGGGCTCGGCAGCCCCGGCAAAGGCAAATCCTGTGACCCGCCAGCTCTAACCCAGCTCTGCTCATCCAGTCGCATTCGTCATTTTGTCAAATTCAATGTGAGTCGCTGGCACGCGGCCACCAGCAGGACAGAGCCCGCTCTGCCTCTGCACAAAGTCCAGCAGGTCAGGCAAAACCGCCAACGGATGGGTTTAAACTCAGTCACCGGACTTTGTGCCGAAGCACAGGTTTCCTCGTTCATTCACCAAACTGCCAGCGGAGTAAAAGTCTCCGGCAGATGAGGGCAGCAGCGTGTGGGGACGTCTCCACTGCTCCAGCTCGATTCATGCCGCTTGCATCTCCCACACTCCCTCGGCTGACGACCAGGCAGCTCCAAAAACCTTTTCCTTGACCATGCACAAAGGTGCCATCCTCTGCTGGCCTCCCGCTGCAAAGGTCTCATCCAGAGCAGATGACTTCCATCGACACCCTGCGCCCGGGATCCTGTACATCTAAGAAATAACAACTCCGTACCAGGGAACCTCCCCAGCCAGACGGCACAGGCCGCCCCTCTTCAAACACAAGCCCTGGAAACACGTCTGAGCATTGATGGAGAATCACAGTCTAATTCTCCGAAGCCACATTTCAGTCATCCTGGCAGCTGTAACAGAGCTAGGAGATGAAATCACATCACAGGAAAGTGGATAGTTTTTTAATGGCTTAAAATAAAATTAAACTCAATGTGCTTACGGTAAGAAAACAATTTAGCCCGGGCAGTTCCAGGAGCCACGCCGCTGAGCAGCGCGTCCCAGCAGGCACGCTCGCCCCGAGCACAGGGACACCTGATCCGCAAACACGGCGGTTCCCTGCTCCTCCTGGGGCTCCGGAGATGCGGTTAAATCCCATTTGGCCACGCGGTGGGTAAAGGCCTGGCTCCTCCGCACGCCTCGGCTCAGCAGGCAGCTCCTGCCCACATCCAGCCGTGCCACGAAGAGGGGGTCACGCTGGCTAACACCCCCGCCGGTGCCACCGGGCAGCGTCCCTGAAGCACAAGCGGTGTACATGGTAGAGGGCTGCAGCACCCGTACGTGCGGAGCCACAATTAGAATGGGAACATTTTCATTAATATTACTCGGCTGCTGCAGGTTGTCAGCATGAGCCCGTGATTTGCAAAAACTGATCACCAAGTTCAACCGAAACCCCCTAAACTCCTATTAATTCTGCAGTTGCAGAAATTTCCTCCTCCACAGAACATTTAACGTTAAAAAGCATGTGATCAACAAGATAAAAATAAATTGGAAAGCGACTGCCGCGTTCTTGCTCGCTGTGGTGAGGCGGCGAGGGCTGGAGGAGGCAGCTGAGGACTCGGGCTCGCGTGTGCTTCCCGGTGGGAAGGCAGCATCGCCCGGCGCTGCACAGGCCCCTGGCGATGGAGGATCTCATCTAGTCCTGCACTCCTCCGTGCCTCCTTCTGCCCAGCAGTAAAGGGATTTCCCCCGCTGGTGCCAGGGCCTCGCTCACCCGTTCCCCCGCAGCCTTCCCGGCAGAAGGCAGCAGAGAAATGCAGCAGTATCCCCTTTGCAATTAGATGCTTGTCTGCCGGCTGCCGCAGCGCAGAGGTTAATCCGACTTCTTTAAGCATTCGGGGGGGAAGTAGGTCGCTGGCTGCGCTTCCTGCACTGGTTGCATAAGGAGCGAGGCAGGGCCGGGCTCTGCCTGGCATCCGATGGCTCCCAGCACCGGCACATGGGTGCGGGTGGCGTGGCAGCCCCAGGCTCCCTGCGTGGCACGACACCCGGGCAGAAGGGAAGCCTGCAAGAGGGTCTCAAACGTGAGCGGGAAGGATGGAGAAGGAGCTGCTCCCAGCAGACGCGTGCCGTGCCGCCGGCAGCTCCGCTTCCCATCCTCAGCCTCAGCAAAGCTCCCGGCAGGATCCTGCTCGGCCTCGCGTGAGCGAAGCAACCGAAGGCTCAGGGCTGGCTTCCCTGGCCAGAGTGCAAATGCGTTTTGTTTCATTCTGGAAGACTTTTACTCAGAATCCCAATTTAAAAGGGGCGTCTGCACAAAGATCTCCGCTCAACGGCTTCAAGTGCCGCTGGCTCCTGCAGGCTGCTCCTTCTCCTCTAATTAAATGCTCTTCTGTAACACCTTGCAGCAACACGGAGCAAAGTAAGAGAAACGCTCACGGTGGGTAAATACCTCAGCAAACAGGAACAAAGGTTATTTTCCACTAAAACTCCTTTAGCGAGGCTGTACACATGCCAGTCCCTCCACGGAAGCACAAGAACCAGAGGTACAAGGGGGTGTGCAGGCAAGGAGCCCCCCCCTACCACGGTTATCTCACTGCCCACCATCACCAGAGATGGTGGCTGGACCGCGCGCACCGATCCCGGTGGGAAGGACGACTACAGCCACCCAGTGACGTGCTGCGCGCCCGCCCGGGGATGAGCCACACCTCCATTTAGCTATTTTTAAAGCGGCTCGTTTGCCGCTTTTGCTTCAGACTTCTGCAAACCTACAGAGCAAAGCTGCAGCCTGGCGCTGCCGTGGTTTAATTTGGGGATCCTGCTCGGCTCTTCCCTCGCGCTGACGCCAGCAGGAACCGCGTGCACAAGCTGAAAGGGGAAAAGTAGGATGTGAGCAGCGCTGCGGCTGCCGAACGCAGCCGGGGAACTGCTTCTCTTTCCTTTCATCACACTAAACCCCAAGAGGCTCGCGAAAGGCAGAAGAGGAGCAGGTTCCCAAGACAAAGGGGTCCAAGCATTAGCCCGCAGGTGGTTCTCGTGCCCAAACCAGACTCCAGGTCACGCGAGGCTTGTGCTGCTGCAACAGGGAGCACAAATCCGAGGCTGCTGGAACCCCGTCGGCAGCTCCGCGGAGGTCCCAGGGCAGGTCCTGCTTCTCATGGAGGCATTTGGTGCCTGCCAGGTTGTAGGGCTGCAGGGCAGCACCATGCAGGCTGAACCCCTGGCCCCAGCCGAAACGGGAGAGAGGAGAGAGGCCGGGAAGGAAAGGGAAAAGGGCTGTGATGGAAAAATCTTTCAGAGATTTCTCGAACACGCGCTGCGAGATGCTGGCAGGCTGTGGGGATGGGAGCTCCAACCCGGAGCTGCGGCTGAGCAGCACAGCTCCTCGCTCCCCATGAACACGTCGTACCCTGTAATGCAAAAAGCATCTGTTTAAACTGCTCCGACATGACAACACATGCATATAAGGTGGTACCCTGAGGAAAAATACCATTTCCAAATAAGCAGCTCACGCTGAACATCTCAGCGCTGCACGGAGAGACTGACTGTTGGCTTGCCAATGAGTCGGGATTTTCAACAGTGTATTTGCCGAGCAAGCACACAAGCAAAAGATCAATAAGAATAAATTAGAACGGTACAGACAGCAATAAAGACTGCATTGCACCCCCGAGAGACCGCACAAGCCTCTCCTTTCCCCATCCACAGCCTAGCGTACGTAAGAGTGACTCATTTTTACTGCAGGAGTTGTAGGGCATAAAATGTTTTGGAGCATGTCAGCTCAAACCGGGGGAAAAGCAGGTTTAACCTGAGCGCGGGCAGCCCAGAGCCCCGGCGTGCGGATGCTTACACACGCTCGCAGGGCATCCGCAGACATGGACCAACGCGCGCTGAAGAAGACCGATCACGAGTCGAAATGCTTACAGCAGCACGATACAACCAGGTCCCAAGGCTCCGTGGGCACCCCAGAATTTAAGGACAAGCACACGGGGCTGTGCCGAGGGGAAGGATTCGAGGCGGCGTCACTGCCAGGGCACGGGGAGGACACCAGCAGCAGGTTAAGTGCAGCAGCGGCGTGAAATGGGAAGCGGCACAACGGCACGGGCAGATAAACAAGAGAGGGCAGCAGGGGAGCAGGACAGCAGCCAGGCGAGTGCGAGGCTGCGAAGAGCACGGCGAGAAGGGCAAAGAGGGCTGGCACGACTGCACGGGGACCACCATAAAGCAGAGGAACGCGGCGCTCGGGCTGGAGAGCTGCACCTGAAGGCCAACGCAGGGAGGAGGCACGCTTTGCACCAGGAGTCCGTCCGTGGATGCGCTGCGGAGCCTGCAGCACAAACGGACCGTGGGGCAGAGATGGGAGATGATGTCTGGTTAACCAGCCAAATGAAAGCCGATGCCAAAAAGGAAACTGAGGAAAAGCTGTAGCAGGGTCTGCTTCGGCAGAACAGCACGGAAGGCGCCCTGAGCCGCTCCCGCACAGCAGCGTGCCGTTTCCTAATGCGAAGGATGGAGCAGGTCCAGAGCCAGAGACTCAACCTGCACAGCTACACTGAAAGGATGGCACAGACGTCGGCTTCGACAGTCAGGAGCAGAGAAGAGGTGCCGGCGGGAGGGAAGAAGCCCATTTATAACCACGTCAGGTCACTGCGCGTGGAACTGAGCCCACACTCCTCACCGCTCAGTCCCAGCTCCCCGGGGACGAGGGATCCGCAGGCCCTGACCCAGTGGTTGCAGTATTTTTAAAAGCATAATTCGGCTAGAAAGGTTTAACGCCGTGCGATAGGCTGCGATCCAAATACTGGCGTTTTCCCTAGACTTACAGGGCAGGCAACACAGTTGTGCAGAAACGTGTAAATGCATCTTCTCACCAGAGTGGCCACTGGCTAACAAACCGCTGCCAAGGAACCGAGAGGTTTCTATCAGAAACAACAATCTCCATGTTAAAACGCAAATAATTCCAAGAGAGATCAATTATTCAGGTCCAAACCTTTCATGTCCCAGGAAACAGAAAGAGCGGGAGGAGGGAGGACGGGGGAGGAAGGCTCCGCACAGCCGCCCGGCCAGCTCTCCCCTCCCGGGAGCTGGGGGCAGGACACTCTGCAGACAGCACTGATAAAAGCTCTTGTATTAAGGAAAAAGCCATCATTGATAGATTTTTGGTTCACAGAGACACAGCACACTGCAGCCTCTCTCTCTGCATGTTAAGGAGGTGATGCGGGGGGGAGGAGGGAGATTTATGGCAGCTCCTGTCATAAAACGACCTGCTTTTCCGCACGGCACTTCCCAGATGGCTCATGCACACGGGGAGTTTCTAAGGGTGATCTGAAGGCTGGTGTTTGCCAGTCTATCCACACTGTACCGGCATTATGGAGCCCAGCTAGAAACGGAGCAGCTCTGACATTCACTCTCTCCCTGGTTGCTAGGTGAGAACAGTTTCTTGACTATTTTAGTAAAAGGACTGAAATTATACAACCAAAGAAAGACCCAATGCAGCACAGAGTCCCCCAGCTGCACACATCAGACCGAAGCCAGCGACAGAAAGCGCGCACAAATAACAGTTTCGTACGCAGATGCATTTTTTAACAAGCCAGCAATTTGCTTCTCACGGATTCCCTCGCCAGCCTCGCAACTTGTGACTAACGAGCCCGTTCCCATGCAATGTCGCTCAAAACACTCGCAGGCATTAGGCAACCCAAGAGCCGGCTCCAGGAGAGGACGATGGCTTAGGTCATCTGATTCATCAAGCGTTTTCTAACCTAGTAATTAGCGTCACATAACATACTCGGGGGATTAGCACGAAGGAGGCTGAAAAGCAGGAGAAGTTTCAAGCTCCGAGGCCAGGTCCTGCTGACCGTACTCGTGCTAACCCCGGTCCACCAGCAGCACCTCCCCGACCGGCTACGAGCCCCTGGGCTCGGCCCTGGGCACCCGACAGCCCTTCCAAAGCCAGGGAAAGGTCGGTGTGCGCAGCTCAGCTCGGAGGACTCGGCTGGGGTTTCGTCTCTCCCCTCTTCCCCAAAAAGCAAAACCCTCCTGTGCCAAGGTGGGTCCTCAGGGCGAGCGCTCAGGTGGTCTGCAGAGGGGCAGGGGCAGCCACGGCACCTTCAGCGGTAGCTGCTCCGGGGGTACGGCTGCTTGCTAAATAAATACATCATGGGCTCTAAATAAGTCGTGGGGACTGCAGCCTCAGAAACCTGCTGCCTGCTCGGGAAGGGACCTCAGACTCGGGGCAAGGAAGCTGCCAGACAGGCCAAGTCCGAGGGGAGCTGGATGGATGGACATTGCCCCAGCCCTGTGGCAGCACCAGCCCATGGCTGGGGGGTCACCAGCACCCCCCCAAACGCCAGCAGAGTGTGACGGGCAGCCAGGAGGGGTGGCAAGAGAGGGCAAGGGGCTGGGGACGCAGGAGGGCTGGCGACACGGAGTAGTTCCACCACCTCCTCACTCCCAGCTCACACCCACTTTGTTATTCAAGAACTTAAAAGCACGGCACTGCTTTTATTTCTTTTTTCAAAGCAAGAGACAGAAACAGCTTACGAACTTTCACGTTTCAGATGCGGGGAATGCCGGGCTCTCAGGCCATGTTTTCCAGTTTTCCTCCCTAGCCAGAGTCTAGCAACATCTCCCGCCCCCGAGTTGAGATGACCATCAAATGCCACAAGGCCACAACAGATGCAGATGCTGCTGCTGTTATTTCTGTCGGCACGGGAAGCTGCTCTTCTCCGTCTCCAGAACAGGACCCTCCTTCTGCTCTGTGCCTTGTACCGCGGTGGGTCCCGCACCTCCAACATCCCTGGCGTGCACAGCATCGGCACCGCTGCCTGCCGTGACATTTGGTTCAACTCGAATAACTGTAGCAGCAGCAACAACAACAACAAAAATATCAAGTGATGCTGAGAAATCCCGTGACCCGAAGCCACAAAGCTGCCAAACCACACTCCGATCAGCCCTCCCACCCCGGCCGGGGACTGAAGTGGCAATGCTGGGGTCAGAGGCAGTGCCGCCGGGGGACAACCGGGCTTCTGCTCGGCCGGGAGCTGCTGCCGGGCTGATGGAGGAGGAAGGAGGCAGCTCGCCACCACTCCCGGACCCAAGGGCTCCAGCTTTCAGGTTACCACCCACCGGGTTTAAATGGCATCCAACCCACCGAAGACCCCCTTCTGCAGCACGTCCAGCTGCAGGCAAACCCCCGCTGCCTCCCCCTGCTCCCCTCCTCAGGGAGGCTGTCGGGAGAGCTCAGGCTTGCAAAGCACTCTGCTCCAAGAGCTGCCGGAGACATGGAAGTCTCGTGACAGAACACTGCAAAATCAGGATCTCTCTGGTGTTTTGGGGAACTTCCCAGAAGTGAGGCGTTTGGCTGTGGACTAAAGCTGCCAAGGTGAGGGGTGGGCACCCCAGTTGCAGCTTTTGTCGATCAAGAGCAGCAGATGCTGCGCCAGCTCTACATGGCCACGGCAGTGAGCAGAACAGGATGGCTCCAGGGCCTCTGCTTTTAAGAATGCATTTATTTAAGCCTGGGTATTATTTAGCAATGGCGGGGTTTGGACATGATCCGGACAAAACTGAGCTGCTCTCTTACATGCACTGATTTTATCACCAAACACACACAACCAGGCCTTGAGATTCTGCACAAGGAGGAGCGGCGGCACAAGTCAAGGGGCTGGAGGCACGAAAAACCAGCAGCAACCCTGCAAAGGCAAAATAACTCCAGCATATTCCTCACTTCTCCCAAACGAATCCTCAGAGGAGACAGACCTTCTGCACCCAGGGAGGTAAGGGGGCACCCAGCACTGCTGTGCACCCACAGTTTTCACCCGGCCTTGCTCAGGTTTTTCCAGCTCGCAGGGAGAGCTCTCGGGGGCCAAAATTAACTCACAGTGCTCAGAGATTTGTATTAAGTCCTAACTCTCCCCAACGATGACTAAAAGCCTGGAAACCAGCGCTCCACCTCGAGCCAAGGGACTCCAGTGACAGCCTGACATCCAGCTAAAGAAACTGCCCGCAGTTATTAGTGGATATATTGAATTTTGCGCTCCGGACCGTGCACTTAGGGCTGACCTTCGAGCAGCATTACCTGATGGGGTCTGCGCGACGCAGAGCGGTAAGAAACCATCCCGTGCGCAGCGTCGGCGCCGCAGGCTGGGCGGGAGGTGGGGAGCGCCCAGCCCCATGCCGGAGCCCAGTGCCGTTGAGTCAGCCGTGACTCAGCCGCTGCACCCCGCGCCAGCCGCCCCTGCCCTCCTCTGCCGACACCTCCCCGCAGGTGGCTTCCCAGCAGGACTGTCCCCTTCCCCCTGCCATCTCCGCAGGATGCTTCTCGGCGTGCTTCTTAATATTACAATTTTCTAATATTTCTTTCCTTTTTTTTTTTTTTAAAAACGCCTAACCTCCTTTCAGCGCAGCGCACAGACAACGAGCTGCATGAAGGCTCACAAGCTGCTGAAATTGCTGGGAAAAAAAGCTGGCTTTACTCGTTCGGTGGCTGCCAGGCAGCACGTAGGCTCTCGGCAACGTCTGTGGATGTGGGGAGATGCCGCACGAGCGAAAGGAGAGGGAAGGAGAAGTCTCAGGCAGAGAGCTGCTGCTCCCACAGCGCTGGATCCTGTAACATGCAACGTCTGGAGGCTCACAGCTTTATGCAATTTTTATTTCTTTTTTTTTACTAAAGATAGTTTATTTAGTTAACTCTGAGGAACCCGGGAGCCAGAATTGTTGCTCTAGAAACCATTTTGAAGGAGATAATTTTAAAAGATGTAGCACTGAACGCACTGTGCCCAAACCATACACTTGAAACAGTACCGGCCAGCAGCATCTCCCACCGCCCACGCCAAGCCCGTCTCCATACGGGAACAAACTGGGAGCGCTGGCTTGGGATCAGGGCGCAGTAAAGGCACGCTGCGCTGGAGGCAGGCTGCTGCAAATAAAAAGAGATCAGGAATGAAATCGCCTACTTGCTCGCTTTGTGAAGACATCAGCACTCCGCCAGCAGCACGCGCTCCTAACCCAACGCGAGGAGCGGGCTGCAGCGGCGGGGTCAAGGGAAGGCAGGTGAGATGCCCCACTCCAGCATGAGCGAGGGACCGGGGCAGACCTCTGTCCCCAAACACACACCTCTCCCGGCAACACCTGGGCGCAAATGGTAGCTTAGGGCTACCAGGATGATTAGGAGACTCGAACACCTCTCTCATGAAGAAAGGCTGAGGGATTTGGGTCTCTTCAGTCTGGAAAAAAGACGGCTGAAGGGGGATCTTATCAACGCTTCTAAATACTCAAAGGGTGGGTGTCAGGAGGATGGGGCCAGGCTCTTATCAGTGGGGCCCAGCGACAGGACAAGAGGTAACGGGCACAAACTTGACCACGGGAAGTTCCACCTAAACATGAGGAGGAACTTCTTTCCTGGGAGGGTGGCAGAGCCCTGGCACAGGCTGCCCAGAGAGGTGGGGGAGTCTCCGTCTCTGGAGACATCCCAAACCCGCCTGGAGGCGTTCCTGTGCCACCTGCTCTGGGTGACCCTGCTCTGGCAGGGGTTGGACGGGATGGGCTCCAGAGGGCCCTTCCAACCCCCGCCGGTGAGGGGCGGTATGGGTGATATGAGCACACGAGAGACATAGGTTAACATTTGCAACCTGCCAGCGAGGGGATGTGCCACTGCAACAAATCCGGATGAGGATTCACGTTACTGTTTGAACACTTAAAGAGGGGACAAAATACCCCAGTACAGGCAAAAAGAGAGCTCTCCCAGCTCCCACATCCTTACAGCCAAATTCCATGCGACTGTGGAACACCCTAGCAAAATTACCCTCAAACAAACACGACGGCCTGTGCGCAGCAGCCCGGGAAGCACGACCGCGTTACATAAATCGCCTAAGGTCAACGCCGCAAGTGGCACGGCGAACGACAATGTTGCAATCCCACTTCTCACAAGAGCTGAAATCAAAGTTTAGGAACAGAACAAGAAAAAGCAGCCTCCCTCCTCCGCCGGGGACGCAGGAAAGTGGCATTTCTGCCCAGGGAGAGGGGAGGTATCGGGGGCTGTGGGGCGGGTGTGCTCCGCAGCCCCTGTGCCGGTGACAAAAGCCCGTGCCCCGGCAGCCTGCTAGCCACGCACCGCCAGAGGTGTGTCGTTAGACGAGTGCCACGCTGATTACACGTGCACAGGCTCGGGGACATCCCTCCATCCCCGTATGACGCGGGCAACTTCTGCGCACCTACAAACATGCCTCCACCTGCTAAATGAAAGCCAGGCCAAGGAACAGAAGGGCCTGAAACGCCCCAAGGTTGCATCGGGGTGGTGCAAGAGGGGAGCAAGGTGCCAGTAAGCCTTTTCCCATCTCAAGCATCTGATTCCTGGAGTAGAAGATCTCAGAGAAGAGAAACTGGCTGCTGCTAAGTATGAGTCTGCCTCTGCGCCTTTATCTGCAGCTCCCTGCTGCTATCTCCTCCCCAGCGGCTGAGTCACTTCCTCTCTTCTGTCTCCACCAAATAGGTTTTAGAGACTCGCCTACACCTTCCCAGCGTTTCTCGAGCCCAGTTTGTTTTTAAATGCATCTTTGAGCCCACTGACCACCTCCGGGCCGCCGGCTGTCCCGTGTGCAGGCAGGGAACTGGGTTGCTGCCGCCCCTTGGCTCAGCCCCGCCGCTTGCACACCCGCTTCCCCAGAAAGGACAAGCTCTGAAGAGGAAGGGGAAGACGTCTCCGAAGATGGAAAGCAGAGGGGCAAGGCAGGAGCCCATGGGCAGGGGTGTCTCACAGCCGCGCTGCTGCTCCTCTGCACCCTGCAGCAGCCACCGCCTCTCCCCAGCAGCACTCTGCTCTCCATACCCCGCTGCTCTCTTTTTAATTTAAGTTTCCTCCTCGATGCCGCCAGCAGAAACATTTCTAACATCTCTACAGCCAGGGAGAGACCAGAGCCCCGTGAGAGGCAGCTAACTGCTGCTGGGGGGCAGGGAAAGTGAGCTGGTGGAGCCCTACCATGACATTTTAGCTGTCACGAGGGTCAGACAGCCCGGAAGCAAGTTCGGGTTTAAATTCTCAACCAAGTATTGAACGTGGCGGAAACATCCTTGACAAAAAGCAGCGGCCATGGTTCTGGCTTATCAGCCTTGCCTTGCCCTGGCCACCCTCCCTCCAAAGGTGATACCCCCGAATTCATTCAAGGGGGACACTACGGCAGCAGGAACTGTGCCAAGCGCTCCCCACCCCGCCTGTTGGAGAGCGAGTGAGGATGTCCCGTGTCAGGCTGTCACCCCATCTGCTCCCCAACGGCCGGGGGCCACCCTTTCTCCCACAACCACAAACCCCCATTTATTCATTTGGCGAAGCCCAGGGAAGTGGTGGAATCACCATCCCTGGAGGTATTTAAAAGACGGGTAGACGTGGTGCTGAGGGACGTGGGTTAGTGGTGGTTTTGTCAGAGTTAGGCTGATGGTTGGACTCGATCTTAAAGGTCCCTTCCAACCTGGGCAATTCTGTGATTCTATGAGGCACTCGCCCATCTGCATGCCACCAACGCAAACCTGACACTTCATCCCTGCACACAGCCATCAGTACGAGCTGTCACTTAATGAAATTAATTTATGTTTTGAAACCTTCTCTCAGGACAGGGAGTTCAGCAACTGAATTACCACTTGGTGCACAGAAATCTGCAGAAATGCCGGGCCAGCCCCAGGACGTGACACCACGTGTCCTCGTTGTGGTGCCTGCATGACCCAGGCGGCACTCGTGACCTTTTAAAATCTGCCCTCCCAACTTCTGAACCAGGGGAGACCGGCCGACAGCCCACAGAAGCTGACGCGCCGCGTCCCACGTCAGACCCACCAGAGAGTAACAGCAAATACATCTCTTCTACCATTTCTAAGCACGTTCCCAACTTTTATCTCTTGGCACAATTATTGATCCTTACCTGACCGAACTATTTCCAAATGCAGACTTCCTAGAAATGTACAGACAGGACCTACGCAAACCTCTGCCCATAAAGCCGCAGCTAAGCCCCTTGCAAACAAATAGCATTATTTTCTCCACGTCAAAGTTTTGCAGCAGCACTTCCCAATTGCTTACAAACCAAACAGCCCGTTCAACGTCTCAGCAGCTATGTGGGGCCACGGTGGCAAAAAGCCATGCGTATCAGCCTCTCTTCTGCCACGAGATGCGACCTGCCTGACCATGACACAGCCAGACTGAAATACCCGCAGCAGCACCAATGCTTCCCTGAGACCAGGCGTGTATTGAGGACGCGTTGCTCAGCCACGCTGCAACCACCGAAGCAACCCTGGCAATCCCAAGACCAGGGGCCGACAGGTCACCTTAATGTCCTTATGGTCCTGAGGACCACCTGCACCAGCCCCAAGGAGCGGACCTAAATGCTCAAACAGGCCCAGATGGCCACATCACCGAAGTTCACACCTCCAGCCCATCAGGATGACCTCCAGGCAGTTTTAAAGCCCCAAAACAACAAAACGTGGCCAGAGGGGTACGCAGGTGTATTTACACAGACATACACATGTATCTCAAGTTTACTTTACGCAGATGCATGCAAGCTCATTTTTTTACTGCTTGTTGTTTTTCTTTGAAAGAGTACTTAGCTCTATTCCCTTATTTTCCAAGTTCTTACTAGCAGGCCCAGCACTGCTTCTCGGCTTGTCTAAGCTGCAGTTCATGAACTGGACTAGTTAGGAACAGAGGAGAACGGACCAGCAGCCGAAGGAAGGGGTGCCTCCTCAAAAAGCCATCTCTTGGTCCAGGTAAATATATTACTAAGGACATAAGGGTCTTAACCCACTCTGCTCCAGATGCGTACGCACATGCCACAGTAGTTACCCCCTTGCCGACGCGCCTCTTCCTTCAATTAAAATATGCAGGAAATGTGGTACAACGCTTCAATACGGATTGCCCGTCTATTGGATACCATGTGCTCCCCACCAGCCCCAACACTCACGTTTTGAGGGTGGAATATGTCATTTCTGTACCTGTATCCGAGTCCTTTTGATCTCCATTTGTTCCAACAGTGAAAGGCAACTTCCGTTTGGTCGCTCGCTCTTTCACCTCTTTGCCGCCATCGCTCCGGTCCAACTTTGGAGTCTTGGTTAGAGAAACTTTATCTTTATCCTAGAAAGAGAAGAGACCAGATTAACAAGAGCCTTCCCCAGACTGTGCCCACCTAACCCCCCAACGTCCTGCACCAGCCTCATGCAGCACTTGTCCTCCCCCTTCTCCTGTGGCTTTCCGGCTTTAGGGCTTAGCATCTTGCCTCCACGAAGCTAAACCACCACCGGAGAAGAGCACGGCCAACCAAGGCTGCTGCGTGGTGCCAAACCTGCAACCAATTCACGTGAAAACCAGAGCCACCGAATATCTTGTGTGCGGCGGGGGATGCGCCCGGCTGCAAGGGCAGGGGAAAGGCAGGCTGGGGTGGGGGAACCCAAGGATTTGGGAAGGGTTTCCCGATCCCAGGCAGAAGTGGGATGCAGGGGGAGCGTGCGCAGCACGTCCAGGGGACACACAAAAAACAGCGTTGAAGCCCTTTGTTCAATATGGAGAGCGGAGGGCTTCTCCTTGGGGCCTGCGGTATTTCTAGCACCAGCATACAGCATTACTATTTGAGCTTACGTGATAACATGTTATTCTGGAGAATATTCTGGCAGCCGAAAGCCTGAGAACATTACTGACCGTTTACAGTATCAGCACGGCAGCCAAATGCACTTAGAAGGTTTGCGTTGTACAGTCAGCGAACGATTTCTACCAGAAAGGCCAGTATGGCTCTGCCTATATTCCATAGGCAGCACTCTCCATCCCGGAGCAGGCGGGCTCTGCCTGCGCTCCCGCCATCGCCTCCATCACCCCTGTCCCTCTCCCATGCAGGTCTCTACCGGGATTTTGAGAGGAGAAGCTACCATAAAACAAACCTACCAATATGGCATCAAAGCATGGTCGCGGTGCAGACGCTGGCTGAGCACTCACTGCCCTATGTCTGCTTGGCACCGGTCTCGTTAATTCGGGCTGGTTTGGATTTTAACGTGCAGCGAGGTGAAGCAGGCGATGCTGGGGGCTGCTCGCTACGAGCAGCAGGAAGAAATTTTGAAGAAACAACCCGAGCAAGACAAAGTTACCAAGTATTGAGATGGGCAAGATTTTTCACAGGAAGAGTGAGAACTGGTCTGTAACTCAAACTTCAGGAGTCTGCTGAGAATACATACAGGCTGAAGTCACGCACTTGTGCTTTTTTGCATGAGAAACAGCATTATTTTAAGCAAGCACTTCTGGATTGAACGCTGCGCCACTGCTCTGAAAACAGGGCCAGGACGAGCAGCTTTGTGACAGACCCGATTTCAATAACCTCGGCAAAACCTAGACCCTAAACTTTAGATATAAAGTTAGATTAACTAAAAGCATCTCAACACATTAAGTCATGCAAGACCATCGCTGGAAACTCAGACAAGCCGATCTAACAGAAATTCCCTTGTTTAGAGAAGCCCAGTCATGCTGTCTGCATCAGACTCAGCACCCTGGCAGGTGGCTCCCGTGCCAGCAGTCACAAGACCGCGGCGTCACTGTGTACACCGCTCCTTCCTCTTTCCGAGTTTCTGTCCGGCCACCAGGACTTCACCCGCGCATTAAAGAGAAACGGTTTCCTCGGACCAACGGGTTCTGCTGGCGCGTCCCCTTCGCGACGGGCAGCGTGACAGCCCTGCGGCCGCACGCCCAAGATTCGGCCCCTGTCACCCGCGCTCCAGTGGGGGCTAAAACAAAGGGGTCGTGGAACCTCTTTTTTGGTAAAGCAAGCTAAACAAACCTATCTGACAGTGGCTGTTGTGGTCGGAGGGAGCCAAGGCACGTTCAGCCGTGGGCGCGTAGGATTTCACGTTGGGAGCCCGAGGAAGGACAGCCCTGCTCCAGAGCCCCTCCTCGGCACAGGAGCCAGCTGAGTGACGGGACAAAGCCCCAACAGCCAAAATAAACACTCCAGCATTTTGTTTAAACTCTCCGGACTTAAAGGCATTTGTCTCACTATTTCTGACGTGAACAAAAATAGTTTGCAATAACAAATGACGGCACTTCTATTGCCAGCGGCTGATGTGACCAGCTCAGAGGTATAAGTAGCGCCAGGGACCACCGATCATCCCCCAGGAGTGGCCCATTCCAAGCAGGTAAATTGGTCCATCCTTTCCCTCCCCGGTTTAACGCAAGCTCGAACAGCAACGCTACACTCACACGCTGCTAACCCTGCGTCAGCGTTGAGTATCCGAGAGGCTGCGTCCCTGCCGGGCAAAAGCACCCTCTTCACCGGGTGCAATGACTGCAGAGATGTGGCCCCAACGTTCCCCTCAAAAACTTCAACTGCACTGCAAGACAACCATCAGCCCAACAATTTTTTTCACCCTTAAAAGTCAGAGCCTGGGATAAGAGCATAAAACCAGAGAAGACCATGGGCATGTCTGCTCCTCACACCTGCACACATCGCATCCCAGCTGCTCCGCCGTCGGGGAGCCAGGAGATCGGGCACAAAGCGTAGGTGAAACCCGGCACCTTTTCCTGCTCTGAAAGGGCATTTGCGCCTCTCACGCCCAGCACCTGGGGCTCGGGTTTGCCAGCACCGAGTGCTGGCAGTCCTCGGAAAGAGAGGTACTTCTAGAAGATTCTGAGGTGGATCAGTCATAGCTGACGCTTCGAAAATGGTGCTTCCCTGCATCAGCCGTCATGCTTGGTGTCTGTACTGCCATTTCCACACCCAGACCCTTTGAGCAGACTGTTCCACCCACTATTGCAGTGCTAATACACTCTTTGCCTGCTCTCGCAGCAGGAGGTCAGGATGCGGCTGAGACCCCGGCACCCCGCGGTGGGATTTCCTCCGCTCCCAGCATTTCTTCCAGACACCAGTTTCACGTTGGGAGCTCCAACAAGAGGTCAATTGTGCTCAACACAAAAAATACGAATTCTTTCACTGTTTGTTACCTTAAAATAGATTTCAGCTGGAGCAAACCCGACATGTCCTCTGCTGCCCGAAAAGCACTCTGCCTTGCAGGCAACTCGGCTCTGGGCAGCGCCGCCGCTCTGGCACCCCACTTAGAAGCAAAGGACGAGCAGTGACAGCTTTTTTTAAAACATACCTTCTCTAAAATTCCCTTAATCTTTGGACTTTGCTGCTGGGGTGCGAAAGCCCGAACCTGCAGGCACAGGGGATGTGCGGTGCCCACAGGCCAGCTCAGCCGCCTGCTGGATTAATGCCATTCGGGATCTCTGCACGTTCAGGAATAAGAAAAAGTGCAGGATAGGTGAAAATGCAACTTATTCTAGAAAGTTACTGCCATGTTGTTAAAAGCTCCGTGTTGGAGGAAAGACAAAGAAGAGAGGAATTAGGCAAAAACCCTTCCCAGACAAGACGGTGAGCCCAGCACGGAAATGGCACTGGCTGTGCGAATCCCAGCGTCGGGCACGCTCGGGCAACGCTTCGTTTGCATTCGCCCTAACGCTGGGAGCTGCTAATCCAGTAAATTCAGCAAAATTAAATACCAAGGAACCAAGGAAGTGGCGGCAGTCCCAGCACTGCTTTGAAGATTAATTTGTACAGTAGCACAACGATAACCTTTCATACTAATTGGAGCAAAGAAGATCCAAACTTTGCTCCCCCCTGGAAAGCAGCGACCTGCTGAGGATGCCTGCAGCACCTGGCGGTGAAACCACCGCAGAGAAATTAAGGCGTCTCGGAGAACCATATTCCTGAAAGCAACGCACGTTTTCATTTTCTTATTTTAAGCTTTACTTCCCTCATTATTTCCAATTTTGTAATGAAGAATGCCCTCCTTTTCCCGAGTAAAAGCTGTTTTCGTTTTCAGGTCTTCTCCGGTTTGAAGTAAGCTCAGGCTCTTCTGAATCAGGTTTCACAAAAGGAACAAATCCAAATTAATTGACATTGCAGAGAAACTTGTATGAACATCTGTGTGTAAGACAGGCTTGGGGCTCTCCAAGGCTGGGCAGCTCTTGCTGAGGGTAAGAGACAAGTTTGGGGATGGGGGTACTGTCGAGAGCTCGGCAACAGCAACAAGTTCCCCGTCTGTGGTTGTTAAAAAAAGCTGCTTCGGCAACGGGCACACAGCAGACCGTGACTTCAGGAAAAATCCCCTACCCTCACATTACGTTATTAGTAAGATTTACTATATGAATAACTGAACCCACCACGATTTACACTTGCTACAGCTAAAAGATGCATCACAAGGTGCCATCACCCGTCAGGGTTTGGGGCACAGACCGACGAGGAACCGGCCCCCAGAAGCTGCCTGACGCGAGATGCTAGGTCGCTGTAAGTCACGCGTGCAGCGGATGGACTGGAAGCGCTTCACCGCCTCTGTGCTGACTTCTCTTTACGAGAAGGATCTCTAATCAGCACAAGACCCTGATAGCAATCTGCGGAGGCCATTAATGACATAAAATGTCATTAATGAATGACACATAATGAAATAAAAGCCACTTTTCACCCTCACGCAGAACTCCAGCTAGGCCAGCTTAATGTAGCTTCTCAAGAGCAAACCCAAACGCATAGTTCTTTTAGATGCAAAGTTCTGCATCCACATACAAACCCATGCAAAGGCATTTCTATTTCCAGCAGAGAAGCTGATCTTGCTTTACAGGACGGGCCGTGCATCCGCAGCCCGCTCCTCCCCTCCGTCCCGGCGCTGGGCGCAGCGGGGCTGTGCCGTCAGTGCTCGCACACGGATGCCGAGCCATCGCCTCTGCCCGCCCGGAGCCGTGCCGGAGCCCTGCCCGTGCTTCAGCGCCGACAAAACCTGACTCACATCCCAGCCGCTTATGCAAAGACTCGCATTGCCAGCGATGGAAATCCCCCAAAGCCCTTTGTTCTCCCAAAATGAGTTGAAAGCATTTCAGGTTCCAATGCTAGTGAAAAATAAGCAGCGATGAACAGAACCAGCCTGGGAGGAGAGAAGCCCGTAAGGACCAAGGGCTCCAGCACTCGTGTCCCTGGGCGATGCCCCACACCAAACTCCTGCCGTGGGCAAAACGCTGCGACGGCGGGAGTTCCCCTGCACTAAACGACAGTCTGTCGTTTCCTGACCAGGTCTCTGCCGCTGGGGAGAGAAGGGGCAGGACAAGGGTTCACACCCTGCGTTACAAAAAGGGATGGATTTTACCCAGAGAGCACACTGGACACGGTGGAAACCAAATGCCGGTATCCCCGAAATCTGGGTCCCTTGTGGCCTTTCCAAAACTAGAGTACGACACATACACACGCACGCCAAGTTTCAAAAAGTCTGAATTTGGGTCACGATCAAAGTTGCAGCAAAACATTATGGAGACAACTGGAACTGAAGCCCCTTTCCTGCGTGCCTCGGGCTTTCACGGAGGTCTGTAGGAAATGCTACCCTGCAGCGACTACGGGTTGCTTATCCTCACTGAAACGTCGGCTCTTCGGTATCTAAGTCTGCACGTTTCAGGCCCCGGCGGGTGGCTCTGCGCTGGATGCACAGCCCGGCACTCGTTCGTACGGCGCAGCACAGCCCTAACAGTCCAAAAGGTTTCAAGAAGAATCGAGAAATAAGGACTACCTCCTCTTTTCTGGAACTGGGAGAATAGCAAGGAGAAAAAGCAAAAGACTTTTTCGAAGGGCAAGAAAAATAACGGAATAGGAGCAAAACGTATCCACGCTACTGAAATTATTACGGATTAAAAGTGTAGTAGTTTTCCCCCTTCTCTCCTGCGGAAGCCAACTGAGTTTGATGCAGCCTGTATCAGCAAGGCGCCGTGCTCCCCCAGCGAGGCTCCCTCCCTGCGGAACCACCACCCCTGTCACCTGGGAAAGGGTGGGGGTGAGAAGGCAGCACCTTCAGCACTTTCCTTAATGCCTTCTCTGCCCAGTTTGCTCAGCTAACCCCTGCTAGCTCCTACCGGCAAAAACCAGGGGTCAAGTGCTGCTCTGCTCCGTGTTAAACCACCGTTCCCGCTATGCAAGCGGGAGCATTTGCCCATAAAGAGACAAATCCTCTGCCGCAGCCTCTGAGCACACGGTGTAACCACGCAGTGAGCGGTCCCAGGCACATCAGGAAATGGTTTCGACAACCGATATAATTCTTGCTGCGGCGTTCTGCTCAGCCTAAGTCATGAGTAATCTGCTTCTGAGTATGGGGATCTGCGGATCTACACCAGAAAGGAGAATTATTCATATATGGCGTGCATATTTTTACAAAACCCTTCAGACCAAACTCGAGCAGAAGGAGGCTGTGGGCAGCCCGCCCTGGGCAGGCTGTGCGCAGCCATATAAGGCTGGCAGGGCCCGACCGGCCGCCTGGCTGCCTCCGCTAACCCCGGGAGAAACGGCTCCTCGCTCAACGGCAGCAAAGCAGACGAAGCATCTCATGCTGTCGGCCACGGAGGGCAACAGAGACACGGCCTGTAAACCGCTTCTCGTGGCTGCGCCAGCACAAGCGACGTCGCACGAGTTAATAGGTCCCTCCCCTGGAAGGGCACGGAGCGGGGAGCAAGGAGGAGTTCCCTCTTATAATCAGCTCTGCAACTGAAAGGCAGCAGCTCGCATCCTCTTCCACAAAGCACGAGCCCTCTGCAGACAGGGCAGCCTCCCGGAGAGCCCAGCTGTAGCGTCTTCAAGCGCAGAACTCACACGCTTCCTGTGGCGCTCAGCCCACCGCAACCCCGGGACCACCGAGCATCCTGCACCGTTACTCGCCTTCAGTGCTAGAGCTTCAGAGCCCCAACATATGAAGCTGATGTTAAAACGACTGTCGATATTAAGGTCACATGTAGAGAAGAACTAAGTGGCAACACAGCTTTGCCTCACCACGCTCGCCCTGTGCCCCTTCGCAGGCAGCCCCGGTGGGTGCGGGTCCCTCGGTGCGGCTCAGTGCCGGCTCTGCCACAGCCGCTCTCTGCCTTCCCCAGCGAGCCTCCGCCAGCCGGCGTCTGCCAAGCCGCAGGCTCGGGCCTTTGAAAGTGTTGACAAAGGCAAGATAAATTAAAAGCAGCCGCTTGCTTGACAGGCAGGTACAACAGCGTCTGGAAGGAGGAGGTCTAACGACCGAGTGCTTTTACCCTGAGTCACTGCTCCAGCTCACGCTCCAGAGTTCACTAGAAACGGGGCGATTTGCTGCACCATGTCCTTCTGCCACTTAGGCTGGATCTCAGCTCAGTCCACGGAGGACTGCAAGTTTTTTCTCCGTTGAGAAGAGCAGAATGAAGTGAGCAGAAAGGCTCGTCCCCGTCCTTACTCAATACCACTCTCCGCAGGTCTGCGCTGACGCCTCTGAATGGGAAGCATAAAATTATTTGTGTCCTAGTTATTTAGCCAGCGGGAGATAACTCCAGTTCCCGGCATCCCTAGCGCCGCTCAACAAACCTGCTCTGTAAATAACACGCAGCCTTTAAGCTGGCGCAAGTGGATGAAATAAAATGGGAGCTGATTCGTATTATAACTGGTCCTCTCTCTCCTGAAGCACCTGCGCCAACATTAAGCTTCTCACACAGCGCAGACAAAACCCCGTATTTACATATCCTGCGCTGCCGGGCTCAGCCTCATCTGCCAGGGTAAAATGCTGGTATCTTCCCGACGCAACAGGGCAGCTGTTTCACCTCCAACACCCCTGCTCCTAGTTTTTGTCCCCCCTCCTAGAAGCTCCGGCTCTCGGCACGGCTCCTGAACCGGACCCGTGCACGCCCGGCGACACAGAAAGGGGAACCAGCACGCTCGATAACCAAATTTCTGCCTGGGATTTTCCCACTGGTTATTTGTCATTGTGCTCATTTTGTCAATAATACAACCTCAATCATAAGAGGGGTCAACATCATCAACACGGGCCGGGTGGCCGGGGAAGCGACAGAGCAAGAGGCACAGCAGCGCTGGTGCTCACAAAGCTCAGCGTCAGCTCCTGGGGCCTGGCAGAAACTCCTGGGGGAGCGCTGAGAAACTGGAGCAAGGAGGTGGAAGGAAAGCGGATGATATCTGTTTTCCACAGCGGAATACAGCAGATGTAGCTTTTAATTTTTATTTAAAGGTAACACTTGTACACAGCTTTCTGCACAACTATTTACTGGAAACTACCGATACTGAGAAGGATGAAAAAAAGCTGAATGAGAGGAGGCAAAGCTTAAGTCTGGAGCAAACCAAGAAATCTGGGAATGAAGGAGAGAAGCATGAACCTACGTATCTTTAAACTCAGATTTCACCTCAGTAACCTCACCTCAAGCCCAGTCAAAACCTAAACACTTCAAATAAAACCCCAGAAGCGGTAATTTCAGCAGAGCAGCTCACACGCTGAGTCCTGGTCGGGCCACACTCGGAGCCCAGACTTCTGGGTGAAGCAAGACCAGCCGAGTCTGACACAGACACGGCATTTACAGCCAGAGGAGGAGGAGAAACTCCTCCCTCGCACAGCACGCACTTGCGAGATCACTGATCACTGCATTACTTGCTCCTTCCACAGCTTACCGCAGAAAGCCTTAAAAACGCACAGAGAGAATCTTCCAAAGCGTCCCCCCGTTGCTTGGCCGAGTCGGGCCTATGTGGCCACAGCACCTCCCGGGAAGTATTGCAGCCACCGAGAAATAAAGCAGACCCCATCAGCTGGCAGAATACCAATACACAGATTTGATTCCGTTGATAACAGCCCACGGCAACCTCCTGCCACATGCAATACTGCCACGGCTTGAAAACAACAGGCACAAGGGGCAGCATCTCTAAAGGAAGGCAAGTGAACCAAACACGTTACCTTTTTCCCCGTTTGTTTCTCCACCATGTCGTTGCTGAGAGAGAAATCTTCTGGCTGTGGTGTTTTAGAACACCCACCCTTGGGCATCGTTCTGCCTTCCTTACTTGATCTTCATTTATGCTGCCATCGCTTCATCATCAACCGTCTGTTTAGAGAGAGGAAAAGAGAAGTTAGACATCTCCAAAGGATCTTCCACTGGGGGAAAAAAAGGTAAGACGCTTCCCACGGGGATAAACCCCCACCAAACTCTTCAACGGCAACACCGGGATGGCAGAGCACCTCCAAGTGCCGGGCAAAACCGCTGCTGGCTTCTGCCACCTTCCGCATGGGAAGCGAGCTGGGACCTGCAGCTGCAAACGTGACTTGTTTCATGTGCAAGGGATAGCTTAGAATGGATCATGCCCAAACAAAGAACAATATCCCTCCCGTTCTTCATCCACAGCATCCCTGCAAGCCTATGTAAAGCCTCTTGCAGCTCCAGCTCTGCCCAGAGTGCGGGGACACGGGGATGGACCCCTGGGTACGCGTCTGGGGCAGGGACAGCCCTGCTCCCCCGGTTTGTCAGGCTGAATTCCCAGACGCTCACAGGACCAACATGCACACCACTACATTACAACACCTACTTATAAAACACACTTTTGGAACGTGACGCCATGATGAGACAAGACCAGAAGACGCCAAGGGGGCACAGCGTTCCTGGAGCGGCTCACCACGGGCTCCTCACCCCGGCACCGGCGCTGCCGCCGCGCCTTGGCCTAGGTAAGACAATTTGGAGAATAACAAAGCGCTCCCTGCTCCTGCCATGTGTTGCCTGGTTACAGGGCTGAAAAGACAACTGACATCTGAAATACAGCAAAGCATGAGCTGCAACAGGGATCAGAAATACCAGCTGAAGCCAAGGCAGGCAAGGCCTTTTTAGGTGAACAAAAATATCTCCTCTCCCGAGACCAGAGGCTAAAAAGCATCCGTGCAACAGTATATCTCCGAGAAGTGACCCACATCAACCCCTACAGCAAAGGTCTCGTCGTACTTACGCTGAAACGGCATAAACAGGCACCATTTGAAAACCCCTTCCCCAGCTAATTGCCACCTGACAACACTACACATTGCACCCATTAACTTCTTATAATAGCGGCTGGGTTTCTGCAGAGCTACAATTGCAGGAAATTGTCCAGGAACAAAGTCATGCAGCGCTCCATCACAAGATGGGAATTCTGTGGGCGGGGAGAGAGAAAGAAAACAGAGAGGAGGAGAGGAGCCAAACCCTCCCGCGGGCTCGGGGACAGGGGACGAAGCAGCGCAGACCTTGAACCCCGTCCCGGGCAGCATCAGGAGATCCCAGCACCTTCCCGCCGGGGGCTGGGTCCCCTGCAGTGGCTGGGGCAGGACAGGGGGTTAAAGGCTACAGGAAAGCTAGCGCGGTGCTTTCATCAGCCTTGCCTTCTAGAAGTTCCCTGGAAATCCCTTCATAATTTAAATGTTTCGTTTACGCTTCAGAGGCTCTAGGGCCCTTTGGGTTGGTTTGTGGGTGTGTTTTGTTGTTTGTTTTTTGTTTNATTCCCGGACCAAAGCACCGCACGCAGACAGTGCTAAGGCGTCCTGGCACTGGCATTTTCAGCAGGAGACTGTGCTTTCCAAGGGGCTAATCCTCTGCCCTGGCTCCTCCGCCTGGGCTACGGGAGGACAGTTACCCGTGATTAAGGATGGAGGCTTTGGGGACTGAGGCCACTTTGCGTCCCCCTGCTTGATGCAGAGATAAGCCGCCGTGATGACTTTGGGGACCCCCAGTCAGGAGCCCCCAGCCCCTTCCTTTTGGATGGGAAAGCAGGAAAGGACGCAAACCAGCAAAGACACGAGCAAGCTGATCAGCCCCCCTCATTGCTGCAGATGGGAAGCAAAAACAAGGGGGAAAAGTGAAGAAAATTCAGCATACCCACCCAGCATGTCCATAAAGAGAAAATACAAAATTTTCTGTTAGAGTTTCCAAATTTCTGCTCTTCATCATTTGAAGGGCCTGCAGCCCAGCACAAGCGCCAAAGTTCAAGCACGGCAAGGGCTGACTGAAAACAGCACCTTAAAAAGGCAGCTCAGCCGTCCTCGGGCAGGCTCGGCGCCGGCAGGGAGAGCCTGGAGCTCGCAAAACCTGAAGCCAAGAGCGAGCGTCCCTGGTCTCAGCGCTCCCACACACCCAGCCAGGGCTTCACTGGCCAGCAAGATGTCGCGTTTCCCAGCAGCGTGGCTCTCCTGCCGCTGGTGATGCTCCACCAAAGGCATTGCCCCGGTGCCTAAGGTGTCCCCTCGATGCTGCACATCAAGGGGGGTCCCCAGGTGCCGCAATTCCTTCCTCTAGAAGCGGCTTCAGCCATTTACAGCCTCGGGAACCTCACTCTGTCAGTCATCATTAACCAATTTGTACAGTTTAAGAATTTCTTCCCCTCGGTTTCACCTACTGGTGCTTTTTACGGTACAGATAAAGGAGAAACGAGCACGTGCCTGGGAGGAGGCAGGAGCCGGCAGGAGCACTGGGTCAGTGCAGAGGACGCGGAGCCGGCCGCCCGAACAGATTTACTTCAATATTCACTGCAAATCTAAGAAGTGAAAATTCAGATGACACGTCAGGCAACGGAAATTTATTTGCACTTTGCAAAGGATATTAAAAACCAGCAGCTTCACGTATGCCAGTCATGAGCACAGGGACCGGCACGGCTGGGACCAGGGCACGCTCCGCTCCCGACCACCAACAGCCAAAAATTCAAACCACATCGTTTCCAGCGCCTCGCTAAAACCGTTTCCCGGCCTGCACGCTGTCAATTTATTCTCCAAAAAATTCTGCCCACTCCCAACGTCTTTGGGGCTGTTTGCAACCGGGGTAGGTACCTATTCACGTGGAGCTTCGAAAACCTGTTTAACTGAGAAAAGGCCAGACGGATGCCAGATTAATTCTGCACCCCTTCTGTTCATCTAGCTGACTCATTACACTTGGAAAGCTGGCTGCCTCTCCATGTAAACAGAGCACTGGCCTGTTTAACAGCTTGGAGGGAGTATTACATTTGCACAACAATTACCAACAACGCTCGCAGTCTTCGTTTCATTTTTAAGCACGTTTAATAAGAGTCAGAGGGGAGGTACGAATTCCCGGTTTGGAAGAGTTATCCCCAGCTCGCCGCAGCGACGGCGGAGCATTTCAAAGTCGCAAATCTCGGGTTGCAGAACTGCAATTTGGCTTCACTCCCTCCTAATCTGGGAGCTGGACAAACCACCCCCTTTTCCACGACACCCCCTCTCAACCTCACCTCCCTACCAGCAGACAATCATCACCCTTCCTATTTTGTAAACAATTAACTAAGCTCCTTGAACTAGATGATTACACGTCTGCTGCACAATAAGAAGCGGGAGACCGAGTGAGCTCAACGGAATATAATCCCTCGCACTTCTCCGGGAAAACAAAAGGAGCTGTTTACCTCTGGCGGGCAGCCAGCCCCGGCTGCGCGCGCCGCCGTCCCCATGCACGCCAGCCCCTGGCCTGGCCGGCAGCAGCCCCCCCGGCTTTCCCCTGGGAAAGAGCTACGGAGAGGGGGAGTCTGCCCTGGGACCCGGCCAGACTGGACACGGCAGCTCCCACCGGTTCGGGATGGCCGGCTCCAGCCAGCGGCACCAGGTGCCAGCAGGGAAAGGCCATGGTGGTCCCAGCTCCCGGCGCATCACGCACAGGAGATACTGCCTGCAGGGAGAAAGCTGGAAAAGCGGACACCACAGCCAGCCTGGTCACCCTGCGTGGTGGCGAGAGGGATGAGGTCCTCCCAGCCACTGCCTCCCCCCATGGCAGGGGCTGGCAGACAGGCGGGGTCAGGACCCCCACGGCACCCCGAGCACCTTCCCGGAGGGTGGAGAAACAGGACTGTCAGGAGCACGACCAGGAGCGGGGCTGGAGCTGTGCCGAGCGAGGCCGTCTGGGAACGGGAGGGCCCCACAGAGCCAGCTCCAGCCGTGCACGCACACGCACCATCCTCTCCTCTCCCCTTGCTGGGGCGAGGAACCAGTCGAAAATGGTTTTTATTTCGCCCAGGGCATGCCAAGCCAAAGCCACACACCAAGACCAAACATTTCTGTGGAGGACCTCAAAAGGCAATGGTCCCAAAAGGGATGGGAAGGGAAGGGGGTGGGGTGTGTGTGTGTGTGTCTCATCTGTCCCTTGGAGCAGCAGCAGCAGCAGGAGGAGGAGGAGAGCACTGCTGGCTCCATGCTCAGTCCCACTGGGTTGACTGGGAGGCAGCGCGGGACCAGTTGCACCCATTAGCCAGGACTGGGCTCCCGGTGAAGGCAATGGGCAAATCGTGATGGGCACAGACGTACACAGCCAACACTGTGCCTGACAGGAGAGGAGATCCCTCCTTCACAAACGCAACAGACCCCATCCCAACCCAACCCTCTATCCCTATGCCTCCTGCCTTTGTGGGCACAGCGAGCAACATCCGTATCTGTGACACGAGAAAATGCAAACAGCGCTGAAGTCCTCAAACGCTTTCAGATGTACATCCAAGGCGGAGGGAGAGCTCTGCCTGGGCTGTCCATCCCGTCCCTCCAACCATGTCCTCCTGCAGGTCCCAGCTCTCGCCCTGCTGCGTGGAGACCAGCCGGGCTCCTGCCATCTCTTATCTGAAGCCACAACAAATGAGCTCATGCCCAAGATCTGTGCATTGGAGCCTGCCCATCCCCTGCCAGCTTGGAGTAAAAAAAGATCGTGCAGACGTCTTTAAATGCCAGACAATAAGAAGAAAGCTGGCTGGAGGCTCTTACCCGTTACAAAAAACTCTGGTGCAAGGACGGTAATTAGAGGCGCAGACGTTATTTGCACAAATCCAACACATTTGTTTCGTCTGAAAAAGTTGGAATATGGACAAGTCCCATCGAAACATGAAAATTTTCAAACCTCAGGCTCCTTTCGAGGCCCCCGTCCCAGAAAAGCAGGTGTCCTCAAATCTTATGAAAATTGCCTTAAAATAACAACTCACACAGATCACATCCAAAATTTGATCCCTTACCCCTCGCACTGGAAAGCGTGGGGAGGAAAACAGAAGCTGAGGTCTTTCAACGTGCTCAACTCTGCCCTTCTCCATCACCCTGCTGATACCTCTACTGAGATGTTTGCCACCCCAGCAAAGACCATCTCCGAGCTCTGCAGTACAGCAGGACCTGCTGAGTCGGCACTAAAACCACGGCGTTCATCACTACCAGGTTCGCATGTTCGAAAAAGCCACCGTCACTCCAACCCAGCACTGCCCATGTGCATCCTGTTTAGTGCCGGATCGCCGACACAGCTCCCAGCTGCTCTTCACCAGTTTTTCCTTTACCTGTTAAGCCAATATAACTCATGATTAGTACCTAAAATTGCCTGTGAGCACCAGCGGGACCTGCACTTTGAGAAACAAGGAACAATTGCTCTTTGTGCTCCAGCTCGGCTCCGGAAGAGTAAAGTCCATCTTTTTCCACCATGGGTACATAAGCCCAAGAGCAGCAGGAGGCCTGCAAGCCAGCAGGGCAAACACAGGTGTGTTTCATTCAGCAGCCTTACAACAGGCAATCACAAAGATTACCTATTAATAATAAGATAGTGCAGCATGAGGTGCTAATTCTTACAGCCATTACCAAAACAAGGGAAACGGAGAGATCTCTGCATCTCTCTGCTCTGAAGGCAGCCGGTTGGAAAGCTGGCCTGCTGTCACATCTGGGGTCACCCCAGTTTCACAGCTCCGTCATGCCCTCACCTTCGACTCAACATCGTCCTTCTTTCCCCTGGGGAAGCTGCTATCTTTTTGTTCTTGACTTTTGAAGGAGGATGTCCCTCCTTATCAGGAGTTCTTAGAGATGAAACAGCTTTCTGCACCAATTCGCATGGCTACTCCCCTCCTGTTCTCAAAATTATTACCTGGTCCCCACAACAACAGTCCTTTCTTCCGCCTTTCTCAAATATTTATTTCGCCTTAACCCACAGAGCTTCCTGACCTCCTGATACGCCTGTAACTACTCCCATCTGGATGCGTTTGCGTGGCGCTCAGGCAAGGCTTGGTTGCTTTCTCAAGTATGTGGCAGCCAAGTAGCGTTAGTAAGATGAATTAAAGCAGCTATTAGTATTTCAATCATTTGTGAAACAGGTGCCCCTTGGCGGTGTTTGGTAGGACCTGCAGAAAATAACGCAAAGGAGAAGCTCAGTGCTTTGTGCACGTGGACACACACAGACGTCTTCAAGGACCACAGTCAAGACGATGCTCAAGACCTCGCCGGGCACCATGAAAGTCCAACTCCTCAACGGTTCTCTGGCGATGACTCGCTAGACGAAACCATCCCTGCTAACGGGTCACATTCAAACCACAACCCCCAGACACGTAACCTGCGAGTGCCGCTTCCTGCCCCGGCATCTGAAGACCGGGCGACGGTCTCAAATTATGATGACAAGTCTAAGTTTTTCTACTACACCAAGTGTCACTATTCAACAAGATTATATCTGGCGATTTCTGCCCAACGGCCCTGTGATTCAGAATACTCCAGCTGGGACCGTTCTTGGGATACACGAAGGCCAAAATAAAAGCGAGCCCTGACAGTACCCTGAAACCACGAACAACCACTCTGCCTGTGTGGTTTCTCCGGGAGCAGTTTTTCCCACAAACCCTTCCCTCAATTATCTATATGCAGCTGCCTCTTGATATTGCTACATTTCTGGATGCCGCTGATTATCTGGTTTCTGGCCAAGGTTACAAAACTGTTGTTTCAGTCGGTTCTCCGAGCTGCGGTCTGGGAGCAGGATCAGCTGCGATGAGGAAAGCTTTGGAGCAGGCGGCTGGAGCAGCGCATGGCCCTGCCGCACCGCTGTTAGTCAGAGCGGGAGAGCCGATTACAACACTATTGCCCTCTTGGTGTGGAACTGCAGGATGGCTCCGGATCGCCGGCTCAGACCAAAACCTGCCAGAGAGGGAAGACTCCTCGCTTCGCCCATCTCCTCTCTGCTTCACACAGAAACCCATCAGGCTTCAACCGGGGCCAAGCTGTAACCACGTCTGCCAACACAATCATCTACCAGACTTCTTGCACATCAGCCTCCTTAAAATAGTGACAAACTCCACTCGGATTTCCCCACTGCTGCTGCGTATGGGGGGAAAAATATTTCCCCAATTAAGTACATCCCAAGGACTTAGACAAAGCCATAGCGTGCAACTCCAGAGTGACGGGCAACGCTAACTCTGAGCAGGCTGCACAGCGCATTGCATGTCACGTGCATTTAAGAGGAAAAAGTGCAGCCCAAACTCTCCTGCACACAGAAAGCGGGACAGAAATGCATGTGCTGAGAGGTATGAGGAGTGCAAAGCCTTTATCCGTGGCTCATCACGACCCAAGGGGGCAGACTCAGTTCACCCACCGTGCTCAGAGCCTGTCCCGGAGGTCCCACCAGCAGGGAAAGACGGGGATTCACCAGGGCTGCTTTATTCTGGCAAAATTTGAACAACACAAATCTGCGCAATCCGCTCCATTCCCAGGACGGTTTGGGGACAGTTTGCCCCCCTGCCCGTGCCATAGCAGGGAGCTATGGCTGTGGCCCGCTGTGGTTTGCTCTGCTGAAGCGCAGCTCAAGGGCTTCGTGAACATCAGCCAAGCCCCAGAAACGAGCTGGGCCCGATTTTCAAGATGGAGAAACATGTTAGCACAGACAATTCCTGACCGCTGCTGTCCTTGATTTGATGCCGACCAAATCTCTGTGAACGAAAGGGCAACATATGAAGCAGCAGCGAGCTGCGTCACCTACCCCACCGTCCCGGCGGCAGCCCGGGGACCCCGGCGCGAGAGGCTGGCAGGGTCTGCTGGCACGCTCTGCTCCGTCCTCGGCTGGGCTGAGGCTCCTCCGCACTCCCCACCTGCGGACTTTCCATCTTCCCATTCCTGGCACTAGTGACTTGTCCCAAGGGGAGGGCTGCGGGGTGAGCACCATTCCTACAGAAAGCTCGCGTCGGCTCCCGCAAGCCCCATCTGCTGCTTAGCTGCAGAGAGGGAAGGCTCAGGAAGGCAACAGAAAGCAGAATGCGTTTGTGCTTATTTTCGGCTGTCTAAATTAGCACAGGCATCTCCGTTACGTGGTTAAATCACCAATAACTTTGTGCCTTTTTCGCCTCCGGGAGCTGGGTACCCGCACTGACGTAACGCAGCTGGGCCGGGGCGCAGCAGGCAGGTTCTACCAGCGAACTCAGACCCGGTCCTGTGAGTTTGGGCTGCTTTAATTAAATAAATACTACATATTCCTAGTGTATATTTCTGTATATACTTGCATACACGCACGGACAAGCACGCACACATATCTAATGTACATACACACTGCAGTAAAACCCCAAACGAGACTTTTGCTCCAGTCCTGTCCAATTTTCTGCATTACACGCTCCAGACAAAAACCAGCCTTTACTCCAAGAAAAACTACATTACTTAAGCCCTTAAACCCGAGAGGAGACGATGACCAAGCACGTTAATTACATGAGAAATAAAGAAACCAAAAATATTTTGCAAAAGGTGCCACAGCCATTGTAACAGGACCCTTCAAGCCGAGGGGATCTCCAGCTCGGGGTCTGCTACGACAGCCTCAGGCAGCGTGGGCTGCGCGGACGCCAGCTACACCCTAATGAAAAGCCTCCTTGAGCCTTGGCGGATTTGAACAAATGCTTCGGGAGGTCCACGTTTAAACCCGTGTTCAGTCCGCGATGTCGCAACAGCCAAGTAACATCTTCTCCCAGCTGTGAGCCTGAAAGACCGTGGTAATCTCAGCAAAACATTTCTCTTCCTCCCTGTTCTTACACAATTCTTCCCGGTTTCCCCCTCCCCGTCTCAGCATCCTCGTGCCCGCTGCAAACACGCAAAGCTTCCCCCAAGCGTGGGAACCTCAGGAATATTTTGGTGAATTTAGGAGCAAGTACTAGGCGACAGAACAAGTCTCACACATCACCACTTTCCAGGCAGAGGCCCTGAAGGCATCAGGCTTTGGGGAAAAAGCAAACACGGATTTACTCTTATTTGGGGTTTGCAAATCTGGGAGTTTCATTTTGGCTACCTTTCTCCTTTTCAACTGAGGCAAGTGGGTTAGAGTTTACGTTCTACCTATATACAAACCACATTGCAGCAAAACTGGTATTTGCTTGCCATACTGCTGGCAGCTTTTAAACGACAGAGCAAGAACCAAATAGAGGCAGACATTAAAAAATATACAGAAAAGCAGAAAACCCCAGAACCATGAAGTATCACTCCAGCAGAGAAGGGAAGACAGCGAAAGCTTTGATGCTCTGTTTTTCCGAACTAAGCAGAAGACTCCAGTTATACAGGGCTCGCATTACAAGTGCCACATCAGCCTTCCAAACCTTCTATTAATACATCGCTCAAAGTTTTATTCACCCCCCAACACTGAAAACACACCGGAAGGGTAATACCCCTGACCTAGCGTTGGTAAGAACCTGCCTTCGAGCAGAGAGGTGGAGGTGACCTGGAGGCCCTCTCCCATGGCCAGTGCCAGAACACTGCACAGGCTTCACGCTTCTGACACCGGGCTTTGGAAAACCGGCCTCCTAAACCCCAAACACCACGGCAGGAGATCCACGTCCTGAGAATATCCAAGGCACCTAAGCTTGCTTCTGCTCTGAAGGAGTTTCCTTCTCCAGTAAGGAACGCAGGTCTGTAAGCAGACAGACCTCCCACCTTCAGCCCTTGCAGGCATCACTGTCCACCACGAGGTGCAGCAGCCAAATCCACCGCCACCACCAAAACCCAGTGAGGGACAAAGCATCAAAGCTGCAAACCCATCGTACTCCCAGCAAAACACCAAACTCATGCGACATTCTCCCTCAAGATATGGAAAAGACCGATTCATGGCTCACATTGAACTGGGAAGTCTGTAAGCACGAAAGGAACTCAGGGCGGAGAGAGGGAAGTCAAGGCCATGTAAAATTTCAGTTTTCTGCCAGGGCAGAACTCCAGGAAGCCCTTCTCACAAACACACCACGCACCACGGTGCACGCATGGCACAAAGCCAACGCCAGGCAACAACCGGGCTACGGAGGGGGAAAGGCTTCCGCGGGTTTCTTCTTCTGCAGGCAGGGAGGGAAGGGAGCGGAAGGTCTGCTGCGCAGATTTCTGGGCTGCAGGGCAGCCACACGCACGGAGCTGCTCTCCCAGCTGGCTCCTCGCACAGTTTTGAACTGCGAATGCTTCCTCCCAGCCACTGCCGCTTCCCCCTCCCAGCAAAACTGTCACCACACTTTTCGTACAACTTAAAAAGCCGCCGTGGCTCCCCGAGCCCCGACACACTGATAAGAACAGTGGATTTCCCAGATTATTTCAGCCCAAACTGGAAGCAGAGCTCCGTCTGTAGCTGTGCGTCTGCTGACGACAGACCACCGCCACGCTGCTATTTAACAAGCTGTACGACAGGAAAAAAGCTTGCTGTGGCTTCTGCGGGGCTCTGCGTGCTGCAGCCAGCGCCGAAAAAAACCCGAAGCGTGAGTTCCTCCAAGCAAACCACATGCCCTCTGCCACCGGCTGCCAGGCGTACGGGGAAAAGCTCCTTGCCCGTTACCTTCGTCACTTCTGCTCGTCTTGTTTCAGAAGCCAAATTCCCCGCCTGGTTTTCCCAATCCTGGTCCAGCAAGCGGTGCTTCCGCTGCCGCGGGTGCCGGCAGGGTCCCTGCCCACAGCCGCACCGATGCCAGGAGGCTCACGCCTGGCTCAGCACACTGCCAAGGACCCCGGCCGTAAACACGTAGGAATAAAGCGGCTATCCTCTTCCAGGGGATGGCAGGAAAGGTTTGGGCACAACACGACCCTGCTGCTGGTTTGCCAAGAACCGAATCAAGGTTAATTCTCCACAAATCTGCAACCCTCCTCTCTTCTTCCTCCATCTCCATCTCTCAAATTACAGTGCTTTTGAAGGTGATCTATTGTACATAAAGACACAGGAATGCATTTACCAAACGGAGTATATTCTTGGATAGGGGAAATTCAGTTTTCCCTACAAAGCTATTGTTGAATGTGTCATCGGAGCGGGAGTGATGGGAAGCTGTAAAAACGGGCCGGCTTTAACAGATTGTTTCCATAAGGACATGGGCCCCTACCCTTCAAAAAAGAATTGAGAGCCCCTCCTGACTTTGGGCCTAATTAAGTAACATGTACACGAGGCCTCTTGTAAGACAATTTGTTATAAAGCTATTGCTTAAACACTCGCCGAAAAACGATCCAAGTTAAGAGTACCTGGGGCTGGTGTCGGCAGCTGACCAGACACGTGCCGTGTCGGGAAGCGTGAGGCTCTGCAGATGTTCCCATCACCGACGGCACATCCCCGCCACGGCTCGCCCAGGAGCCCGAGCACCTTCGAAAAGGCAACGTTCAGACAAAACATATGTGTGGCAAGTTGGGGGAAGAAACCAGATTTCTCTGCCGCCTCCTTGTCTTCCTTAAAAAAGAAAGGTCTGTCTCCCAGCTGCGTGCTGGATTTGCCTGCCTCCCCCAGGCTGAGCAGCCCAACGTGACAACACAGCACTCGGTAGAAAATCTGGAGAAGGGAGGGATCACTCAGGCTTATTGACCCTGGGGGAGAAAAAGAAAAGCCACGAGTGAAAGGTAGCCTCTTCCCCAAGAGCAGCCCAAAGCCAGGCTGCAAATAGATCAAAATGACACATTAAGGGACCCGTGGAGCCGAGCCTTGGAGCATAAATCATTGGGATACAGGTAGGAACGGTACAACCGGAGTGGTACTATTTATACCTGGTCCCCCAGGTCTGCACCAGCCTGACGTGGCTGGCACCTGGCAGACAGCACACGTGCTCCCAGCAGGATCACAGCAGGCAAAGGAGACGTTTTAGGTCCTGCCGGTAACACCGCACCGAGCACCACACCACCTGCGATCCGCAGCCTCGAGAGGTGAGCACGACCAGCTTCTGTCTCCGTGATCTGAGGAATAAAACCGTCTCACAAGCCCCAGGCTGTGCGGCGGTAGCCAGCTCGGCACGCAGCCAGGCCAAGCCTGTGCCCCCCCGCGCCGGGAGGCAGATGCCTGACGGGGTGCCAGCAGAGGGCTCGGCCCCGGGGGGGCCTCGAGAACAGGACAGGAGGGTCGGGCTTTATCAGTCTTGGTGCTTCATGCTCTTGGCTCGGTCCTTTACTGCACGTACCTGCGCAGTGAATTAGGGCGCAGGCTCAACCAGGTCTACGTCTGCAAACGGCTTTTACCCCCCCAGCCAAGCATAATGGCAAGGGAGATGGAAAACACCAAGGGCTGTGGTTCCCACCCTCTGCACGGGGAAGCCCTGCCACCTCCCCAGCGCTTCTCACAGACCACGCAGCCTTACCAGCGGGCTCCTCACCGAAAACAGCCCGGCTCTGAGGACCACTGCCCAGCACTCCCACAAAACACCGTGGTCTGCATACCACAAACCTCCAGCTGGAGGATACAGGACTCATTACTTAAAGACAAGGGTACAACGTGACACCTGAGTTCACCAGCGGGCTCCTTGGCCGCCCGAGTGGTGTTAACTGCGAGCGCCACAATCTGCAGGAGCAACGCCGGAATTTCAGGGCTTCGTTTGGCTGTTTACCGGCTTTTAACTGATTAGCATCAGCAGAGTCAAACGTTCTGCATCGGAAAGGGGTTTTACAGCCCGCACGCTCCGTGCTGGCTTCAGAGAGAGCATTTCTCATGGCTGGGTACATCCCATCTCCCCTCCGAGCTCTGTTTACCCACGATAGCAGCCCGCTGCCTGGGCTGTGCAAACACCGGCCCGAGGACCTGCCGGCACCCGCACAGTATCGTGGCAACGTGGCTGAAGCCAGCTTTGCAAACTCACAAAGTGTGCAAATTAATTTCATTATCCACTCTTGCACATCGTGAGGAGGGAAAACAAATAACCCGCCTGAAAGTACATTCTAGTAATTATTAACACGGCATAAGTTAACCCCAGGGGAGTGGGAGGAAAGGCTGGCCGGAGAGGAGAGCCTGGCACTCGCCTGTTCGTTAGAGCATACAGCATGTCAGTACTTTTTAAAGATAAAACCCAGCCTTATGCTTCATTTTGTTCCCTGTTTAGCCCAAGGATTCTTCATTTGCTTGTCTGAACCTACACGGTCTCCCAAATGTTTACCAAGTTAAAACTGACCATTCAAATACCTCACCGGCGAAGCCCTTCACTTCTATTTGCTTTTGCTTTGACGTCTCTCTTGCGCCCGCAAACGCTCTGGAGGCACCCACCCCTTCAGCAGAGCTGTCAGGATCGTACGCGAAACCTTCTTTGGTGATGACTAAGGCCCAGGTATGCACTGAGCGTTCTGGCTGCTATTTTACTTTAGATTAAAAACATCCTTCAGCTTAGCAGCGATGCTGGTCTGCACCAGTAATCCCCCTCCCACCCACACATGGGAGACCAAAAGCTGAGATTTAATACCCCGCAGCACACAATAATTTAACCCAGTGCTGTATGGCTGGATTACGTGACCCCTTCCCCATACTGATGGGCACAAAACCCACGCCGTAGCAAAACACGTGTTTCTGGAGCTGGAATTTTGGCTTGTGGAATTTGTGCAATTCCCTTAATTTTTAGAAATCCTAGTAGCTCCTACATCACCCATGACGAAATGGCTATAGATGATAATGAACCCATGGCTCTGCGACAACAGAAGGTCCCCCTGTACACTGCACCACGCACAGCTCCTCCGCCAGGAGCCAAAGAGATCCCAGCCTGCTCCGGCCACCTCCCCGCCACAGGGCACTCGGAAAACACCTTCCGAGGTGCCTGGTTTGGGAGAATTTGGCTTCATCATGGAAAACTGAGAGGATCTCAGCTTGGAGGAGAGCACAGTAGACCACTAGAAACCTACAGCAGGGCTGTGGCAGAGCTCCAGCAAATCTTAAAGCATTATTAGTAAGCCATTAAGAGGCACCATCAAGACAGATAGGCTTTAAGATCACTTTACAAGGCAGTTGTCAGGGATTTCAGGATGCACCGGTTGCCGCAACAGCTCAATTTTCACTTTAAAAAGACTGTTGGGTGAGCACTGTTTTGTAAGGGACCTCACAGTAACAAGCCGAGATGTTTTTCACGGTAGCTAACGTAGCTGCGTTTTAAAGCCCTGCCTGGCATCAGCACGAAGTGCCTGCACGCACGCAGCGGGGTTCGAAATGAATTAGTCAGAGCCTGGTTTGGACGCAGCTCCTGTACGAACCTGCTCCTGGGGAGCGCTCAGCTCCCCGCAGACGCAGCCTCGGGACGGAGCAGCCCGACCCAGCGGCGCAGATCCTCGCCGCAGCCGTAAGCCCAAAAACGGGCTCTTCTGCCCCGTTCTCCGGCACAGCCTCCCGCCCTGATGGGCTGCTCCGTGCTGCCCGAGAGGCAGTTCACCAAAGCACCTCAGTCCGTACGCTCCAGCCATCCCTTCCTTCGTGTTAATTTTTGCAAGGGAAGTGCAGGCTCCGTATCTACCAAACTTGAAATGAATTCCCCAGCGGTTCCAAAGCTTTTTACTCGCCACGTTTTTGAGAATATCAATATAAATAGATCCACACAGAAATTCTTTCATGTTCTTCTAATGGCTAACTGGCTCGGTGTGCTGCTCTGCAAGTCAGATTACCCTGAACAGCCCGGGAGCGCAGTGACCTTCAAGGGCTTCCCCAGCCTTCCTTCTCCTCCCGTCCCACCAGAGACCACTAATGAGCAAGGAGAAGCAGCAGCTCAAGATGGGACCTACATGCTCCATTCGCATCACACCACCGCATCTCACTGCCCATCTATATAAGTAGAGGTCTCCACTGACCAAATCCAAAGGTATTTTCACATCCCCTCTCTATTTCCAAGGTGTTTCTGTATGACCCATACGCTGTCGCAACCTATTTTCACTAAGTTAAGTACTAGTGCAAGGATTTGAAGTCACCCATTCCTTTGGCAATAGTTCTCTGGGTTTGTGTTTTATTTTCTCCTTTCTCCCTCTCCCCTCAGACCTCCCAGAACAGATTTCCCATTACTGCTCTGCACGTCCCATCCCACTGGACACAAAGAGGCCACACGGTTTTACAAGAACAGCTCTAACCAGCACATTTAACCCAGATTGCTTCTTTTTTTTTTTTTTTTAAATATCATCAGTACAGTTTTCCATAGTGTAAGTCAATGTGGAACTAAAGATCATCCACAATAGCATTTCCACTCTCTCCCTTTTCAAAGGCACACTAAACATTTCATAGAGCACGGAGGCAAGACTCTAATGCCATGAAGAGGGCAATTTTCTGAATTTCTAATGGTAGAAAGTACCTGTTTCTAGTTCTGATGGGCCATAATATATTGTCCGTAGGCATGTGTGGGCGTGCAGGGAACACGGCAGGTCCAGAGCTGGAAGCAGGCTCTCCGACCTCCCAGCCGGCTGTTGCCGCAGCCACGCTGGATGGACGGGAGTCGCAGGGTCTGGGCACTTCACCCGGCTGGTGTCTCTCCCATCCTTATTTTTTTGCATCTTCAGCACGTGACTCAAGTCTTAAACTGAGTTTTATCCTCATTTTAGCGCAAGTTAAACACGCTGCAGCCATCAGCCTAAGGGTGTGAGTCACAACCAAGCCTGCATACGAAGCCATTTATTTAAAATTCAAGGGAAAACGTTAACACCTCAGTACAGCACGGGTAAAGCCTATCTCCACCCCACCACACCGAATTGCTGCGCTGCAGCAGCAGCTCATCAGCTGGGGCAGGTGTGCTCCAGACCAACGGAGAGCCAACCGCCGGAGCTGGGAAACATCTCCAGCCCTGCCCATTCCCAGCAGCTCCCACACAGGGGGGACTTCACTGACTGGTGTTCCCCACCAAACCCACCTTCTACGCAACGACAGCAAGGGGAACACTTCCGCAAAGTCCAAAAGATGAACAGCAAGGAAAACTCTAAGGGCAACTACCCCACAACATGCTCTGAAACGCAGCTCCTCCCCAAGTGGTCAGGGCAGGCTCAGGTTCGGAAGGACAGCTGAACGCAGAAATTATACCTGGCAGTGTTTTCTAAAAAGTGGCATTATTTATTCACTTTAGCAAACCCTAAAAGTCTTCGCTACTCGGAAATTTTCTGGCTCTGAGCTCCATAGGCTTTACGTTTTTTTCAGGGCTAAATTCTCCCATACAACAGAAGGCAAAAATAGAAGTGTTGTCATGCTTTCTCTACCGCTCACCTCTGATGGCTACCCTGTAAATCTATGACCATTAAGAAGTCTTAAAAACTTAAAAATAGTATTACCGCAGAGTTAAGTTTGCTGATCACGGTGAGCGGGGCCATTACACAAGAGCACAGGCTGCAAACGGTATCACAATGCCTAGTAAAGGTCAGACCCACGTTATTTACTTATGCATTTGAGGTGAGGACACGACCCAAGCCGTCTCTCATTCATCTCCTTTAAACCCCACGAGCCTCCTCCAGCCTTGCGTCCCCTGCTCCGCGCTTCTCCCAGAGTCCCTGCCCGGGATCTCACCGCGACACTCAATTCCTACAGCAACGCTGCACGTCTTCAATACGCTTTCCAGCCTTTCGAATGACTTCCTATCCTACTTTCTTAACAATTACCCGCTTTTCAGTGAAACGGTGGTTTACAGTGTTCTTTGTGAAACATTGCTATGGCATCTTCCCGCTTTCTGTCAGCCACTCCGGTGTAACTGCTCGCTACCGAGTACATCAAGGAATTTACGTGGCTTTAAAACATTTTTGCCATTTTTTACGTCCAGTTCTGCAGCCAGCCCGGTTTCCCTCTGACGTGCCTGCACACCACGGCGCAGCGGGCAGCAGCGAGGGGCGGCCGCAGCCAGAACAGAAAGCCACTGCTAACGTCCAGCAGCAGTTCCCTAAACTGTGTCCTGAATTAACACCGGATCAATGGGCATTGGGTGACCGAAATCACTGTTAGCCCTGCCTGCCTCCGATCGACACAGCCCCGTGCCTCCATCCACCACAGCTCCGCTTGCCGAGCGCTGCTTTTGCCAAACCACTGGCCGAAGACACCCTATCACTTGCCATCTCATTCCATCAAGTGCAATCATTTTCGGGGCCAATCGCGGGGCCTGCCTGGGTTGAAAATCCCTCTGCAGTTGAGTTCCTCTGAGCTGTGTTAGCTCCTGGACTTGTTTTTCTCGGTGGCTGGAGAGGCAGGATGGAGGTGGCACGTGCCAGCACCACCTTGACACAGCTTCGAGACCCTCTCGTACGCCCAGGCTTAGCGCACAGACACCACCAAGGTACTGATGGTCACAAGAGCTGTGGCTTAGAAAGGCAGCTCAGCGTGGTGGGACTCGAGGGCCGGGTCCCCAGCCCACACTGCCCGGCTACTTTGTCACTTGCCAGAGGTCAAACAAGCCTTCACAGAAAACAGCACGAGTGACGAGACTCCTTAAGGCCAGACATCAGCTACAACTGGCTTAAATGCCACTCGCTAACAAACCCGTCCAGTGGTACTCCACTGCTGGCTGCTGCAGGGGCTACCAGGGGCCACCAGAGATGGACTTCTGGAGTCTCCTGTCCCAGCCACGGGGCCTGCTGTGTTTCAGACCTTTTCCAAGGCCATCCCAGGCAGTGGAGCAATCTCCTGCGCCTCCCAATATGTCGGATCACATGGTCCACCTATTGCGGGATTGCATCGCTTGGTGGCCGCCTCCCGGTGCCCAAGGGGACAGGCCCGATTCATTTCGGTCTCTATAAACCCTTTCACCTTAAAGCCTCATGACTGAGATTAAGAGAGATTAAAAATGGCTTTTACAACACAAAGCGTAATTGTTTACTTTAGGTACCAATCAGCGGGTGTAAGGACAAAACGCGCATTTCCCGATTTCAGTACTTTTTTGCAAGCAACGGTACGTCTCAGTCGCCTCTGGCGCCCCTTGCTTCGCCACCCAGCCCCCTCCAGCAGATGCTCTGGGTACCACTGGGTCATTCCCGCAATCTCCGTGCTTTTCTGGGCCCAGATATTCCCTAATGCCACCGGCTCCCATCTCTCCGCAGCCAGATTATCCAGGCTGGGCTAATCCGCGGTGCCGAGGCTGGCCAGCTCAGGGCTGTTCGCCAGGCACGGCGCTGCACCGCAGCCGGTTCCAACGCAGGAGAGCTGTTTCCACATAGCGCCCGGCCTCGACTAATCCATCCCGTGGGACTGGAGCTGCCGCACGTGGCACACACATGCCTGCCCGGCACTGCTGGAGCCAGCAGCTCCCGCGACACAGGGACATAGCATGGGATACCCACACCAGCGCCGGGTGCCAGGCTGTGCCAGGGCTGTGCAGGAACCAGCCCTGGTAAGAGGGGCAGCACTTCACCATCGCTCTGAGCCCCTGCAGGACTTCTGCGCCATGCACCCGGTACATCCCACAATACTGGGATATACAGGATCATAGACTGGTTTGGGTTGGAAGGGACCTTAAAGATCATCTTGTCCCAGGGACACCCCCCACTAGACCAGGGATATTTTGGTATTGGAGTTACAGCAAAACGTGGCTACGTTATGCCCTCTGCTAGGATGAACGACAGTGAATAAAATGAATCCGTTATCCTCCTCCGGATCACTTTGGACAAACAAACCGATTCTGCCCGGCTAGAGCCACACAGGAGACGCTCCCCCATTAGCCATTTTTCCCTATTTCTGCAAGGATTTATCTGAGTCTCTGTTCCCCACTTTGTGATGGATTAATTTACTCTGGCATTAGATCAAAAGGTGTTATCAAAGGAACAAATGGGGAACCGTACACTGCTTTCATAAAAGATACAGATAGTTCCCAGCGCATCAGAGCTTTGTTCGAGGCTCTCGATGATGACACTTTGCAAAGGTTGCTATAAATTCTGGGATTTTATGCTTACTTCGCGCACAGCCTTGACTTACAGCTCCTCTGATACAAGCTTCTGCAAATTCCTCTAACGTGCAATGTCGTCCTGCTACAGCAATGCAGAAACACCAGCCAAAACCACTCTCTCAAGGCCTGGTTATCATTGAACAGCAAGGAATTGTTACACGGGCGGGTTCGTGAGCTGGCGTTGGGCGATGAGAGCACCAGGACATGCAGAAACCGACAGGGAGCGCACACGTGGATGTGGACGCTGAAGGATCCTGACCTTTCTGTTTTCTCTGAGCTGCCTCAGTCTGGACCTTGGGATGATTCCCCCTCCTCATCCATCGCCACCGAACAGCCAGAGATGCTCTGCCAGCCCTTCCCCTGCTTGGGCTCAACTCCTTTGCTGGTTATAGACTAGGAAAGTTAAAGAGTTAAAGTTTCTGGATTTGTGCAGGTCAGCCCAAAGAACTGCCTGTTTTCTCACATTTTAAATTGCACAGCTATATTGCCAGAAGCGCATTTGAAAGCCATTCTTAACTTCAGGCGAGGACAGAACAGCACCGTTATTACGCCATCAACCCAAAACATCTGTCGTGTAGTTGCTAAGGTGTTTGTGACGGTCAGTAATAGGGGACAACATGCACAGACTAAAAGAATACATGAAAGGCTGCAAAAATAATCTGCTGCAGGTTAATGCTTACCTGCAGCTCTTAGGAAGACGAGCAATATGGCGCGCACAGACGCAGTGCCGTGCAGTGCCGGGGTGGTGAGCTGGGCTCGTCTCAGGGGAGCCCCTCTTGCTCCCCCCATCAGCCGGCACCACGCGGTCCCTCTGCTCCAGCAGTCCACACAGATGGAGGAGGCAAGGAGTTCTTTGGAGTGGGTTTTACTTCAAAAAGGACAGGCAAAAATAGCTGCGGACATCACACAGAGCTGCTCTCCATCCACCACGATTTTTGCAGATGCTCCGCTCTTGGCTAAGATGTGAACCGGGAGGTTTTTTTCTTGCTTTCTAAAAACCGATTGGGGAACGCGTTTATTTTAGCAGTGAAATGTGCAGGGCGGCCTGGCTGTGCAGAAGGAACAACTCAGCACTTTGCGGGAGCGGTACCCGTAGCGCACAGACACCCAGCAAAACGCATTGATTAGGATGGGGCTTTGCATACTAATTTCCATTATAACTGTTCCACCCCCATTGTATCAGGGCCGGTGAATGGCGGCATTGTCTCAGGGCAGGGCATTCTTCATACCAAGCCCCTGCAAATGGGAGCCCTGGTGCTACGTAATAGCAAAAACAAAATCCCAGCAGAAGTCCATTAGCATCCAAAGGGCAGGAGCCTGAATGCATCAGAAGAATTCTTTGAAAAGTAAGAGTGAAACGAATGTAATAAAATGCTACTATTAACTGATACTCATTGTCCAAATTAAACCATCAGAAGCAAAGACCTTGACTCCCAGAACGTATTCAGCGCAGCACAAGCTGCAGAGCTCAGGAGCAAGGCTATTAAGAATTTTAAGCCCTGGACTCGTCCCAAGTATGGATTACTTGATTTCTTCGCGAGCACTTGATCACACGGAACTATATTTAGATTCCCAAATAAAAGCCCGAATCTTCAGGAGGGCATCCATGGCTGCGCACCCCACGCATGTGCAGATCCCGGCTGGCACCCACACCACAGCAGATGCGTTCCAGCGGGCCAGGAATGGCAGGGGCTATTACATGCCCCACCACGGGAGCAGGTTCAAGACGACAGAAGAGAGCCCAGCACTCTTCAGGAAAGCCGGGCTGAAAGTAAGACGGAAGATTTTTCTCCAAATGGTGAAACAAGTGCAACTTTTCCCTCTTTCTGCAGATGTTGGGAATGTGACGGGCACAGCAGCACTGGTAAATGCAGACCTTTCCGTTGAAGGAATGCCTGTGCTCCTCCAAAGCAGAGGAGAAATCTGTGATTTCTCCACTACTGCAGAACACGCAATGCCATTTTGGAGTTATGAGTTGGTTTGCTGGTTTCTTTATTTAAGGTACAATTCCTGTAACTCCTACATACTAAGATAAAACTTCAGCTACTTGTTGCTTCTTTAGTTTTTCTATGGCCACAGCGGATCAACAGCCTCTTGGAGTGTCCATGCAGTGGCCCTGGGCTCCGCCAGCCAGAGGAGCGAGGAGCCGACCCTGGAAGTGTCTCTCTCGGCTTTGCGGCAGCCGGCCGCTCTCACCAGGGTCCAGCGCTCTGAAGCGGCTGAACCAAACCGAAGGGACAGGACGGCGCTTCCCCTGCCCAGGCCCCTCGCTCCCAAAGCCAGCCCACAAAACTCACCTCCTGGGTTTCAAAACCTACTTGGTTCCATGTCTTCAACATACTGCCCAGCTGCCATCTCCTTTTCCCAGAGGAGCTGGCGGTTAATTCACATGCCACATGTACCTGGGGCTCTTCCCCACCTGCCTCCCGAACTCCCGCTGCTTCAATCCTCTTTTTACCCCTTCGCTCATCCCTGAGCCCAGGACGGCTACGGGGACGAAGCACAACATGCTCCCACACACCTGCGCAGGCAGCACTAAGAGCAGCAGCAGGCAGGTCAGCTACGCGCACTACAATAACACGTCTCAATGCACCATTTATTCCATTTATTTTTTTTTTTGTAAAAAAAAAAAAAAAGCTCTTTTCTAATTCTACTCAGCCTTCAAGCTCTCGCCTTCGGTGACAGCCCGTGGCTGGCAGGCAGCCCCGGCCGCAGGCACACAGCTGAAAGAGCAGCTTAGGTAGAGGATGCTCTGCCCGTCCTCCCAGCACGGCGGCTGCCGCCTCGGTGCAAGGTTCTCAAGCACTCTGTTAGCAGGGGCTCACTGTGCGAGGAAACACAAACATCAAAGCAGCAAACTCCAAGCGAGTAATTTGCCGAGAGCAGATGAGCCGGCCCGACCAAACCTGCCAACTTTCCTTCCAGTTTACAGCATTTTTTTTCCTCTGGAGAGTTACGAGATGGGCTCCAGCTCCTGCAGCTCACACCAAGTTTCGGTCTAGAAAGCGTTCTCCTGTTATATCCTACGTCACAACAAAGTAAAGGGCTCACCCCTATGTTTTACAGCACGATGGGACCGGTGGGTCACAAACAGATACTCATCTGAGCTGCTCAACAGGGGCAGCCCTTTGGGAAGCCACTTGCTGTGCCAGGAGCTGAAAGGTGTCCAGAAGGAGCCCGGCGCTGGGCTGCTCCCGAGAGAGAGGGCAGAGCACGAGCATCTTCTTTAAGAGGCAATAATAGATACGACCAATCCTCCCGCTGCTTTTGTACACGTTAGCCTAGCCCCAGGACAGCACAACAACGTCACCCCAAACATCACTGTCAAATTTTTAATGTCATTCTTGCAAAAGGAGAGGCTAGCAAAAAAAAAAAAAAAATCCACTTGAAACGAACCCTAGGAAATTAGAAGGTTGGGAAAGTGTGAAAGTTTTATACAAGCAGTGCAATTTAGTAGTCAAGGCCTCCTGGAAACACCGTTGTATTAGAAAATTGCTACCTCACCGCAGCGTTTCCCGTACCACGCTCCAGCACAGAATATTTCACTTAGTTTCTTTTCGACATCGCTTCATGAACCCTACGTGTGGACATTTCAAAACAATGCCGCCGCGGTGCCCCGACACACAGGATCTGCATATCAATGTCCCCCCGGCCCCTTCAACTCCGCAGAGAAAGGCCGTAATCTGGGTTTTGTTCCCGGCCTCTCAGCCCCACGGAGCGGGAGCCGGGTTATGCCACCTCTATTCACCCTCCCCAAGCCCTGGGAACATCTTTGTAGCCCAGGACAGGAAAGCTGGGGGAGGCGGAGGAGCAGGAAAGGGGCACAAAGAGAGTTCGGGGGCCAGGCTTGGTGGAAGGACGATGCGCTCCATCAACCTATTTGCTCTCCTTCTTCATGGAAAACCTCTGAGGGGATCGGTATGGACCCTGCATGTGGAAATGCACGCAAGACTGCAACCAACCCCAGCCAACTCGTCCAAAACGAGCCACTGCTTGAAAGAAACGGCCCCACCAGAAATCACAGGAGCCGGTGCATTTAAGCAGGAAGGGGACGTTCAGCAACGCCAGGCTGTGCATGGACCAGCTCGGGCAGGCAATGGGGGACACCTTCCAGGGAAGGTCCCCACGCGGCCCCAGGCACGCACACGCTCCAGACCCACGCAGGGGAGTGTTTCATAGAATCATTTAGGCTGGAAAAGACCTTTAAGATGATTAAGTCCTTGCCACTCTGGGCAGGAGTAAGGGGGTGCCGGCGCACTGCCGCATGGCGAAGGCAAGAGACGCCGGTTCACCCTGCGAACGGACAAACGCGTTTCCGATGAGGCCAAGTGCCTTTGCACACCCCTGACCCAAGTGTTTCTCCCACAGTCAGCCACTAACGTGATTTATATTTTATGCTAAAATTAGCTACCCAGGGATGTGCTTCCCACAGCGGTGCCGGCACACCCGCTCCATGAGCCAAACCTCCTCGTTCCAGTGGGGGACAGGGGCTGTAAACGAGGTTTTACTTCTGTAGACGAACATCTCCCTTCCCACTGACCGAGCCCAACCCCCGCCTGCACCCAGAGAGAGCCCCCGACGCAGAGACCAGGGAAGGCAATGAGCAAAACCATCTTTTCGGCCCTGGTCCTTGCAAAACCACACGCTGCACCGCTACCTGCACACAGCTGTTCGCCGCGCGTGGCTATTTTCGCACGGCCTATAGAACAGAAATATAGGTAGCTATGTTAGGTGAAGGTTTGCACTGTTTCACAGCGCGATGACAGGCAAACTAGGTCAAGCCTGAGCCAGTATCCTTTTAAAAAAGGGAAAGAAAAAATATAATCAGTGGGAGAACAGCAAGCTCCCAGGGAAGAAAATGTTTGCTATCATCTAAGATACTTAGTGAGCACTAGATGACAGGGGAAGAAATACATATACATATCCACATCTTTTTATAGTTTAAATGGTAATTTTGTTTTTATATATATATATTTTTTTAAAGGACACTGAAGTACCTTGGAATTGAAAGATTATTTCATACACATTTTATGTACCGACTTAAGCCGAAAAGGTGTTTTCACCTATAACGCTCTTAAAATGTAACCTGGTAGCCCATTTTTGGTGCAGGCTGTGGGCAACTTTATTGTATTTCATGGCTTCTCCGCTATGAATAAGAGCTATTCTTCTGCTGCACTGAAAGCAGGAGCCTGGCAGGTAACAGGATCCCCGTCCTGCTGGTAAAGGCAACTCAATACCGTTCTCGAAAAGGGGAGAGGGAGGTAAATTAATTTCTATTGGGGAGGACAGACTCCCACTAGAGGGTCTTTCTGTTGGAGCACATCGCATCTGGGAAGCTGGACGCCTGAAATGGAAAATGTGGAAATTGAGGTGGCGGGCGGCCGTCTCCTCTCGGGAGGGATTTCTGTTCATCCGAGAAGCAGGCGGTGCCGGAAAGCAGCAAGACGTATGGTCCGGTGCATCCCCGGCACTGTGATGGCCCCAGGACAGGTCCCAGTTTAACGTGACCACTGAAGGGGAGACTGGGCGACCCTTTGGCTGCAAAGCAACCGCGCTGGGGCTGCCATCCGTGGTTTTGCTCTGTGTCATCTGCAAGTTTTACCGAGCGATGGGCCAGGCGTTAGGCACCTACGAGACAGCAGTCCTGCCCCTGGATTGCCACCTTCTGCCTCCCAGGCGAGCAGCAGAGGAAACCCCAAACGCACTAACACTGCACAGGCTCACGGAAATTAAGAACCGGGTAATTTTAAACGCTTTCTCAGTGAGAAATGTTCTCAGACTTAGTTAAACGTGCCAGATAAAGCCTCTGTTCCTGTAAAACCTGATGCACGATTACCAGTTAAGGCCAATGTATTTACCCTAAAATTGGGTAATATTGTTTTATGGTTCCTCATAGTTCAAACCGACAATGCACCGCTCTGAACAGACGCTGCCGAGCAGTTTCTCAGCCTTTCATCAGGACGGCGTAGGCGTTGAATTCTCGAGCTAATCACCTTAGCAACGGCTCTAAACATATGTGCAGTGACATCAGCTGATTTCTGAAAGCTGTAAATAGAGGATAATAGCACGAAAAAATTCTGGATTAAAGCCAAGACCTAAAAAACATACTATTAAAACACCGCCTGTAATTCAATGTATGCAAACTTGTTTGCATCCCTGCTCCCCAAAACCTGTGTAATTACACACCTACCAGCACAGCTGGTGATTGTCCCACTGCAGGCTACTCTCAGTTTCAGAAATCTCCCAGAAACGAGGATCTAATAGAAATCCTTCTTCAAACTTAATTTTAAAAAGCCTGGAGAAAAATCCGCAGATAACCCCGCACAGCACGAAGTCAGGCTAAAGGAGACCTGCTCCAACCTACAGCCCTGTGTTTAAAGCCAGTGAGTAATAACCTCAACTTCGGGGAATTATTTGTAAATAAGAAAATAAACAATGTGCTCACGGGCTGTATCACTGACTCACGCAGGACCTATGAGCAGGAACCGTGGCAAACTATGCTTCGAGGACGTGCTGCCAGGCCCGTGCCCTCGGTAAAGAAGAGTTAAAGCAGCATCAGGCACGAACAGGCAGGAGGAACCCATTTCTGGAAGGCCGTGCTGGCAAGCAGGCAGCGTGAAAGGGGCATACTCTGAATTACCTCATGTTTGGTACCTCATTAAGATCTTAAACTGTCCGTTTAGGGAGTCCCTCAATCAGCCATCAGCGTAAGACGCGAGGACAATATACTTTTTGTTTTCCTTGTTTCGTTGTGACCCATATTTCTGAGGTCTGTTGTGCAGGATGTGACCCGGCTGGCTAAAGAAACCTTTGCGGTGCCTCCACGTTAAGCTGGCAGGCTGGGAGGGAGAGAGAGGAGAGGGGAGAAACGGGCTTAACAGGATTTTCAAATGTAAAAAAAAATATCTTTAGCAGGGCCGTTTACGCAGAGTCTCAGCACTTGCTGAACTTGAAAGCAAAATTTGCTGTGCACAGAACACAGCTTGCATGCTAAGCGGACCCGAGGAACGCTGCTCCTGCAGCACAAAGCCACCCGGCTCCTTCGCCCTCGCCTCCAGACGATTAGGAGAAGGGGAGGCAGAGTGCCTTCTGCATGAGGGAGAGGAAGGTGCTGGGGAGGGGTGGGACGGGACTCAGCGTCAGCACCCACCACGTGCCACCCCTGCCTACCGAGGTCCCTCGGGTGCAGCGCGGGGAGTGTTTCAGGCCACCTCCCCGGAGACCGGCGCATCAAGCTCGTCTCATTTGTGAAGCACCCTGAATTAAAAATAAAAAATAATAAGGCTAGGGAAACGGAAAAATGCAAACTTGACAGCTGCATCAGAAGAAGGATGCAGCACGGAGCCAGAAGCAAGAAATTCCCCCTCCTTTCTTCTGCGCAGGGTTGGGGTTTTTTTTCTCTGTCAATTAGAGTTGCAAGGAAATTCAGTGAATTGAGATCAGCAGTGTTAATCGTTATTGCATTTGAATTTAATTAGCATTATTTTTTAACTACAGGTAATTTGCAGTGCCTCACCTAAATGTGGAAGTCGGGCAGAGTGCCTTCTGTTCACTAGAAAGCCACCACACCAAAGATAATCCTGCTGTTTCCTTGATGCCTTTAATTTCTGTAATCCATGGTTACCCGTTTCGGCGAGACTGCCATGGTTACTCCCCTGCTCCTTTTATCAAAGGCTCCTGTGTGCGTCTCGCTGGAGATGCTAAGAATAGCAAAGTCCCTTTCTCGAGCGCTCGGGAAGGTGAGATGCAGGGGAAGGATGAAGTTTCTGAGAGCAGCGGGGGGAGAAGGGGACGGCGCGGGCCGGGGTCAGCCAGCACGGGACCCGGCCGAGGGACGTCCCACGCAAGGGGGTGCAGCAGCATCTCCTGCTTTCTGCCTTTCTGCTGCTTGCAGGAGCAGAGGAGTAGGCTAGCCGTCTGCCCTCAGCAGATCTCTAGGATGGCTGTTTGGCATCTTTATAATTGATTTCTTTTTTTTTTTTTTTTTTGGAAGTTCCTCTCCACAGCTTGTNTCAGAGTCAAATCTTCAGAGAGACCCTAAAATTCTGGCTCGGCATGAGAACCGCCGCCCCCCGGGTCCAGCCAGCACATCTGTGGGGCCAGGCTCCTGTCTGGCAATGAAGTGACCTGTCACCATCACCCAAGAAAGTGACCGATTCAGTCAGGTTGTTATGAAAGAGACACGCTGCACAGTATCTTGCACAGGCTGAGCTGGTTTCCCATACAGGCATCCCCCGTTCAGCCAGCTCTCCAAACTGGGGCTGGCCAAACTCTTAAAGCATTTTGAATGCTTTTGCCAAGCTGTGCATCTGCGAGAGGTAAAGGAGATGCCGCTGAGCTGAGCCTGCCTATGGCCAGATCATTTGCCAATCTAAGCTGATAACACCTCAAACTTCTGCAAGGATAAACATGCTCAGCAGCTGAAGGCAACAACCATCACCTCATCATCCGAAGACTTTTGCCTGATAACTACAAGGTCCCGTCAGAAGCACGTGCAACGCTGAGATGCTGATGCAGCTCAGCACCCCTGGCAAACACCTTCCATGACTCCAGCCAGTCCTGCCTCCTGCTGGGTCCCGCTGCAGGGCGGCCTGTGGGTGCTGCGCTCGCTCTTACGGTATCGGTGGGAGGCGGACAAGAGACCGCCTGTCTCTAAGAAAGGCACAAAAAGGCTGGTGCCAGCATCCTCACAGGCCTTGCAGCCCTTGGCCTCGCCATGGAGGAGCCCAGGACCCCCCTGGGACATGCGAGCCACCTCGCACCCAAGCAGGAGCCTGCCCCGGGCAGCCCCGCTCCCCAGCAGCAGTGACCCACACCTGGACTCATCTGGAAAGAGCCACGGCTTAACTATAGGGAAAACTTGATGTTCAAGGATAGCTAAGAAACCTCAGAAAGCTGTACGAGAAGCACACGCATTCAGCCTCCTTTCAGGGACCTATGCCTTTAACAGCAAACGCTCAAACACCTTATGGAAACTGGCGCACACGCGCCCGGAGATAAACAACATCATGGGACAGGTAAGCTAGTTACTCATGATTTATCACACCATCTCCCCATCTAATTGCATAGCTAAATGGTCAGTCATTTTAATCCACCATAAGTAGCTTATGCTTTCTTATGTAGCTCTGCGACATTGCTCGCTTCCTGATTTGGAAATAATAATTCTTTAAGTCTCACTCTAGAAGGTGTGAAAACCACCGTTTTCACAGTACCCCTGCACAGATTTTGAGACTTGTAAGATGCACGCACAGGACAGATGTCTCCTGGAAGAGGGTCCCGAACCTCTACTTCATACGCAGTGTTAAGCAAAGCAGAGGTTTTTTTGTGAGGCATCACAGAAGAAATTTTCCGCCCAGATGCAAGCCCTTGGTGCCAGTGTCTATAACGTCAAAATGTGTTTCTCATCGTACCTTGAATCAGACCCTTCGCCAAGATCTGTTCCTTATCTTCTTTCAACAAATTAAGCCATCTCCTGCGATACCATTCTGGCATTTTATTTCTCCTATACACAAGGCTGCTTGTGCTTACATTGCCACCTCCGAGAGCTCTCCTGCCAGCACAGCTCCCAGGAGCAGTGTCGGGCTGGTGGCTCTCCTCCCTGCCCAGCTACTGTCTCACCACACGGCACGGAACACCCCTGTACGTTGAATTTCACTGTACCAGCTCCTGCAACCGGATCAGCACCCACCTGGGCAACACTGGACGTCAACACGACCCAGCCGGGCACAGCCTCCCACCGCACACGGCGCCTTCGGCCACGCAGCGGGTGAAGTCGCACCACCCTCAGCATCCTTCACCTTTGTGTCCGTCCTGCCGCTGCCAGCCCCCTCTGCTCACCCACCACAGGTCCTTGCTCCATGTTTTCCCATAATCTCATTCGTTTCTTCCCTACCAACAGCTCTCCGGTTGGATTTCCCCATTTATTCGCCACTAACTTAACAGGAACGGGGCATCACAATCTGCCCAATTTCTGGACAGTTTTTGATGGTTGCAGATTTTAGCGTAGCAGTTACGTGATTTTTTTAAAAAACTGTACTTTCAAAATCTTTGGAGACCCACACAGGTCGGGGTAAGAAGCTGCAAGGGTCCATCAAAAAAGCGTGCCCACGTGCACAGAGACACCCCCTGTCCCTACAGCCTGGAACAGTCAAAGCGCATTTTAGCTTTTCCACACAAATATGTGGATAAGCAGAAGTTACAGAACTTATCTAAAGACTTAGGGGAAAGAAATCAGGTTTGGGGTTACATCAAGGTTTTTTCACTGCTTGAAAACTACACCCATTGAAAGCGAAAGCTCCGTCCCTGCGGGGCCGAAGAGCCCCTGCGCGGTGTCACACACTGCCGCTCACCGAAACCCCCGCAGCCAAGGGGATTTTTCTGACTTGCAACACCGGAGAACTTTACCCCCACAAACTACCCGTGAACTTAGGCCAGTGACCCCAAGTCAAGCTTCAAAACCATTCCAGATACCGAGCCAGATCAAAAGTCACTAGCTGGAACCCTTTGATACCCTACACCCCTGTCACCGATATTGGGCGAGACCGCGGGGCTAAACTCCTCCGGCAAGAATATTTTCTTTAGCTTGATACAAAATTTATTTTACCGTATGTAAAATTCATTTGTGTAGTTGCGCACCCTAGCAGGCTTGAATGGGGCGAAAGAGTATTTCAACTCCCGGTGCGATTTATTATTTAAAAGCAGTAAAATTACATTGCTGATAGGAGAGCCCAGGCTGAGAGCGGGGGTGATGTAATGGGTAACGCAGCCCCGCTCGCTGTATGAACCGCGCTGTACATTAATGTGCTGGCGAGGGTGGTTGCTCCTATCAATTATTTATAGTCTTCTGGCGCGCAGCCTGGAGAGGGTCACATCGCTGAAAGCTAACTTTATCTTCATTGTTCCCAGCCTCCTGCCCAGCTGTCACTCTGCTCGCTAATTTAATACACCCAGAGCAGCGCGAAAGGATGCAGGGACGCTGGTGGGGTTTGTCCCTCCCCAGGCTGGGAAGAGGAAGGTGGGCTCTTACCGCCGGCTGGTGGGGTCTCGATAATCTTCATTAAGGTGCTGACTCGGCTGTTTAAAATCTGCGTTTGAGACTCCCCCCGGTCGCTGGGATGACTGAAGCATGGAGCATTTTGGGGGATGAAAGGCGGGACATCAGCGATGCGATGGGGTTCTCCATGTTTTCCTACGTATCACGGCAAGAGGTATTCAATAATGTATGTAAATATGAGGGGAAAAGAGAAAGCTCACTTAAGCTCTCCAGAAAGAAAAGAGAATTAAAAAAAATAATTTAAAAAGAAATCATAGTAAAAAAAATAAAAAAGGAAAAATCTGTCATAGGTTTTTGTTTCAGCCGCAAAACTCACAGTTTGTGAATCAGAAATAGGGTCTGATTCACCCGTATTTCACCACCACAGCAAGGATGGGACACCGTCCCGTCGCCCTGGCCCACCAGGCGGGAAAGCTGCTCTCAAGGCTTTGTCCCTGCAACTCCCCAGCACACCCCTCCCACTATTCGCCCACAAAATCTACCATCACCACTTTTCAGACCCTCGAAACATGCTCTTAAACACGCTATTCGTTTGGCACGGTACCTATATTAAAGCAACTCAGTTTTAACATTAGCTGCTTCAGGGTCTCCGCCACTGCAAGAGATGTTTCCTTAGAAAATCTCCAGCAAAAATCAGGTACAGGAAGACGAGCTGCTGCTTTTGCAGCTCCTGCGCTCGGTCCCATCCCGCTGACCAAGGGGATTCCCACGTCCCATACACTGCATCAAATATCTGCCCCAGGTCTCGAACTAAAGTCAATTCCAGCTTAAATAATAAGGCATTTTTCAAGTCTTGCGAAGCCAGGAAAATAACGTGAATTTTCCTGCAATTAGGACCAACCGTCTTATTTCAAGCAACAAGAAGTACCCAGGTTTGGTTTAGACATACAAAACAATTCCGACGATCGTGTCTGAAAACAACGCACGGCAATTTCGTGAAAAACACGTTTGCACAAAAAGGAAGTTGTTGAAGAAGAAAGCACAGCCCCAGCGGAAGCAGGTTCCTTCTTCTGCAGCACAAACATGGGCCCGGGAGAGGCTCCTGCTGCGGCACCACCGGGGCCGGCACCGTCCGGCAGCCCCCAGCACTGCGGGAGCTGAGCAGGGGAAACCTCCTCAAACGCGGCACAGACCCCCAGGCCAGCCATGGGCAAGGCAAAGGCAACAACCAAATCGTTTCACATTAGCGCGATTCAAGCAAACGCAAGATAGAAAACCGTAATTAACCTTCAATCAGTGAAAACCAGCAGTGAGCATTTTCCGCAACTTTATTGCACTACGCAAACTGGGAGAATTCTGCCCAAAACTCCAAAAGGGGGGGAATTGGGACAGGCGCGGGAGGAACAAGCTGGCTCCCGTCCTAGAGCCGGCATCACTGTAGGAAACTGGGTTTTGACCATGAGCCGAGCCTGGAGCGTGCAGACCACGCGCTGCCTCCACCGCACAGGCATCTTCAGGGCCTTTAGATCCTCTCCGAATCCAGGATTATTTCCATGGCAACTATCTGGAGAACTTATTAAGTAAAAAAAAAAAAAAACAAAACAAAACAAAAAAACAACCAAGAACAGTTTGAACACACAGAGCCCACATTCGTAACGTACTAGCTGACTAAATTAGCAGCGCTAAGATTTTTAGTAATCAAAATAGATCATGTTCTAGCAACTCAATCTTCTCTTTGCCACAGCTAAAAAGAAAAATCTGATAGTAATAGCGATGTGGGGGGAGGAGGGGGAATTACAGGTTTTCTAAGACCACAGCCCTATATCAAGCCAAGTCTTATCCCATTCAGGTGGTTCAAGAGACATTATTTTAATATCTGACGGTTCAAGTACTGTTAAATAAGGCTGAATTTCCAAGAGATGATGAACTTTGTCGCAAGGTACCTACTACAGGATCAAAACCATGACTCTCACATGACACAAAGTCGTCTTCTAGTAAGAAAATTCACTGAATCGCCTCAAATTTGAACAAAAACCCCCGCATAAGTTGTAACGCTGCCCTTCCAAGCTTTGTGTAGGACCGGGTATCGCTCGCCTGCCCACTGCCAGCCCAAAGCAGGGCTTGCCCCAACGGGGTCCCACACGTGCTGGCGAATTCGGCAGACACCCAATACCCCGCCTGATCCCGACCAGACCCGTGGTGCCGAGCGACCCCGCAGTGCCAGCGTGGAGAGCCACTGGAGCTGGCTGCATTCTCGCACTCATCTTCCTCACTTCAACTCAAGCATTAGGTTAAACAGAAGAGGAAAAATCAGTGGTCCTTTATCCTATTTAGCTTGAAAGATTCATGAGTTTGTAATATTTGCTCTGAGAAAGGGCAATTTGCTTATTAAAGCTAATTCCAAATAAATTAAAAATTAGCAAAACCTGTTATTGCACCACTGAAAAGGATTCATCTGTCTCAAATTGATTAGTCTGTAACCGAATTCCTGTTTCCTTCCAGGATGGGTCTGCAAAATAACAGAGGAGGCATGACAGAGCGCTCGAGAACATTCATAAACGAAGGAATATGTTTCTGCCTCCAGCAGGGAGCACGATCCCAGCGACGCACATGGACTGGGAGATGGGAAGGAGGGACGGGGACACGCCGAGCACGGGGCTCACACAGCCCCACCTGAGGACGCAGGACCTGCTGGCGGGGTTTGAGCAGCCCGTTTGCGAGCAGAGGCACGTGCAAGCCGAGCAGCATCCTCCACCCCCAAACTCGCAGGAATTTAATGGCTACCTCGGTACTGACGCGAGGCTCGGCGTTGCAGCAGTGACTACGGTTCCTCCTAAGCTCAGGGATGAGTAAATTACCAAAGTTTTGCCAGCACTTGTAAACAAATGCTGCCCTAGAATTTCATAATAGCAACTCAGAGTGAGAAGTAAGTCTCAACAGGAATGATTTTGAAAGTGCTTTAAAAAAAAAAAAGTGGTTAAATGAACTGCTGGCTCGGTCACTAAGTCCAGCCAGGGAGATTATGTGCATTATTGATTTACCTTAGAACAACCTGGGAACTCATTTCCAATGGTTTCTAATGGAACCTGGATTTTCTCAGTCCTAATCTGCCTCGTGAGGTTGAGCCTCCTGCAAGGAAATACAATACCACAGCATTAAAATGGCAGCTGTCAGACGTACAACAGCCCCATTCATTTAATGAAGATAGTGCAACGGTGAGAGGGATTTTTAAAGGCTACTCCAAAAGGCTCCTTCGCAATTAAATAGAGCGGTGAGACGAGGATGGCCTTGTGAGTGCCTAGAGATAACGGTGCCGACCTGCAAGTCTGGGGATTCACAGAAAACAAAGGGAGGTTATGAAAAGTTTATTTTCGTAATATCAGCTTGCGCGCACTATCTATAGCCCTTTCAAGAAGCAATGCTGATTAGCGGTTTGAGCAGAGAAGTGGCAGTTCTGAACCTCAGCTCCATTGCCTACTCAGCCACAAACGTACAAAACATTTGGGCAAGTCAGTTTTTCAACAGCCGCAGCTGTAAGAGGCGCAGAGTAATGCTTTGCTTTCTATTCTTAGCAAAGCACGGGATGGAGACAGCAAAGCATATGTACAGCCAGTAAACAATTCTTCCGTATGATAATCAAAGCCATTTTAAAATAGTAAATTCCCATCTGAACCAATTAAGATCTTTATGAGGGTGCGTGAGCATCAATCCCCATTTGCAGAGAAAAGGAAGCTGGTTTGTGGCAATTTCGGCACAGGAACAGGCCACCTCGCGAGGAAAGAGCCGCTGTAGCCTTCCTCCCCATCTCACACCGCACAGCCAGACCTGCAGGATCAGGCTGTGTCCCGAGGACCAAGCCCACACGGCTCCGGAGCAGGACAGCCCCCGTCTCCGCAGTGCAAGGCCAGGAAAGCACCCCGCTCCCCAAAACCCCGTGCTGGGAGTACGGGATGGAAGTGGGGAGCACCGAGTCCTCGCCCCCCCCGAGAGCTGGGGAATGGGATTTTGGCCAGGACAACACACCATCAACCCTCGACCTCTGCTTCGGCAGCAAAAGCTCCTCCACTTCGGGAAATGTTTTTTCCTCAACAAAACGCACGGTAGCAGGCTCAGCCTCCTGAAATGTTCGTCTGGTTTTTTAACAGGTGAAAGGAGTATTATTCCTTTATGTACCTAAAGCTAAAAGGAAAGAGATTTTTCTCAACCCTTGCAGAAAAGGATTCCTTTAATACAAAACCAAGTAGGGAATATCATAGCCCCAAAGGAGGCTTCCAGAAAGGTGTGACCATAGAAAACAGAAACCCGTGGCAGGAAGGAAATAGTAACATTAGCTACAGACTTTGAATGCACACGCGGATCTGCATCGCCGAACACGAACAGTGAGCAAAATACTCAGTACCAAAGAACAAGTAATATTTGATCCTCAGCTATTTTCAAAATTCATCTGCAAACGCATCCTGCCTTAAGACAAACGAAAACCAAGGCGTGATGGATAGATGGCAATTAACTGCAACCATTGCTTTTATTATTTGCAGTGTCTTGCTAGAAAACAAGCACTGCCCTTAGCCCTGAGACATCCTGTGGAAGCAGCTGGCCACTCGCAAAAAACCACTGAGCATTATATTCTGCCCCTTCTCCAGCTTAATGTCTTACCCTGCAGCTTCGGAAGCTCCTGGCTCTGTCCTTCCCCCTCCCTTCCCATCCTCCTCCAGCTCCTTCCCCTCCAGCCCGCGTTTCCAACCTCCCTCCCCTCCTGGCAGCGGTGCCAGGAGCGTGCCAGATGTCAGCCTGACCCCACAGCCACTGTTTCGGGTCAGTTATCAGGGTTACGGTGCAAGGGGAGCGGGGATCTCCAGCGGTGGTTCCCACCTCGCCAGGCAGAGATGGGACGGCTCCGCTGTGCTGGGGTCTGGGCACAGCTGGCAAATGTAGTTCCAGGCTTTCCCCCCCACCCCCCCAGCTAATGAACTGCCGTCAGCAGAGCCAGCAGGAAGTTTGAAAGACCATTCCCGCACGCCGCAATGAAAGCCTTAGGCACGGAGAGCTGGGTAAGGTGACCCTTGACTACGTTAAGCATCAGTCATTCGTAGAAGTGTCACTTACTGCACGAGGGGAACGGATGACCTGAATGTCTCCTGCAAGAATAACTGCACATCGAAGGCAAGGGCTAAAGTTTCTGGCGAAGGGATGCTGCTGTTTGCTGGGAGGGCGACGCCGCGGCACTCCAAGGAAGACCATTCGAAAGACATGGGGCTGCTGCAAGGAGGTGGCAGAGACGGCCATCGGGGAACACTATATGTATTTAAAATGAACCCAGACCTGTATTCTTGACCAAACTATGCTCCTTGAAGCATGTGCCCCCGATGAAGGACCGGCTCCAAGGCAACGGTATGCAGTTTGCTGGAAGGAAAGGGGAAAGCTTCAAGCCTGACATAAGCCAGGGCTCGGATTCCTCTATCGTACCAAGGCTGCACCGCAGATAAGGCTGCGTCAACTTTTCCATTTGAGCACTCTCCCCTCTAAGGTTCACAGTCAGAGCAAAAATGTTTTGGCCAGGTGGAAACTTAACATACAGGCTCCCGAAGCGGGGAGCTGCCCGTGTATATAAAACATTACAACGCCATCTGCCAAGATTTGGTTTCCCTCCACTGGGAAAGGGGAAAATCTCATCTTCCTCCCCATGAAATGCTTCACATTCCTCCGCAGCAGATAAGCTGTACCCCTCCATCGGGCTGCTCATCTAGTCGAGAGCGACACAAAGTGCCCCGTAACATCAAACAACCCGAGGTACCGAAACACAAACAGGTTAAATGTTAACCCAGGGGCTAAGAAGGAGGAGGGCATGCGACCGCAGCGCTGCCATTCTGCCCCAGCGCCAACAGCCCGGCTCCGGCAGGCTCCCTCCAGCACAGCTCCTTCCCAACACCACCAGGGAGGAGTCTCTGGCACCCGCCACGCCACATTTTTGGAGAGAAAGGGAGTTTTTGGAAAATAAGAGTGTTTCTCACCTACAGAGCCCACCTGCCTGCAGGAAAGGGGGCAAGGAAGGCGAAGTGGACACTGGCAGCAGGCTCCCACAGCTCCCAGGCTCCTCCAGACGCAGTTTCATGGTTTTGAGCTATGTCTGAGTGAGAGGAGCCGGCTGCTAGCTCACACCCCTTTGGCATCTTAGTTTTGTGTGTGTCGAATTATGAAGATGCTCCATTTCCAAGGAAAACGCTGGAGGAGGCCGGCACCCCCGGGCCAAGGTCCGTGGGCACCGGCCCCTGCTCCTGCTCCACGGGTGGATGCAGAACCCAGCACCCAACGCCCTGTGCCGGGGAAGTTTCAGGGCCTGTTGACGTGCGTGGGGGATGGGGAGGTATTTTGGTAGCAGCGAGTGGCACAGCCCTCCCCCCCCCGCATGCTTCACTGCAGTTATCCCTCAAGACAGAAAAATTTGTGCTTGTTTTTCTGCTGCTGCTGAGCAGCTACGAAATGTCTCCCACCACGGAGAGCCTGAATAAATCCCGGCTCCTGAATCAGCATCTGAATTCAGCTTCTCGCCATTCTCCATCACAATTTCAAACCTCTAATTTACTAAGGCTCAAGTGAAAGCCATGTTTGTGTTTGTTTACTGGCCACAGAGGAGCTCTGAGCACTCGCGGTTTATCACATTTACCCAACAGATATATTCTGGGGAGCTTCTTGGACCAGCCGTGACTTATCACAAATTACCGGTCACGGACTTTTCCTCCCTGTCCCCAGGAGAGCCCAGGGACCCGTCCCTGACAGCGGGGCAAGCCACCCACACGTGGGGCTTCCAGCAGCTTTCCAGGAGCACCTGAAACAAACTGGGGTTTATCTATTCCCAAGTTCAAACGAAGAAAAAAAAAAAATCAGAGAGGAGGAAAACAGCCTGATTTTCTTCTTCTTCCTCTGTTAAATCTTGGGGAGCTGGACCAAGATTTTTTTGCCTGGGGAAGCACCCTCGCTGGCTCTTTCGAGGGCTGGAGGCCATGCGGGACCGGGAAAACTTTCCCCTGTTACCTTCGGTGAATTTAAGATGCGCTGCTGTATGTCAGTGAAGCAACTTTGTTCTTTCTGGAGGGAACGGACAGATTGCAGGAGAAAACTATATCCCAACTGCTGCCAAATTCCACAGATTTAGTTATTAGTAGGCAATTAGGAACCATTATTAACACTTCCTACTACGTTAAGCTCCATTTGCACCGCATCTCCGCGCCAGCCTGGACGTTTCCGACGGAGCGGCACCCCGGCTCCAACACGCACATGGCATCACGTACCCGAAAACTGTGTCTTACTGCTCGCTGCCTCCTGGGGCCCTTCTCCGCAGATGCATTTAATGCAGTTTTCTTACAAAATAAAATCACCAGTAAAAATACAGAGATTAAAAATTGGGAGGGGGGAGGTAAATAAAAGCGTGGCTGCACAAAGGAAAACCAATTTTGCTCTTGTTTTTTAACTCGCAATCAACATCTGAGCTATTCAGGAAACTGGTGCACTGCCCTCCAACCAACTTCAATTAGGGAATTCAAAAGCAGTCAGACAAAAGAATGCCTGGGAGTTACTGCACCGCACAGAGATATTTTTAGCAAGAGCTGGGAGGCTGTTTGTGGGACACTGCTTTGCTTCCATTGCATTTCAGCTTTTGTATTTACATTTGCAGGACAGTAAGATTTACTAGGTCAGAGGGAAAAAAAAAAATAAAAAAAAAAGAGAGGAGAAGCAATGTAAGTGATGTGAATCATTTTGTTTTCTGACACTCTTGGAAGGTATTTCAGCAAAAGCTGATGGAGACCAGAGTGAAACAGAACAAGATTTGCCTCCATCTGCTTCGAAAAATCGTCTTTCAGCAGAAATCTCAAGTCACTCCTTTTAAGAGGGTGATGTAAACTAGCAAACACAGCCCCTGGGAAGGTCCGCATGCCTCGCACGCCCTGGCAGAGAGCAAGGCTGCCTTCGCCCACAGCAAAGCTGCAGCCGAATCCGTCCCGTGACCTCTCCCCACCCCCTGGCCACCAGATGGATTCACAAACAGCACAGCGGCGGCGACGCCAACGCCGGGGCGGGCTATCAGCGCTGTCGCACCAAGACACCCATCCCAAACCCACAGCCATAAAAAAACGCCGCTCAGATCCTCAGTCCGGAGCGCAGGAGCAGACGATGACCAAGCCTCAAAACGAGCCGCTTCTGTTTTTCAGAAGCCATTTCCTAAAAACGCTGAGGTGCAGCCACCCTCCCCTCCGCCGCCGGGAGGTGAAGCCTGAAGCCCTGACCCCGTTGGCGGCACAGGGCCGGTGCTGGGGAGGCGGCGGGCGCCCCACCGCCCGTGCTATCAGCATCGCTCCTCCAGCGCAGCCCCCTCTTCCGCTCCCTCCCACCACTGCGGCAGCGCAGATGGCAGCAGTGTGACCTCGCTGTTCCTGCCTCCTTGTTTTGATCCTGCAGTCTTGATTGTTCAGGCTAATCCCACACTCCCAGCCTTGGCTGCCAGCCAGGACTGTTATTAATGGCACAAAAGCTTCTCATTCCAGCTACTTCTACATCCGCTAATGCTGTTGTTCCCTTCTCTCGCTCCCTCTCTCGCCACATTACAAACTGGAGCTGGAATATATTTTACAAGCAGGGGAAAAAAAAAAAAACAAACCCAAAAACCTCTCTGATCATCCTTGCACGCCGAAGGCTCCACCAGAACCATACAGGAAAGGCTCATCAGCTCCAGCTATAATTACTGATGCCAAAGCAGTAAGACCACCCTGCTCATCCAGCAATCGGCTCCAAAGCGATAAACAGCACACGGATGTGGGGAGTTTCCAGCAATCCCTTAAGAAAACCCAGGATCCCAGGCAGAAGCATGCACAGCTGCCCGCAGGGCCCGAGGGAAGGGCTCTGCTGCCCAGGGCAGGAGAGATACCAATGCTGACCGGAGGGCCGGGGACGTGAGGCCGGGCAGCACCCCGGCTGCAGGGGCACGGCACCCCGGCACGGCACCCATCCGCTCTTGAGGTGGCACCAGGGCTGCCTGGTCTGGGAAACCGCCTGCTTTCCTGCCCCTGCTCTACGCAACAAACACCAGATTCAAGTAACTGTAAAACTGCCGCTAAAAGCACACGCTGAAAGAAGGCTTCAAACTATGTGCCATTTAGCCCCCCATGTGCCATTCTTCTCTGGCAGGTCTTCTCTCCCTCTGCAGGGAACACAAAGTCCCCCCCTGTGGGGCCTAAGGGCCATATTCAGGTAGGTCCTCCCTGCCTGGTGAAGGCTTTGCACAGACAGCCCACCGTGCCGACTGCTGACCACCTCACCCCTCCTCCGCTTTACAACACCCTCCCGAGCGAGGGGCGCGCAGGGCTGAACCCTGTGGCAGGGACAGTTGGGTGGCCTCACCGACCACGGGGCTGCCAGCACAATAGTGGGGTGCAGGACCCACGTCAGCTCAACCTGCTGGGACCCAGGGCTGGTTTGGGAGGGGAAGGGATGAGGATATCCGTCAGGGCCTTCTCATCTACCAGAAACCAGCCAGCCATGCCCACCACACACAAACCCCTCAATGGCTGCTGGGACACAACTCGCATTGACCACGGCTGCAACTGCTCGCCCAAAAAGTCTGGTCATGTGCAAGCCAAGCAGAGCAGGTCCTCAGCACCGCGCTTGCCACACCGAGCTGAACATTAATGAGGTTCAGATTGCTTTAAAGCGCAAACCTAGCAAGAGAGGTATGTGTCCCTGGGACCCTCCCATGGGAACAACCCCACCTTGCCGTGCTGCAGAGTGGCCAACATCGCAGGGGCTGGGAACGTGCTGCGTGGGGAGCATCAGGCTGGTGCGGGGTCTGAAGAAACCGGCCCGGTTTTCAGCCCAAGCTGTCGTCCTGGTGAGATGATTCACCATTCTGCCCTCGCTACTTGTTGAAATGCAGGAAAGGAGAAAAGCATCCACGGCAACATTTCTTCTGATTAGGAAGGTCAGTACATTTTTAATAAAGGGCTCTTTAAAGATAATCTCATTTCAGTATTTACACATGTTAAAGAGGTTACAGAGATCAAGGCGTAATGAAGTCAAGACGGAGAGGACAATAAAAGTGTGGCTGGGATATTACAGCGAGGGATATCTCCAGCCTGTTGGTTTGGGCTACAGCAGCAGGGCACAGACCCCGCGTACCCCAGCACAGGAGGAGGTTCGGGCACCGCGAACAACTGGCTGCTGCTCACTCATGGAAAATCAGCAAGCAGATTTCTTGATGCGACCAGAATCTTCTCTTTTTCCTTAAATAGAGCACATCACCCCAGCCCGGCGGCGAGCCCCTGGCCCCTGCCCGCTCCTCCCCGGGCACGGGGCTGGCACGCTCAGTCTCACAGCCTCCTGCAAGCGCCCGCAGCCTCCTCCTGCTCCATCCACACAAACATCTTCAAACGCCGCAGCAGCAGCTTGTACTATAGGCAGAGCCCTTGTTTACCCAGCGCGCAGGCCTAATTTAAACTCCTGAAGTCATCTCCAGCCTTTCGCTATAGCAACCCCAGCGAATCTTCCCACTGTAATATGCGCAGAGCAGCTTTGCATCAGAGCTTTACATCGTCTGAGGTTAAATCTGACAGAGGTAAAAAAACCTTCAGTATCTGCCGGCAGCTCCCGGTGTCAGCAGTGGAGTTTCAGCAAAACTCCGCTTGGAAGGCAGAGCTCAGGCGTGGCTCTTCACGTGCAACACGTTAACCCTGAGGAATTAAAAATTCTCCTGAAATGCTCAACTCCCACTCCTGCGGGGATCTGAGGAAACCTGCTCTCGCTCCCCTCTGCCCTACGTGCGCTGGGTCTCTGTAGCGTGCATAACATGCCGCTTGCTTTACGACAAATCAGTGCAACGGTTTGGGGACGGGGGGATGCACATCAGCTCTGCGTACAGCGGAGGAGGTCACCGGGAAGAGAAAGTTTATGTCAAGTATGGAATTATTTCTCTACCGTGCTAGAGAAAATTTCGGTGCCTGTTCAAAGTTACCGTGCTTCGTTGCAGAGGGTGCAAGAGCCTAAAGATAATCTTTATTTAAAACTACTTAATAGTTGCAAGATCAAGCAGAACAAAGGGGAAAATACATTCTGAGGGAAATGGTCCTTCTAGAGCTCAAACGGCACTTGAGGTCCCTATCAAATAACTTTCCAACTGAGGTTGCACAGAACCAGGAGGAAGCAGGGAAACCAGCCCGGATTACCAGATCACGGGGGAGTAAAGCAAAGATATCCGGAATTGCAGGTATTTAGCACAGCCCCAACAATAGCAGGTAAACTGGAGTGCCCTCGAGAAGCAACTGGTTTGTAAGAAATAATTAGTGGAAGCGGCAAGAGTCACAGACATAAGAGAGATAAAGTCAAGAACGAAGAGTAAAAATAGGGAAATAGTTGCCATTAATAAAATTAGTTGTTTTCAAAGCTGAAAGGACTTGCGGCAGTCATCTCAGCCAACAGCTCAACGGGTGAAAGAACCTGAACTGGTTCTCCTTGCGTTTTCTACAGGTACAGACCAACTACAGCAGATATGTTAAAACCAAGACAGTATTTAAAGGAAAGCCCAATATCCTAATATTTAAGTGATGCAAGGTCTGCTACGGCCGCAGGCTAAGCTATTCTCATACCAGCAACCTTCCTAATAAATCTGCTGCTTCATTTTTCAGTTTAATTTCTTCAACTTCCAGCAGGCTGGGACTTTTTCCTCTATTTTTTTTTTTTTTAAAAAAACATCCCCAACAAAGCAAGCAGGATGGGTGTCAGGCAAGGTCGGCCCCAAACCTGAGGGCAGCAGATGTTTTAGAAGGGGAATCTACTCCCCAGCACCCTGCCCAGGCTCTGGCAGTCAACAACGGACAGGCTTCCAGCCCACCAGATGCTCTCAACTTTCTCCTTGCTAAGCTAAATAGCTTGTGTTTCCAACTCCTAACGCATGAAATGAGTCTTCTGAGCGCCATTCAACCAACCAGCTTCTTCTTTTCTTTTTTAAGTGAACACTATGTTAATCTCATTAGCTATGCTTATTGCAAAGCCAGTCTGTGAGTTGGTCGGACCTACTACCCAAATAATCTTCAGCAGCTCCCGTAACACAGGGAACACTCTCACCCCAGGAGTACCGGGGAACAAGAAATATTAGTGGTTTTAGGATAAACCCAACCTTACGGTGCCAGGCCAAGGAAAACAGCAGTGGCCATGGGACCCAGAGCATCTCTTCTATCATATCCCAACGCTACCGAGCATTGTTTCCAGGTGAGCAGTGCCTGTCGCTGGCCTTACCCAGCCTTTGGCACCGGGCGCTCATCCTCCCTGGCTCCAGCACACCCACACCTCAAGAATTTCCCTGCACCACACCTACACCTACTTGCCAACATACACAACAGCCCCAGTCATCTCCAGCCCCACACGAGTCTCCCCTGCACGCGAGTAACAGCAAGTAACAGCTGATGGCCACTTCTGCCGAGCTCTGCGACTTCTGTAAAATTGTAGTGCTCAAACAACAAATACTGAGGGTCTTGAGCGTGCTGGGCCATCATTGGGAAACCACTGCCTTGACACTTCATTGCAAGCGTCACCAGTATTTCGGATATCTTTTGGTGAGAACCCAAACTCTGCAGTCTTTAGTTCAGCCCCATGTTATGTTCAACTACAACCGAGAACAGAAGCACTCACGTTCTGTGACCCCAAACAAGTTCACACAGGAAAACATTGTGCTTAAAACACCAGGAGTCACATGATGGCAACGCACCTACACAAAATGCTCAGACCTGCACCTGGGGAAAGAATTTAACCACCAGTTTCTGCTCCCCCACGGGAGCCAAGGCACCGCCTGTGTCCAAAGCACTGGGCCACCTCTTCTCCAATGCTTCAGACCTGGCACGTGAGGCTCTGGAGATGAAGAGAAGCTGTGGCAGCTCCCCTGGAGGACAACAGTACCAGCACCACAGCAAGGACATGGGGACAAGGCGGGTGAGGATAGGGAAGGTGGCAAAGCCCTCTCCGAGGGCAGGAGCACTGATGTCTGCACACACACAGCCTCTTCAGAAGAGAGGCAGCAGCACCAGGGAGGTCCACAATGGCCAGGAGGGATGTCCCGATGGGCACGTGCTTCCAGCAACGGTTTTCTGTTAGGTGCAAGGAGCCTCATGGCAAAGGCCTCCCGCCACAAGGGGCAGCTGGGGTCCCCCAGAAGGAAGCACCTTCACTGGTGTCCCCAGCGGGCCCCTGGCAGGGCACAGATGTGCAGGTAGAAACCAGGGAAAGCACCACAGGTGCCTGCAGACAGCACGGCGAGAGGGGAAATGGGCCATTCATTGACCATTCTAGATGTGGTTTTTAAAAATCATCCTTGTCCACATCACTGACATTGATTCTTGTGAGCTCAGTTGGTAGTTTGGAGCTGACAAAAACGGACCGGTCGAGAACAAGTGTGATTCCTGCTTCCCGATACGTCCCATCAAAGGGCACAAACACGGCAGAGGGAAAGTCTGCGTGTGCCCTTCACAACGAGGCAGCAACACTGACCAGATGGGTCTCTAAATGGGATTAAGAGGAAGACGGCTCTGCTACACCCAGCCCTTTCCTCCAGGGCTGGAAACTCACCCTCCTTACAGCCAAGGCTCCAACAACAGGGAACCAGCCCTTTGCCTTTACCCTCTTTGTTCTCTCAAGCCATTTCCTCCCTCGTGTTTACCTTACGGACCTGCCATCTCCCTCTGGCTCCCAATTCCTCCTTCTTTGGAAAGACTCCGAGATGCACATTATACAAGATACACAAAAATAACTTGGTTTTAATCCTCCAGATTCTAGTGCTCCCGAACAAGAATCTTAAAGAGCTTTACAAACAATGGATTAAGCCTTAAGACTCCCCGTGAGGTAAGAAAGTGCCTCTCTCTCAGAAGCAGAGGAAGGTGAGCGAGGCTGAAGGCTGTACCATGCGACTTCATCATCGCTGCAGAAGTGACCTGTTTCTATACGCACAAACATAAGCAAGTCTATGACTGATCCATCATCGGCCTAGCGACACCTTTGCCATTTCGCTCCAGGCTCTGAAGCGGCTTCAAAAACACCATACATCTTCCAAATGCCAAACGCTTTCTTTCCCACCTTTAAGCACCCGGAGTGCTACTCAAAACGCTCGGCCCGAGACAAACCACCCCAAGGATGGCACCGCCACTGGGTGCTGAAGCTGCGGCCGCAAGGCTTCTCTTGGAGCACTATTAAGATTTCATGACAACTGGCTTTCATTAGCAGGCGCACAGGAAGCTTTCTCGGCGTGTACTTCGAGCAGCTCACCGGATGCAATCCTGCGGAGAAAGGCACCTTCTCGCTTTGCTCCTCAATGTTAAGATAACTTTGGGTCACATGCTCCATAGCCTTCAGACTGCAACCTACACCAAACATGACATCACGTTATTCTTAGTGCACCCCGGTCCGTAAAGCCCTTATACTTCTTCCCAAATATATTTTGCATACATCTTGTAAACAAGCTTTACATCCTTTTGATCAGCACTCTGCACGGAGCCCGGGGAGGGGGAGGAGACTTCCTGTTCCACTATCGCAATCGCTCTCCGCAACGTGCTGCGCTCAGCTCTTGCCACCCCGTGAGCAATGATGAAATTTTCTATTTTGGTGGCTTTTTCTTCATATCTTTGTAGCAAGCGGGCTGCGCTCTAGTCCAGCATCGCTGTTGATCTGAATGTGATTTTTAATTCATTTTAAAGTGGCAGAGCTATTTGTTGCAGCGTCTCCTTTTCATGCCAAGGTGGCCAACTAAGAACCCTGTTCTCTAGCCAAACGTTTTCACACTACCTGGCTTCTCAGTTTCCTTGCCGGTTGTCTGAAAGCAGACATTTTTGCAAGAGAACTTGTTTACAGAAAAAATAGACTCCTCTATGCAGTAAAGCACACCACCGTGTTTTCTTGCTATTGCTTAACTGCTGAAGATAAATCCGGTTTCTGCTTGCCCGCAGGCAATCAGCCAAATGCTCACCAGCTGATACCTCCCTGTACCTCGTGGCAACTTCACATGCCCGAGAACCCTCGCTTCTCTTTCGACCCACCGCCTCCGAGAGGTACAGCCGTTCCACGCCGCCAACGTGAGCACTGATACAAAAACAGTCCGTCCTTGTTCCGGAGACACACCACCAGCTGAAACTGCACAAGGTTGATACCTTCCTCCCTTCGGAAAGAGCAAACACCCACCAGCTCCGGCGGCCACTGGAAGCCTAAGTGCTGTGTAAATGGTTAAAGGCAATCGCTTGTGCTCTCTTGTGACTCCAGCTCATCACTTCCATGTCCTGCCTTTGCCAGCTCATATGAGCAGCTTATAAAATCGGCACGCTGTAGGCAGCCTAGCTGCAGCACAGGAATGTTATGTAGTCGGTTACTAATATAGTGTTTTGCATATTGTGTTTCAAACACTACATGCTTCTACATGCTCAATGTCAACAAGGCGAAAAAATTGTCAGACCAAAATGAAGTCTTCCTAATATGAGTTATTAGCTATACAGCAGGCTACCAGGTGCGCTGCGAAGACCCTGCAGGGATATTCCTCCACTCATTTCAACCCTTTCCTTTTGAGAACAATCTCAGTTCCCTTTCTAATTATTTGCCTCTAGCTGAGATCAGCGTGCTTCTCAGCTCTCCCCGTCACAAGTCCAGCGCGGGCTTCCACACGCTCTGCACCCGCGACAGGTATCGCTCGGACAGAAATGCCTTACGTTCGTCCATGAGACCAGCAGCAAGGACCTGGCAGATTTAAAATACTCACCAGGGAGGAAAAATAAAAGCAGCATAGATTCTTCTGGGTTAAACCACTTCCAAAAGCAATTTTTTTTTCAACAAATAGAACATATTACATGAAACTGTGGGTGTGCTACTCTTACAGATGCTCTATGTGAATCAAAATTTGCTGAAATTATTACAGAAACATTCCACCATCTCCCAAAACAAGCATCTTTGTGTAGCTTTGCCTGGCTAAATTACCAAAAAAACCCTGCATAGTGGAGCACAGTTTCCATTTCCTCGCACACTCCTACCAGGGCTGTGCTTACAAGTAAACGCACCGACCTTTTCTCAAAGAAATCAGTGTTTGCTGTTCCTTATAAATTTGCAGAATTTTGGCTCGTTTCCATTTCACCCACTTTTGAATACGACGCTCCCCACCCCCACACAACTGTTCCTTTCTGAGGGATGACAGGCCATCCAAAAAAATAACAGGAGCGCTCGAGCTCCTTGCTGCCTCCCTGGATGGCATCGCTCCGGCGGCAGGCAAAGGAGCACCGGGAATCGCGGACCAACCCGTCGTAGGGAGTGCCACACCTTAATTCAATGTACCAATTTCTCCTCACCTCTGATAATGACATTTTTCCAGCGCTCCCCTAACCCCAGATTTTCTATACAATCATTTGTGGCGTGTTTTAATACTTTATTATTTTCCTATCTAAAATTGGACCTCAGATCCCTTACGAAAGGCACGGTGTTACTAGAAGGATTGCCCCGCAACCTTGCTCTGTTTTTCCGTCACTGCTGATGAGGTACACAAAGAATGAGATTTTTCAATTTGTTTTGTCCATGAGCCAAAAATTCCTTGTAATGAACTGAATATGGTGCCTGTGCTAGTCTCTCACCGCTCCAGCTCAACTCTCACTTACTACAGTCACTGCCTACAACGCGGAGTTGGCCTCCTTTTGCAGGAAAATAAGGCCAAACCAGCTTGAAAGCATGTTTGGAATCTGGAGATTAATTCCATGTAAACTAATGCATTCAAACCTCTTTGTACGGCTTCAGAAAGGGCTGTCTGATCCCGGCGAGAAGTAGGGCAGCGCATACCCATGCCGTACGATGGGGAGGCAGGCAGAGCTGCCTCCATTTTGAAACTCTTTACTAAAGAAGCATCCTGCCCCGGAGAACCGACCACGTCGCCGCTCGGCTACCTGCCCGCACCGCGGCCCGTGGTACCCGCTGGCAGGAGGATGGGGAGCACCATGGAAAGGCCTGCGGGGAAACAAAGAGGTGCCGGAGCCGGCGGGAGGGCAGGGCAGAGGGTCAGGAGGCGGGAGGGCTCCCACGGGAGCCTCTGCCCGGGGACCCGGAGCTTTTGTTCAGTGGGAAAATGCCGGGAGCAACAAAGGCCAGCAAGGCCATGGGGCCGTGATGGACGGGATGCTGCTCCCGGGGGTGAGCCCGTGGCGGGCAGCAGGACTGTGTCCCCCAGCCCGCGCTGCAGCACTCCCCTTGCCAACGGCTCCCCACTGCTCTCCACCTTCTCTCTCTCTCTCTCTGAGAGATAAATTATTCAGAATGAAACCATTTTAAACTCTGTTGGGATGCTGAGCAAAGCTAAGATGGGTGGTGCTGCAGCGGAAGCCGTCAGGGACACGACCAGAAACCAGGTCTTCCTCACACGGAAGGTTACAAGTGCAATCACAGTCGATCCCGCCTCGAACTCGATGCCACGAAATGCTCTGAAATAACTGAACACAAAGCTCTAAGAATACCCAGTCACACCACACCAACTTGAGTGCAGGGCCCAGGGACCTGCCACGCCAAGCCCATTCACAGGAGGCTCCCACAAAGCCACCCCATCAGTGATGTCTGAGCACCAAATGCCCTTATTCCTGTATTTTCTTCCTCACAGCATGGTACAAAGCAGCAGAAATAATGACAGCTGAACAGAGTATGGTTTGCACGGTAATCTTCATGTGCCAGGGCAGCCTGGTGAGCAACGCAGCGGCTCACACATCCAGATGTACTTCATGGATGCTCCTGCAGACCCACCTGCGCAGCTGTGCTCACCCGTGGGGACGGGAGATAAAAACAGGGATGGCACGTGGAGCCTGACGGGTGCCAAATTCCTCCTAGGTGACTGGGCACACCCAGGCTCCCAAGGCTGGGGGCTGCTGCCACGGTTAGGTGGGAAGAGATCACTCCCACCAGAGAGACGCAGGGCCAAGGCCATGGAGGTGTCCCAAAGCCACCATGCCCCTGTGCTTCTGGGAGGACAGGAGCCCTCCTGCTGCGGGATGGGTCCCCGGAGAGGTCCCCTGACCACCTGCTGGACTCAGGACCCTGAGCTCCTTTCTACAAGGAGCAGAGAAGCTACTGGCATGCAGCACGTGGCCAGCAGCGGTTGGCAGCACATATGCTCCCTAGACACGAGCACCGGTGAGGTACTTGACACGGGGCCCCACCGTACAGATGTATTCAGGTCAAAAAGGAGAACACCAACAAAAAGGTAGTTCAGAGAAGAGGCCTTTTTTTTTTTTTTTGCCTTGTTTTGCTTTTAAACGAGGAGACAAAATAATTAAATGGCCTGGAAACTATTCCACATTAAAAGTCACTACAGCACTAAAAATCTAGCTCTGACAGTTATGGGTGAAGCCCTTTAAAAGTTACCATGGTAGTTGATGCAGCTATTCGCCCACTCGTTCTTCAATAATGCTGGATTATTTTTTTTAATGCGATTCAACCACAAACAAGCAAGTGTTGCTGAAGGAAAAAGTACTTTCTCGCACCGTGAAAAACCCCCATCCTTTATCTCTGCCACAAGCGCAGAGGGAAGGAGGAGACAGCAGGTAACGGGGAGCCGAGCCAAACACGCCACGCTGAACTTCTCCCCCTCCCTCTCCTGGGAGAGAGAGGAAATTTAAGAAGCAGATTCAGGATTTCAGCATCCATTTCACTTTCCCTCCCCCCCTCCTGAACTATCGCTCCCTGGGCCCCAAACGGCTATTCAGATGCTATGTCAGCCGAATGCTACGTTCGCTTCCTCTCTCAACCACCAGCTCAGCAAGCCTCGCAACGCGCTAGATGTCAGACCAGAAAACCAAGTATTTTTGGAATACAGCTTCCCTCCTTTTAATTAAGCGCCCAGGTAGAGAGCAGCACAGGCAGAAGCGTTGGCTCCGCAAAGCCGCATCCAGCAAGGCTGAGAGAGGCAAGTCGGAGCAAGATGAGACCCAAACAAAGGAAAGCAAACACTGTAAGGGAGGAGCAGGATACAACTGCATTGACCTGCCCGGCTATTATTTTCGCAATCCAGCCAAGGTCTAGAAACTCCTACGGCCGAAGGGAAGGCTTCGCCTGCCTGAGAACGCCTCGCAGCAGCCTCCCCCATCAGCGCAGCCCTCATCCCGTGTGCAGATGGAAAATGAGAACCTCCCAAACCCCAGCCCGGCTGCAATCACTGCAGACAACCGGTGGAGGCTGAGGAGTTGCCTCCCCATCTGCCAGATAAACCCAGCTCCTTCCCCAGGGACCTCCCTGCACCCCCCCGGCCCCGGCGGCACCCCAGGAACAGGGGTTCCTGTAGATCAGCCCCCACAAACAGGCGGCTCTGAGCGGGGTGAGGCAGATGGGGAGAAGGAATAAGCAGCTTCCATCACTAAGCCGGGGAAGGCGAGACCGAGCCCGCGCGCCGCAGATGCCAGGGGCACGCCGTGTCAGGGCGCAGCCGGGACGGGGGGCCACCCCGCGGGCCAGCCTTCTCGCCTGGTGCTAGCCTAAGCAACACGTACCGCTGGCTCTCCCAAAAATAATATCTCTCATTCTTAATCCCATATAAATTATTTGTTACAATAAATACTTGGACCGAAAGCCTCAAGGCTTTGCTAACAAAGCTGGGTTTGCGCGCAGGCTGCCAGGTTTTGAGAACTGGTTTAATCAGCTGGAGAAGCTGCTGGCGTGCTCAGGGAGCCCGTCCAGGCTTTGCGAGGCACAACTCAAGTGAAAAGAGCCGCTGTCAGCTCTTCTTTCCCACAGCCCCCTCGACTCCAGTCTTCCCAACCCAAAACAACTCAAACTGGGAAAAATGTTTTGCCACAGTTATGACCTGGGAGAAAACAATCACCACCGCAGCCCTCGAACGGACTTAGAGATCCGTGTTTCTGGCGAGGGGCAGTGTCTGTGCCGAAGCGTGTTTCCAGCCAGCGCCCCGGCGAGCGGCAAGCCAACAACTTTCAAGATGAATTAAGGCCACCGCTTCCGTGGAGTTAGGCTGGTGGAAGGCGGCTTTGTTAAACCCAAATGAAAGCTAAAAAACGTGCTACATTCACCCCATTGTTCCTTCGCCTTTTCTAATAGCTGTTTTCTCTCCTCCATCACTCTCGGGCTTCGCACGCTCAGCTGTGACTCTTTGTGCCTCCCTTTCGCTGCCTTCTGCTTCTGTTTGTCCTTTTGATCTCCACTTCTCAGCTTGTGTTTTCTGCTGCGCCCCCATCCCCCACGCCTGATTTCCACTTTTATTAGGGTGCGAGGCAGAACGGCTCAAAGGATGAACAATGCGTTTTAGCTGAAAAGGCTTTGAAGCTGAATTGTGTTGTTTACCGATAGATTCCCCAATCTCCTACTGAAATAAAATAGTGTTTTACCTCCACCGAAGCGCTTGCTGTTTATTTTCAGTGGGAAGCAATTATAAAAAGCTGATGGCACGTTAAATGCATAAAAACAGGATCAGGAGGACAGAAGTATGATCACTTAAAAAAAAACCCCAACAACAAAAAACCAGACAACCGCACCTCCCAACAGCCCACAGTTTCTAGGAGAAATTATTCTGGAGTCCAATTGTAAAGCTTCTGCTGCTGCAAGGAGAGTTTAAAGCTCCAACCAGTTCCTAAGAGCCCTGTGAGCCAGCACATCGGTTTGGGTTTTCCATACAAGCGTGCTTTCCTTCATCCCTGAAGAGGAACATGTACCAAAGAGCTGCTTTCCCATCTGAGTTCCTTTAACTCCAAAGCATTACTTCAATTAACGCACGCTCTTTCAAGTTTAAATATTGAAACTCTTCAAGCTGGGCAAATTACAGCAAGTAACAAAGTACAGCCACACAGCTCCTGTCCGCATTGTCGCTTCCCTGCCCACCCCCAAGGCCAGGCATCCAGTCCCAACGCCAGACCTCCATCACAGGACTCCCCAGCGGCAGCATCTCCCCAAAGAGGATCCTGGGCTGGATAATACACTCTATCAATTAAGAAGCAGGACAGGAGATAAAAAGCAAAATACCATGAGCCATGGAGATAAGATTTTAGTTCTCTGGTCTGCTCAGCGCTTCGTTACCACCCAGAATTAGACGCCACCGCGGCAGTATGAGCGGGGCTCAGCCGCATGAGGGGCAGAGCAGGTCCTGGAGCACCCCGAGCACCTACTGACACGGGCAAGAGGTGGCAGGGCTGAGAGCCTGGCACTCGCCTGGGGCAAAGCGCCCACCTGGGCTGCGGGGCGGGTGGGGGGGAGAAGCAAAACACACCAAAAACATCACTGATTCATGAGCTGCGTTAGTCAGCAGCAGCCGCCTCCGTCAGCCAGGATGCCCAGCCCCACCTGGGCAGGAGAAGACATTAAACTGCAGAAAGGAAAAGGCCAGGACAAGCCTATAAAGTCTGCATCTCAAAAAAGTCATCGTCGTCAGACTTGAGCAGAAATAAAAAGACTAATCTCCGTGAGAAGAGCAGCACCTTAGGGCCCACGAGCACCCCAGGAACCCAGCCACTACAAACAGGCAGCCAGGAGAGCTGGGCAACTGCCCCCCTGCCAACTCCCCGCTGCAAGAACAGACTTCTGCATGCTTAACGGCAAATTAAAATAAATTAAGCCTCAGCTCATGCAAAGTGTACAATTATTTTTTTCATCACAGGTAAATTTTCAAGCTGACTGACCAAACAAAGAAAGCATAAAACAGTTGAGGCTAAATTATGCCACTCTGACTACAAGCTATAATCTCTGTTATTCAAAATTCAAGATTTGCAGGCTATAGAGTAGGTTTGGGAGCTGTTAATCAATGACTGAAATGAAAGATAATGCTTTACGTGATGCACAGAGCTTCCTCAGAGGGAAGAGAGATTAACTCTCTCTAGATCACAGCCCTCAACCAAACAAGTTTATTTCCTTACCGTCACTATACCCTAATAATTTACAGCAATACTAAGCCAGTAACAAACCACAATTTTAAGCAAAGAGCTTTTGTTTTTAGGGAATAAAAATCTCCTTTTAAAAAAAGAAAAATCTACTGCAGCTGGAGACAGCCTGCTTTAAAGACCAGGGGCAGTGGGAAGGGACAGTGCCTAGAACCTCCCCAGGCAGAAGCCAGAAGTGCCTGGCCCAGGCTTGGCTACTTAGGCCTCCTTTAGTTAAGGAGCAGGGAGGAACTCGAGCAAAATTCATGTTAGTTAAGTGCTGAAAAAAAAAAAAACCACAAAAAAACCAAAAGAAACCCCTCAGAGCCTAGCATGAAACAGCTCTGCAGATCAGCTATTTGCCAAATTTTCTTAGTTAAGAAAAAGCAGTCTGAAAAACCTGAAAAGCACCCATCGATGCGCCACCAGCAGCTGGTTTTCTTAACCCTGCTCTTGTCCCCAGAAGTTTAGAGCTGAAGACTCAGGAAAGAACACAAGATTTGATTTAAATTCTCAAAGAAAAAGTGGGAAGTCTTCCTGTCCCTCCTCCAACACCGCACATTCTAGCGCACATGAGTGCCGGTACCATACCAACGTGAAGAGAAGCGTGGAGACCCCCCCCCCTTACCAAACGCTACCCAACAGATATCTGAACTCCTGGCCTCACCAGCATCCGGAAATGTTAATTCCACCTTACGGGATCATCACAGCAGCGCTCGGGTACTTGCAGCCTTGAAGTGAAAAGCACAAAAGGATGAAATTCAAAATCTGCAGGTGTCCCGAGCGGTGCGTATCTCTTACTCCTCCTTACTCCTCCTTCAGCCGTCTGCATCTCTGAAGACTCCCAAGTCACACATTCACGAGACAGTCTCATTCATTCTCTACTGAGTAAATACTTTAAACAGTTTTTAATGATAAAAATATAATGATGGCACTTGAACAAGCAGACTTTAGAAACAATAGGCTAGCATTCCCGAATTAAAGCACTTGAACACACACCATACATATATGTTAAGACCATGAAATTTCCAGCGGAGCAGTAATCACAAAAGGTATGTTGCTGATTGTTTTGAATTCCTCGAAAAAGAAAACTACACACTTCACACCAGTGATTTCAAAACAAAACCGCTGATAACTTGAAAATATTTTTCCAGTAACTACAACAAAAATGGTTCAAGTATCTTCTACTTTAAACAGAAGGGAGGAAAATTCCCATCTCCCAGCAGGGAGGTTTGCTGCCAGGTTTCAAGGTCTGCTGGCGGCCCAAAACAACGGTGCTGCGCTCGGGTGCCAGGGATGGTTTTGTTTCCCTCCTTACAATACCTGCAAACCTCCTCAGCCCTCATTTTGGAAACAGGATTTGTATCACCCTCTGCCTTCCAAGAAACACCTTCAACATAGAAGCAACATCAATATTACTTAAGTTGCAAAAACTCACATACCTACTAAGATAGTTCATAGTTTCTAAAACTAAAATTTCATCAACTCAAACCCCACACAGTGAGATGCAAAAAGAGCTGGGGCCGTTGAATAAAGTCTACCTAAAGCACCAACGTGTTGGACGGCACTGGATCAGTGGTGGGGCTGGGCACGGCGCTACGGCTCTCCTGCGCCGGGAGGATGGATGCCTCTGGAGCCGCTGTGCTCAGGAGGTCTAGGGACAGGGCGAGGAGGAGCTCACCAGATCCTGGAGCTCCATTCGAGATGCTTCTCACAAGAAGGACTAGGAATTACGGGCTGCAAACGGAAGAAACATCCGCTGGGTAGAGGGCAGCCATCCGGGCTCAGCAGTGGCACGGGAAGAGAAATCCTCTGCAGACTTTCCGTGGTGCGCAGAGCGAGCTCCCATCGGTGAGCTAGCGCTCATCGCAGACTGACACCAAAGCAGAAAACATCCACAGCATTTTTTTTGTGTGTAAATTACTTTTCCTGGCACATGTGAGACACCAGCTGAATCCCTGATCAGATGGCAAAGGTGGTTAGTCTGGGTTTGGGGCAGGGAGCAGTGGCAGCGGCCCTGGCTGGGAACGGAGGGGCCATGCCACACCACGAGCACTCCTGCTGAGCCTGCCTTATTTAACAGTTTTGCAACATCCTTTGGAGCCCCAATAACTTAATTTTTTACGAAAGGATGTAAAGTGTTCAGTGTCCACTATCAGTCATGGAGGTGAGCAGATGCAAGCACACTACTTAATTTTCAAGGCAATTTTGCAAGGCCGCTTCATTTTCTTTCTGTCTCTACAAAGAGAGCATTGCTGCCTTCATTAGGTATCTCCTTGTTTTCAGTAGCTTACATGCTGAAAAAAGCAAGACTAAAAAAAGAAATCACGACACTGGAAACAGCCGTCTTCATAAAAACTGTTTTTAAACACCTACTCAGTCAAAACTGCGCAATAGGGGAGCAAGACATGGTTTGCACACTCATTCAGGTGTTCGCCTTTTCCCTAAACACACAAAAAGCTCCGAACAAAACCTCCAGCTGCAGGGTACGGCCTTCACAGAGACGCCTTTGGCTTAACTCAAAGATTGTTTCCCATTTTATTAAGACGGAGCTACTGAGGGGCAGCAATTCTCTCGTTAAACCGCAGTTTGCAGAAAGCCACCAGCACAAAGGCATTTCCCAAACGCCGAGGCCGAAGCCGGCAGGGCTGTCACGACGCTGGAGGAAAAGGGGGAGAGGCCAGGGCTGCAGCCGTAAGGCACCATGTGTCCTCCAGCAGACCCTGTCTGGAGGGAGGGCGGGTGGGCGGCGTGCTGGAGCCGCGCGGGGAAGCCAGATGCGAGGCCTGGCACTGACGCCAGCAGCCGAGCTATTTTTATGAACCAATGGGTTGCGGTGCCGGAGCAGGAGCTGCTTCTCCCCTCCGAGCACAGCTCACCGCGCTCAGCCGGGAGAGAGGGATCCAGGCGGCTCTCAGGGACGAGGGGGGAGCCTGGCACCTGCCGCTGCCGGACCAGGAGGGAATTCAGGCACCGTTTGCAGAGCACGGGGCTCTTCTGCCCACATGGACAAGCACCAATTCTGAAAGTGGTATTTTTTTTTTTTTTTTNAGGCTTCCCCATCAGGACCCACAAAAAAATCCATTAAATCACCTACCACACAGCAGCCTAAATAAGCGATCGTTTCTCTTGGGCACAAAGGCATCTACCTGCACCCTAAGCCCTTCCCAAGGTCAGCTCCCTCCTCCCTGGGCAAGTCAACAGCACGCACCAAATCCCATTTGGAAAAAAAAAAAAGGTCAAGACAATAAAAGTTTAACTCAAACATATTCCAATTATTCAGTGGATGTCACCAGTTTTCACCAGGCTTTCAAGCGCTCTGCAGTTTCTGGAAGCTGAATGCCAGGAATACCTGCTGGAATTATCAGAGCAACGCTGGCCTTCCTCGTGCCCTCTCCATTTTCTCAGGCTTCCTTCCTGGCTTCCTTCCAGTATTCCCATCTCTTACAGAAGATCCTGTTTTCCTTCATCGCCTGGGTTGTCTCCTCCTCTTCCTTCTCATTGCCACCCACTCATTTTTTTCATCTTTCCCAATACCGTATTTGCTACATCCTCTCTCGCTGCAGCCCTCTCCCCCCTCGTGCCACCCAGCAAACCGCCCGCAGGCACCGCTCGCTCCAGAGCCAGGGTATGCCATGTGCTTGCCAGCGTCCAGGATAACACCCAGGTCAGGAGCCTTTTCCTAGCCCACACCCTGACTGTTGCTGACCCACAAGGACACGTGGCTTCTCCCTTGAGCATCCCGGTGTTTGAGAAACTCCCTGATACTCTCTCAGCAGTTGGTCCTTACACCCGCCTCAGCCCGGGTGCCCAGGAAACAAAGTCTGCTGAGAAGAGCAAAACAAGCAGCAAACTGAGCCTTTTTCTTTTTCCTCCTTCCCTTCCTCTAGCCCAGATCAAGAAAGCCACATACAACTGAGAGCTCCTCTCGGCCTCCTCCACGCCGGTCCCGCTGCAGAGCGGATCCGTACCCCACCCCCCCAACACCACCTTCTCTAAAAATGTACATGTCAGGCAGTGCATTACACACAACAATCCCAATTCTAAAAAGCACCAAATGCATTACTAATAAAATAGCAATGTAGTCAGCCCGAAACTTCCTCTGACTAGAAGAGGCCGCCTGCCTTCCATGGCTGGAGTGAGCGAGCCGCAGTTTCTGTGGCCCGTGGGTTGCTGGCTCCAGCCCCACGCTAGAAGCAGCAGGTCCCTGGAAGCTCAGCTCTGCAGAGGCCCGAGCACAGGGCAGGCTCGGGGGTGTTTCAATCCCCAGGCTACGCAGACAGTCACTTGACAACACACGTTAAACTTAAGCCATGACAGTCACCACCAAGAGCAGCTCCACACCCTCCATCACTCCCTTGCGACAAACTGAGCCAAGAACAAACAGGTAGAAAATGACCATTCTCAGCTCTTTGGGGGAGGTATTCCAGTTTTCTCCTTTTTTCTTTTGGCATTCAGACTATGGCCTCTGACACAAAACTGAGCCTGGCCTACCCTGCAGCCTCTGTTAGTGCTATTGCACACTCAGGCAAGCTGCAGAGCTGTTTTCACCCAGTGCAAAGAGATGATGCCCACCCAAGACGTTAGACATCAGTGCACTGGAACCAGCTCAGTGCCACCTCGTCACCACCCACCCAGTCCTTGCGTTCACTCCATACCACAAAGGCTGAAGAGTCCTGTCAGCATCAAAGCATCTAAAAGCTCCTCAGAGGGACATCAAGCATTTGACAAATGCCTGGGTTGTTTTCCACACATCCACGTCTTCGTAGCACCACTCACAGCAGTGCCCAGCACTTGGCCCTTGGCTTTGAGAAGGGGGGAATGCTCCCCTTGGTACCACCGTGGGCACAGACACACAGCTTCTGTCGAAGCCTTGTTCATGAGTTAACAATGCTCATCTGGAGGAGATCCCAAAGCAGCCTGAGCAACACACATTTTTCAGCCATTCTGCAAGAAACCCCGAATCATTTGTGGTCAGCCATCTGCACAAAATTTCACCTGGGCACAAGTGAAAAGCAGCGCCTCACCCAGGTGTTCCCGTAAACCACCTACACCCACTTTCCTTCACCCGAGATTCACAAAGACTGTTGATTCATCTTAGTACTTGGGTGCAATCTGCTGACCCATGTTTTGACTAAAGCCTCAAGCACACACTCAAGGCAGGCAAGAAGACATCTAGGCAGGCAAGCTGCATTGAGACTGTAAACCTTTACTGTAAGTCCCAAGACTCCAAAAGGTCCATGCATTCCCTCAGTGCAAGCTGAGCACTTGTACGTGCCTACGCCAGCTCATGCCACTCGCGTTTACAGATCCTTTCTCAGGTTGACATTTTGCTTAATACTAATTTGACTTAAAGAGAATGGTCTGTTTCAAAGAGACACTGCTTATAAACCAAAACCAACATGAAGGTTTGACACAGCACCACATGTGGATCATGAGCTGCTAGAACGAACTTCTACACACTGCAAATAAAAAGCTTTGCTTACATTTAAAAACATTTACATTTCTTCTAATAAACTAGACAGAGCTGGGAGGATAATCAGAGGTTTCCTTAGAAATCCTGAAAACTGAGGCCATCTCTGACCTCCTTTTGTAGAGCTTCTGGTGCCCAACCTGAGGCTCATGTATCTTACACTGAACTTCTTGCTCCACAGATCCCTTCTTTCAGTACTTACGACGTGTGGCCCTGCTGTTTATTGCCGGGGTTTGCCGTTTACAAGACACAACGGCAGAGTGCTCCATCAGCCAGTGCAGGGCATCCAACACCCACCCTCTGCACGAGTCTCAAGGTCTCCTTCACATAACCGGAGCCATAGAGATAGCAGTGCTGACAGCTGTGATAAGGGCACCTCCAGACCAGCCAGTGGTTGTCCTCATGCTCATTTAAGCTAGACCCTTTAGCACACCGCCTGCACACACTTTGGGTTTGCTACCGGTGCTAGCAATGGCTTACGTATGCACAACATTAAGTTTACTACAGCTTTCAAGGAAGATGTGGTCTGAGACAGGAGCCATCACTCCACAGGACACAGGAAGATGTGGAAGAGCACAAGAAGGACCAGGGTTGATCCCTGAACAGCAGCATCTCCCAGCACCCACAGGCCGAATGCAATAGGAGCCCCTGCCTGGCACAGAAACAAGATACCATCGATGAGCTGTCAAGCACCACATTTCCTCTTCGAAAGGCACTACCCAATGACACTTTTTAACCTCTACCATTTTTTCAAAAACCACCAAGCCTACACTCACAGTGATGACAAACATCTGCGTGACCTCAACATCATCGTCTTTCAGCGGGGACCACCGCTGAAGGCTTCTGGCTCAACTCTTCACTGGAGGAACATACCAGTCAATGAAAAACCAACTGTACGTTCAGGACACTTGCCCTGGAGACAGCACTGCCTCTGACTCCTCTTGTCACCCACACCTTCTCCTCATGTGCCCAGAATAGCTGTTAGTTCAATAGAACAACTAGTATATTAGGTAGCTTATCTGGCTGAGTAGTTATGTAGCCAAAATGCTGGGTTTTAACAGTTTGGAACTGCACCGCAGCCAGCACTGTCAGAGGAGCAGAGATGGCAAGAAGGAGGTGGCACTACGGGGAACAGGAGATTTCCTGGCCCTTTACACAGCCACATCTGCAACAAAAGCTGTTGTTTCCCTCTACTACTTAAACCCACAAACAAGGGTTTGTTCAACTTGGTGCAAGACACTAACTAGAGTCAGTACCAGCTTTCTCGTAACACAGGGGACATGCGGGAAGAGGGGAAGGTAAAAAGGAGACTAAGCGATTAGGCTGCATTATCTTTATTGGGTCCTTTTGGAGACCCAGGTCTAGCGAACGCGGCGGCGGGGGAGGCTTGTGGCACGGAGCACAATGGCCCTCTGTGCCGAGCAGCCACCTCGAGCAGGAGATTTTCATCTGAGGCTTCCTGCAAAGCAGCACGGAGCCACTGAAACTTCCACACACCCCCTCACAGACTGCCCCGTACACACCAGGACTTTGCTGAGCATTTGGTTTCCAGCCGCTGGCTGGCAGCTGGGAGCACTGCGCTGGCAGCAGGTCGGCGACCATGGATCCCCGTCCTCAGCAACAACCTACGAAAGGGACTTTACAGGATAGCTATTGTCACAGAGCCCTTGTTAGAAACCCTCATTGCTCCGATTCCCTGACTCCTAACGGTGGCAAAGCTGTTTCAGACACTTCACTCTCCAACTCAACCTCAGGAGTCCAACCCCAAGCTCAGCAGAAAGTCGACCATGGGCAAGAGCTGACTAAAACACCAACCCACCTCCGGCAGGAACCAAGCAGGGGACTTTCCCCCTCATCCACTTTAATGATACAAGGAGCCTTAAAGTAAAAAACATATAATAGGAAAGTAAAATTTTGCTAACTACAGTTACCCTCACTAGTTTGGGCTTCCACCACCAGTGCCAGCCCGTGGGCTGGAGGAGGACCAGGATCTTGGCTTGCCATTTGGACCTTCACTGCAGCAGCTCTTTCCCTACAACCTTGCAACCCCCACTCGCCACCCGCTGCAATTTCTCCCTTTCTTGCCCATCCTTTGCTTCACTGGCAACTCGACCTCCACTTCTCTTGGGCACCGCTGCCGGCTCAGAGGCTCCTGTCCCCTCACTCACCTCCTGCCACCACCCGGGCAGGGACGTGGGTCGTGAATGGAGAGTCCCAGCATGCTGCTCCCACGCTGCGCTTCCAGGGGTTGCCAGCAATAAATGTGATCATCTGCTGTGCTCATGCTGCAGTTGCCGCTAATGAAATATTATAATGCGGCCCTTAAAGTGACACCGTGTTGAGCACGCCATGAGGCTGGGAATTAACTCACAAAGCGCAACCAAGAAAACGGAAATACTTCTCTCTCACCTCTTTCCTAATGGGAAGCCAACTGAATTGTTTCTTCCGCTAACTAGAACGAGTTAGAAGTTCTTGTCTCATGAAAAGTTTTAAGATTTTACTGATTTTTTTAACTATTGGGTCTACAACGTTTGCAAACATGCGACATGAACTGCAGAACAGTTCTCCTTCTCTGAGCATAATGAGGTGAGAACAACCAGCAAGCTTCACAATCCACTTGGGATACAGTAGCAATATCACAATTTTCCCAAACAAAACATTCTTCCTGATCACGTTATAACTACCCAAAACTTGCAAGTTTGTGCTACGTAACATTAAGCTTTTTATGTTATAAGCTTTGAAACAGCTTATGAGAAAACGTGTGCTTTGCAAAGGTACAGACAATTCAGGTGAGTCTGTTCTTTACCTTCTGCATCACCTCCACTGAACTTTAACTCACACATCTATTTAAAATCCTGAACTTCGTATTTATTTAATTATCAGAAGAAGAAAGTTTTTACCATATTGCCGTGTCTTCTTTAAGACATACCTACTCAACATGGAAAAATTACCAGATTCTCCTATAGTCAAACATTTTCCAGACGCACACACACACAACACAAAGCTATTCTTAAAAGACCAGTCACATGCAAGTTTTTCATGATATTTACAGGCATAAGAGGTCCTCGTGAGAAGAACATTACACAGAAAGTTTCCCCAGAAAAGAAGCCTTAAACCAGAACCAAGTTATTTCTGCAAACGTGAACCAGAAAGTTCCTCGGCACTGGCAGAGATCTTTATGCATCCTCCACCTTGGATCTGCTCATGGCCCGTTTTTAAGTACCATCAGAAGCAGCAGCCGATCTCCAGGAGGCAGCACGCCAGCGGAGCCTTAGGAGCTCTCTAAACGCTCTTTTCTTCACCTGTGTTTTCTTCACCCACATTTATACCCTTTTATATTTAACCTAGATAAGGAAAACGTGAATGACAAGCGTGCCGCTAAGGCAGCTCGAGCAGGATCGCTGCTCCTGCCTGTGTGAAACGACGGTCTGGAAGCAATTTGTTTTCCCATCTCATTTCACATGGGAAGCCCATCCGCCAGCGGGGCCGTGCCCCAGCCGCCCGTCCCCTCCCTGCTGGGAGCCCGGCACACAAGAGGACATTGTCCCGCCTGAATGACAAACAGTTTTGTGACGCTGAGGCTGTAAAGTGCATCAGACAGGTGCAAGGAAGCTTACCAAATTGGTGCGTACACGTCTCCACGATTCAGGGACAAGTTAATTCCGAGGGAGAATATACACGAAATGCCAACAATAGTCTGAGAGGAAGCGAGGGGCTGGGGAGGGGGTGGTGGGGTGGTGGTGCTCCATGCTCAGCCCCTTCGCCCAGGGCTCCTCTTTCCCAGCCCTCCCACCACACACCCACGGGCTCCATCTCCATCGGGACAGGTCGATTCTCCCGGCAAACCTGGCTTTCCTGAGCTGCAACAATACCCAGGCTTGTCTGAGGAATGGTAAAAGACGGGCAAGCCTTCAGAACCCGAAAGTCACCTCAGGAAAGAAACCCCCTCGTCCAAACGGGATAACAGAATTTGAAAGTATTTGTGCGGGGGGGAAATCCCTTTAAACTGAACACAGAGATGTCTCGCGCTTGCCAGCAAGTTCACAATAAAAAACGCTTGCTATTTCTGTCACTGCATCTCCAGAACCTCAGGCTCGATTGGATTCATTTTCCCTATAAGGTATTTTTAAGTATAGAAGAAAAGGCCCAACTAATTGCCAGAGCGTGTCCCTGCAGACCGTACGGCAGCAGCCATGCATGCATAAACCATCACGCAGCTGGCGAGCGGAGAGGCGCATCAGCCGGCCACAGAGCCTGTTTCAGACAGGTTGCCCCACCAGAGGCACGACCAGAACCAGGACAAGCAGGTGATCTCCACTGCCTTCACACGCACCGACCTAGGCGAGTATCTTAAGGCTTTTTAGCTTTGTTTTTAAACATGCACTAAGTGGATCATTGAACAGGAAGCACGCAGCCAAGACCTTGGCAAACTGCAGCTGGCATTTAATAACTGGACCATCTTTAAAGACCCCTTTTAATCAACTCCTCGTCACACGGTGCCAGCGTGTCCCAGCACACCCAAGGTTTCCCTCAAAAGCCACCACCATGTCAAATTATTCCACCCACTTCACCAACCTGCCATGCTTGCAAATCAGATACAGGGACTTATTCAGCTGGAAAGAAACGCAGCCAGACAAAAAAAGTTCCTTTTTTTAAAAAAATAAAAATAAAATTTGCTATCTCTAGTCCAATTCTGAAGAGCCCACAAGCCGCTGCTGGCACAACGGAGAAGTATTTCAACCTGCACTATAGCAGAAGGAGCTCACATGGAATATAATTTTTAATAGATTTAGATAAAATTAAGGCTAGTAACAGGAATTACAATATGCAGAAAAGGTCTTCATTTCCTTCGCCCCAATAAATATATTTCTATACTCAACATTTAAGCAGGAGCCAGATCAAAAACGAGATCAAAATGGGGCATTTTTCATGGAGGCTGTAAGGCAACACCACTGTGCAATCACTGCAGCAACCCCACAGAAGAGCACTGGACTCCGGGACCGGAGACTTGTTGGAACAGATGAGATGAGTCACGAAGCAGAGACATGCAGAGCTCCGGCTGCGCTGCCAAGGGGAGGGGAAAGCCGCCCCGACGGCCGCACGTTTAGGGAAGGACTGCAACCCACCCAGCGCTCTTAGTCAGGCCCTCGGCACAGCACGCAACGCTACGGTAGGTAGAACTGAGTCGGCTCCTCTTGAAATCACTGCAAAGTTGTTCTGCCTTTAAAAAAAAAAAAATGCATGGCTACTGCCAGATGTGAAAAATTCCTCCGGTCTGGTTTCCTGGAGGGAGCAGGAAGGGAGGCCGTGATCACCTCATCCCTGTGTGTGCCTGGGTCAGTCCTGCTCCGCGCGAGACAGGCTTCAGCTCAAATATTAACTCTCCCCAGGAAACACACCTCTGCTGGGTCTCCTCCAGCCCGGCCAGGATAGCTGAGGCGTATCGAAAACATGCAGTGAAATGGCATCGCATCCGTGTTTGGGAAAGACCCAAGCTCTCCTGCACCCCGAGAAGAGGAGCGGTTCCTGCCATGCCCGGCTGAGCCGACGTGCTCCGGTGCAGAGCAGGGCTGGCAGCCTGCCCCGCTCATGTGCCTTTCTTGGAGCCTCTTCCAGCTCCTCCTCAAGGGAGCCTGCCGGGACCGTGCCCTTCCAGCAAGGAGAGGCCCCGGTGAGCAATGGCAGCCGCCTCCTCACCGGAGCTTTCTGCGGCCAAGCAGGGGGGGCTTAAGGCAGGACCCACCTCCCTGTAGCCAGAGGGTAGTGGTGCGTGCAAGGTGCTTCAAGACGCGACCACGTGTGCCACTTCACATGGAACTGAGAAGTTGACTCAGATCACATCCGCACTAAGTTGCGGGGAAGATCACACCATGCAGAAGCCGTAACACACACAGAACCGCTCCGCTGTGTTAAAGCTGTAGATACACAACGCTGCTCCCCAAGTAATTTTTCTACAATACATGATGATATTCCCCAAGCAGTTTCTCCAAAATCCACAACTGTATTCCCCAAGCAGTTTTTCTACAGTACCTCTGCAACATCTGGTGACCGTTTTGGATTTCTACACAATTTTCACAACTATAATGATCCAACATTTACAGACAACTCTTTAGAAAATCATCATTAGAAGTTGTTTCCTTCTGAACCGTCGGAACCTTTCCCCTCCAGCAGTCGCAGCTTTTGGTGCAGTGTGAGAAACCAAGTGGTTTGGGGAAGTTTCTGTAATAGCTGCGCAGGTTTGCACAGTTACTGAAAGCTACGGCAATAGGGAGCCTCGGCAGAGCAAACGTGATGCTCACCAAGTACAGGTTCTGTAAACTAGGGAACAGCATTCGGCATTAGAAGATGCGCCACATCAAGCCCAGAAAACAGCACATTTTTTAAAAATAATTAGAAGCAAAAGCCATACGCTAACTTGGTACCTTTTCAACTGCAGCTCTGAAACTAAGCTTTAGATGAAGGGTTTCGGTTTTCTAACAAAATCTGTTCCTCCAAACACAGCACTCCTCCTCAGTAGCCTTAATTGACCACCCACAGCCGCCTGTGGACAGCATGAAGTGGACAGTCCTGGAATTCACCACCTCTGCTTTTAGGTTTTGCAGTCCTTCAAGTCTCCCCTTTAAGACAGAGGAGCTGCCTCTCAGAATAAAAGCACTTGCTGTTGAACCGCAAGCCTGTAACACTCTTCACACACAAGAAAATATGCGGTGGGTTTTTTTTCCCCTTGCGTTACTCCCAAAGACCAGACAGCTCAGAAACAAGCGGTCAGAAAAAATAACTCTCTCAAAGAAATTAATTGTGAACGATTCTCTGAGCAGTTTTGAAGCTGCCCTCCTTGCTGGGCGCGTTAGGAGTTTTGGCTAAAAAGCAAGCTTTCATGTGTAAAAGGTTAACAACATTTACACCTTAAATACCATACTTAAAAGCATCTAGACCAACAAGCTCCTTAGCAATTCCTCCCAGGGAGGTGGGACAACTGAACTGGTTGGTCTGGTTACTATATAAAGTCTCAAGTATGCTGTTTTCTACATTTTCATTAAAGATTAAGTCAGCCAAGTTCTGCTGAGGCTTAGGAAAAATACTGAAAGTCACCAGCCCCTAATGACTACTCAGGCTGTCAGTAGGAACCGAGTATTTTTTCTAGTATGGGACGAATGTGCACAGAAATTCCCAGCCCAACAAGTATTTCCATGGGACATAACAACAGAGCCATATTGCAGAGAACACACCTCCAGCTGCTCTCACAAAGATGCTCCATCAGCCACGTCTGGACGTGGGGGCAGGATCTCTGCAAGATGCCAAACAGCACCTTCGGGGGCAGCTCCTGCTCGTGCCCATAATTTTGGCAGAATTCAACACAGAGGGTAGATGCAAGCTTTGTCTGTTGTGGTACGGGTCAGCCCGGTGAGTTATCCAAAAATCTCAGATCCTACTTCAATAGACACTTGTAAACGCCATGTCAGCAACCGGTTTGAGAGAGCAGAGCGGGGAAAGACGAGAGTTACGGGTTTTAGACCAAGGCTCAAAGCAGGCTGGCCTGGCTGGCAGTACCAGATCCCCTAACACGGTGGTGCCATCCATTCCACCAAGGGACAGGAACGATTTCCAGATTTTTCTTAGAAATTGTATTTAAAAAGAAACCCAACAAAATAAAGCTGAACTTCTGAAAATTTTTCAGCACTTGTCGTGTTACAACCCCATGTAACACTGGCTGGCGTTACTGCAAAGAGACACAGCATCAAAGAAGCCAGCAAGTTATCCTCTTAGCTACATTTATTATAACTTGTAGAAGAAAACTTTTTAAAAACCAAAGGACATAAACTTTGGGGATCCTTCAGCAGCTGGGAGCTGGATATAGGGCGAGGAGGAGAAGAGAGCGCAGAGCAGAGTCTCCGAAGCAGCGGCAGGAACGGGGATTTCTCTGCTGCAAAGGTGCTGAGATGAGACCAGTGCTCCCGTACCTGCCGTGCAAACAGGTCCGGTTACACGCATGGGCTCTACAGCCAACGGCGCTTCCATTCACCCATTATTTCTGGGGCATTTTTGAAGTCTGGCTTGCAAAACGCCAGTAAGTAGTTCCACAAAGGCTTTGAAGTTGTTCCTGGCCATGAAGAGAAGCAGCAACACATGGCTACAGACACATTCAGGAGACCAATAAATTCCGGCCTTGCCCTCTTCAAATACACGAACCATTCTTTTGTTTGTTTGTTAAGTCCAACACACCAACTACGTTTCTGTTCAACAAAGGCTCAGAAGGAAAAACAGTCAGGTTTGCAGCTAGAGCTACAAAACAGATTAAATTAATATTCTACTCCCTCCCTACCACAAAGTCTTTGGAGGACGCTTTGAAGACAAATGCTGGTCTAACAAGAGTGGCCTCCTCTTCAGAGAAACTTGATGATGACAGCAAAAATATTTTAAATTTGCTTGCTGAATGAACTAAAAATTGTATTTATTTCCCCTAAGAATGTTTATTGAACCAACCAATAACGAAAGTGGTACATATTGACCACGCTACTGATTTAGCACCAAATTTGACCCATTTTGAGAACATGAGGGCTACGCAACATCTGCATTTCGAGAGCTCGTTTTCACACCCCTTGACTACACCCTCTCCTGTATGACTTCTGTCTGAGATGGGCAGAAGGAAAAACTTTCTTGCTTTTCAACTCCCACGAGGCTTCCCAATTTTGAGTGAAGCGGTGTAACGAGTGAAACACACGCACCTACCGGCTGGGCTGCAACTAACAGTGCTTAAGGCAAGATTATTTTGTGCAAAAGCAGTTGACATTTGGAAAAGTTTAAATACCAAAATTTACTCCTCTGTAAAAACTGAAAATAATACATACTTAACACATGACATATCACTGGCATTTATACAGCTTGAATCAATCTCCAGTTAGGAGGCACTCTCCTCAAAACCCTTTGTAATTTAAAAAGACGCATCTAGACTCAAAAAAATTTGAGAAGTACCCATTGCTTCAACATTTGAGTTGTATTAATACATTCTATGCAGAGATCTGAAGTCTATCCTCCTTTTCAAATAACGCTCAGCTTAAACACATTTTTAAAATAACTTTAAATAATTTTAAATATATTAGATATACCACGTATACATATCAGTAATGCCAGTTTTACCTCCTCTGAAAAAATACAATGGTGGTTAATACATACACTAATTTCAGCACCAAATATTAAGGTGCTTTGATCAGACTAGGAGTTAAAGACCCTAAGGCAACATAGCTTATATGTTGCCCAGTCTCTCTACACATCTTAAATCTCAAAACCACTTATTTTTCTAATTCCGGTTCAGGATATATACCGTAGTAAATATTTTAAATAAACCCACAGGAGTTGCTTATGCCAGTAAAGTCAAACATTTGCTTTTTTAAAGGAACATCCGTATGTACAATCACTGGTTTATGCACTTCAGAATTTTATTTTATTATACTGCTCTACCGCTTTTTTAATACACATCTGCTAAGGAGGAAACATGCTGTTTCTAATTACCAAAGTCTTAAAAAAAATTTTTTTTTTCAAGTTAAATATTTAATATATTTGAGAAGAAATATTTCTAGAGGTGCCTCAAGTAAAAAATTGTTTAACATGTGTTTTACAGCCTTTCCAAACTCTTTTTATGGTCCTGGAGTCTGTCCACATTTATGGAAAAAATGTAATGTTTCAGCTTCAATTTGTCTATTATTTCAGCATGATGTTTTAAAGCTCTTTAAGAGAGGAGAACACATCCACATTTCAAGTAATTTTTTCAATTAATATTTGAAAGAAATCAATCAATTTTTTTTTTTTTAACAGGAACTTTTGTAATAGCTATGGAAGTCGACTTTTTTCGTGCAGATGTCCTGACTGAGATGAGTTTCCACTGACACATTTCTTTTCGCACCTTTACATTATCCCAGTTTAGGCTTCTGGTCACAGTATTGCAGACCGGCGGCACGGGAGCACTCCTCCCAGCAGCAATGCTCCAAAGCAACGAAGGACAAGGGCCGGGATCAGTAGACGATGGCACCCAAGCCTGAACCCCCATTAAAACCCCTACTTCTTGACCGCATATGAACGCTTCCGATGTTTTTTAAAGAAAAAAAAATTATATGTAAAGACTTGGACTCTTTCCCTGGTCAGGTTATGCTAAGCAACTGGAAGAAGCAAAATACTGAAAGTGCTAGAATAAAAATGTTGCCAGATAGGCTACTGTTTCTCCCCACACAAAGGGCCCCCAGCATCCCCCCCATGGGTGGCCACTGCAGAGCGATCACGAAACTTCTGCCCAGCCCAGGGACACACAGCAGCAGGCCAGAAACCCAAGGGCTATACAGCCCAATTTTATTAAAGTGGAATATTTTAACAATATAAGTGTATGTCAACGTGATTGCCAGACACTGGACTCGAAATCCTTTATTTCATTCTGAGCATCCGCAGGGACCAGAGCGGAGCACCAGAGAGGAGGAGGGGGAGATGCTCCCGCGAGGATGCTCTGCATCCTCCTCCTCCTGGCACTCACCCCTGCAAGCAGAGCGGGGCTGCACCTCCTCACCTCACCAAACCCCCACACAGGTGAAACGCTCTAAATACAAGTAATAACGCACCTAGCGCCCACGTGCAGATTTATTTCTACAAAACGGACAGGTGAATATTAACCACTGTACATACACACAACAGGCAAAGCGTGGCAGAGCCCAACTGCACCCCAGCCCTCCACAGCCACAAGTAATTTTTCTGTGATGCCCAAATCAAAGACTATTCCACCGCCAGCAAGCCATGAGAAAGACTGCATCATTTTCATTATAAGATAAGCTCTTAATGGCCTCTATGTCTGCTCTTCTGACTCCAATTGCAGCTTTATTTTCTCCACAGAAAGCTCCCGTTGATTTGGATGTTCTCCTAATCACCAAAAAGGAAACTAAAATTTGGAGTAAGGATTTGGAGGGGGGTTGTTTTTTAAGAAACAGACTTGTAAACAGTACTTTTACAGTGAAAGGAATGTAGAGAATGAGAACAGCCAGCCAGCGCGCACGTTTCATACAAGCCTTCAAGGATGTACGTAACTCAGGGACAAACTGAACAGAGGCTGCTTAGGACCGACGATGTGCAACATTTCCCATAGCATTTCTCATGTATTTTTAGCCCGGTTTCCTGAGGAAATGAGGCGCACGGCTGCAGCGTGCCCACCTCTCCTCCACGCAGCCAGGTCTGAAGGAAGAGAGGGCCTCGGGCAGCCAAGCAGGAGACTCTCACCCCTGCAGGAAGGCGAGACCCTGGCCACCAGCCTGCCTGTCCTCCCTGGGTGCTGTGTCGTGTCCTGCCAAATGCAGGAGGCTTTTGGAAAGAGGGAAGGGGAAGTACTGCAAGGGGGACTTGATTTTCCTAGAACAAGGATTGCTCTGAACCCAAGCTACCCAAGTCACTGGGCAGAAGTTGTCAGAAACACTCGACCAGAGGCACACTCCCTATAGTGAGACCGTTTCTCCAGCTTCTTGCTTCCCCCACCCAGAAGGCTGCACGTACTCACAACCTGCAGACATCTGTATGGGCTCTGGGTGACACAACACCCGCCCTGAGACCACATTTACTCACGCATGGTGTCACCAAGACCTGCTGAAGTGGGTGGCTGTGGGCAGACGGACACGAGCACCTGGGCCGGGGCTTACCAGGCTTTTCTGCATTACTCACATCAACCGCACCATGACCATCATACCCTGGGACACCGCAGCTGGAAGTAGTAACGAGCAATTTACTGTCACTTTAAAGCTTACTGCAATCACAAGCCAGTAGGCCAGGTCTAAAATGTGATAAGTCAATGTTTTATTTTTAATAACGGCCCATCACTTCCTCAGGGAACTGTAAAACTGAAGTGCTCTCTACACGAAATCCTGAAAGCAAGAAATCACAGCACACAGCAAGACCTCGAATAACTTGTCAGTCCCTGTCCTATAAAAGATTGGATGGGAGCAAGTCGGAAAACTTCAAGAAACAAAAACGGACAAAGGAACAGATCAGGAGAGCCGCTGAGCCAGAAACCTTGCTACTGCGTGCACCTTCAGCGGAGCTCAGACACGTTATTTGAGACAGAACATTTTATAACACGGTTACGCTTAAAAGCAGTGAAACACCATTTAAAAACAATAAAACACAGTCTAGGAAGAAAATGTAAGCCGAGACTGGAGGCTGCTTTTGGAAACGCAGTGGGTTCTCCTGCCGTCCCTGGCAGGGTGTGCAGGCAGGGACAAGAGCCCCCACTGCCACCCAAGCTCCTCCTCCACCCATCGCTCATTTACAATTAGCTGAAGAAAAGAATAATTAATATTTTTCTGCTATACCTGAAAAATCTAAGTCCTTCTGAGATGATTGCCTTACCTCTAGATTCATATAAAGTACTACAATGACTACATTAATTAAATAAGCAGACGTGTATTCAGTTACTGGCAGGAAGGAAACGTGCTGCAAGGAACTGTGATACCTCAGAGGTGCATGTTAGTTCCTTTTGAGGCAACCTCGTCTACTGGTTTAGAAGACAAACCTCGCAGTCAAGACACCCAGACTTCGGCTGTTCACTCTTATAAACAAGTACTTTATTAAACAGAGAAACAGCCTTGCATTTCCAGCTCTGGCTGGCCAGTCTTCTCAGTTAAACTCCATCTCAAACTGACTGCTAGAGGGAAATCTTCCATCTTCTTCCTTCATCTCCCTTCTTCTGCCATCCCCTTCCATGCTCAACAAACCCTCACACCTGCCACCTCCCAGGTTTCTGAGCGCTACCACAGCTGGTTTATAATCCCCGCTTCTGGACCAAACTGAAACACAAATGGGACTTTCACCATGACCTGTGGTTCTCCTGCGACGTCAGCCCCGCTCGCAGGGAACTTCAGTGTAAAAAAAAAAAAGGTATTTTAAATGCCAGATCAGATGCAAGATTAGCAGGCAAGGGCATGAAGGACAGAAACAAACCACCTAATACAAAACCCCCAGGAAATAGTATCAATACTGTACTACTTAAAAAAAATTCCAGAGCCTTCTGTGGGAATAGGGAATCTCTGTATCAGTCCAGGGAAAAGACGAGAAACTCGTTGTCCCCATCTCAGGAGAGGAAGCGGGACAGTATCTGAACATGACCTCAGCAAGTGAGCCTGGTTAGGAACTGATAGAGACTTGGCCTTTGCAAAAAGAAGTTCAGTTACCCAGTAAGCGGGAAGGGCTGGTAAGCCTGTTCTGATATCTGTGTTCCAATAAAACCAGACCTTCGTTAACCCAATGTATCAATAATTTGATGAACGGGCACCCAAGTGCCGCTATCTGTCCTGCCAGCGCCGAACTGACGGGGCAGAGCGCTAACGTGCTCCCCGAAAGGGGGTTGGCTTTTTTCTTTTAGCAACTCTGAAAAATACTTGGAAAGGGAATCCAAAATATAAGGCAGGGCACACATCCTGTTTTTCTGAAGCTATACAGTTTCGCAAGTGTTATAAAAATGATTTGCCAGTAAGTGAGCCAAATGTATTGGAAAGATACAAGCAGCGCCTGGGGTGGAAAGAAGGTGTTTTTAGCACGCTCGGGCCAATTAAGATTTCGAAGGTTTCCAAGCACACCACTCCTCTTAACCCAACAGAAGGAAACTGAGTTTAGCAACTTATTTAGGGTTTCATTTGCTAATTTGCAAAAACAAGAAGAAATCTTCCTCTGCTCTCCAGCATCTTGTTGGGAAAGCTCTTGCCAACACGCGGGTGTCGCTGCCAACAGCTCAACCCGGTGTGACCCAAAGTTCTCCCTCCCGGTGCCGGCGTGCGACTGCGGCGACGTGGGGAGGGAGGGAGCGAGACGCGCTCCGCACAAATGCAGGGACAGCTGAGAATAGTTTTATTATAATCCTGACATCGCATTTGCTGTTAAAATGAACCCAGTAAAAAACCCACGATACACTAAGCGATAAGCCAAGTTTAAACCAGTCTAGGGCTCAGGTAACAGAAAAGTTACCATGGAGGTTCAAGTCTGAAAGAAAGAAGTCGCACGTGTGCTACAACACTACAGCAGATTAAGCGTTAGGAAGTAAGGTAGCCTATTTTCCTCCTTCCCCTCAATACAACTAAAAATGCTACTTTAAGATGACTGTTCTCAGTTTTAGCACTGATGATAGCTAGGTCAGAAGCCAGCCTTGGAAAGTTTTACTCAGCAGCAGCTTTAGAAACCATAAATTATCTTTAGACTAAGTTTACACACTCCCCCCTCTACAGCGTGTGACTGCCAGCTCCCTTTCTCAAGGCTTCTCTTTAGACACCACAGACGTTCCCCAAAGCCAGGCAGGATCCTCACCTAGGCATGGCAGGGCCGAGGCAGACAATTTCAGGATTACTTTTGCTAAGACAAGCAGCAGACGGGGGCTGAACTCAAGGCTGAGGTTTAGGACTCTCGACGCAGGGCAGAGCTCCCAGCCAGGCAGGCAGCGCCAAAGCCATGAAGCCTCCAGGGGAGCACAAGCCCCTCGAGCTGCATCGCCAGTAGCTTCGCTTCCATCGCAATGGGAACAAAAAAAAAAAAATCAAGCACAAATCAAGCAAAGCTGGGTGTCTTTGTAGGCTAAGCCCAGCAAGTTTAAACCAATGACTGCTTTCGAAAACTTTGTTTCGAACTGTTTTTATAAATCTAAGCCCCCAAAAGGTAATAAAAGATGTTTTATTAGCTGAAGGGTTTCTTCTCCCCCCTTGGGTCTGTAGCCAAGACTTGGCAGAAACTTTAGCTCCTGAGAATTTAAGTTACAAAACCTGAGAATAAAACCAGCAGACTCATTCCCCTAGACCGAGTCCGCATCAGGATGCATTTGCAGGTTGCAATAAATGCAGCCCTGATCCAGGCCTACGGCTTCACATCCTTGTAGTCATGGAATGGACTAATGTGTTGATCAAGAAGGTAAGCAACGGGACAAATGCTACAATGTAAAAGGTTAACATTTGTGATTTTTCCTTTCCTCAATGTTTTCATGCACTTACACAGAGGGCAGAGGGACACTACTTAGAGACAATCCTCACCAACACATGACAACAGCAATTTTTCACGCACACGGGAGCAAATCTACCACACCCAAACCCATCTCCAGGGTGGACAACCACGGCACTGCTAGTTTAGGTCTGACACTGAGGTATCCACAGGGCTCAGCTGTGATGCCAAGAATGAGTCTATGTCCATGGGAAGCAGTGATCTCCGTGCCCAACACCGTCCAGGTACTCGAGGCGAGTGAAGGAAGGAGTCCTGCTGCCACAGCTTCGCTCATCCCTGGATCACCAGCAATGCTGATGGAGGTGGCTGCCTCCATTTCCAACACCGGCTTATCTGGCTCCAAAAAGGTTTAGATGGGCTTTCCAGCATGGTAGCATTTGGGGACAATTCCAGCAGAAAGGCAGATGTTTGAGTCAGTAGCTGTCATTCACAGGCTAAAGTGAGAACACATGCCACTTTCCTCCCAAAGCGAGCTACTCTCATTAAGGAAATCCTGCACCCGACACCAAATTTCTCAAATAATTTCTCCAGGGTCACGAGGGAGTAACACTCTGACACAGTCCACTGCATAAAGTTTTTGGGGACAGCTGGAGGAGAAGAGGTGAGCGGCACATGAAAGTGCTCCGGGAACACTTACAGGTACTTCAACTGTCCTGATGTTTTAACCCAAAGTCGGATAGGAAGGCCTGCGATGTACTTCAAGCTGAACACAAACCCTCAAACGATGTCAGGCCATGGTGGGGATCAGAAATTAATGTAAGGTGAGGCAAAATCTTCCAGACAAGGATTAGCTGAGAAACCCCTGCTGGGAACTAGAGTGAGTGCCAAATTGTGACAAGAGAGATTAATACTTTCAGAGGCATTACCACTACAAAACATCTGAAGAAAAAAATGTTTTTCTAGAATTTTTCCTCCGTTGGAGTTAATGGTAGTTATCTGTCACATGCGTGCGGAGGAAGGTACAACTGCACGGAACAGCAGTCAGACTTTTGCCCAGGTATTTTTAACATACATTCCAGCAAAGGGCAACAGATTTCTCCTATGCCGTGTATCATTGCCAGGCAAAAATTAAGATATCCTAGAGACAATTTTACAGGCATTTTTTGAAGCACTCATTAAACGCAAGAAAATTAATTTCCAGAATGTTCCAGAAGTTTCTCTAAGTGGCCTTCTCTGTACATAGATAATGCCTTCAGGCAGGGGTTTCAACAAACACTAAGTAGGGTCCATAAGCTTTATCATCAATGGAAAATGCCTGAAAAAAATACTTAGAACATTCTTTTTGCCCATTGTCAGAAAATTCAAGCCTTTGGCCACGTGCCACGTTTTCATTTTCTTGCACGCTCTTTCATATCTGGTTTTGGCACTGCCCCTGAGAGGGCTCCGACTCGGGATCTGTCCACACATTCCAGCAATAAATGACACTAACTGGAGTCATTCTTTAAAATATCTGTCAGATATAATTCTTTCACTGTTTCGATTCTCACTGACTTGCCCCCACAGTGCTGGGATGAAGTCATAAATTATACGCCCTGCCACTCAATTTTCTCTGATTGTTTGGTAGAACCTCTCCACTAATAACCAGTGATCATCAGCCACCTCATGGCTTAAGTGGTTTCCAATCATGAAAGATTTATCCACTGTGACTTCCAGTCAATCACGGAGACACTGAAATGGCTATCAGGCACTCTCTTCTCGAGACCACAAGACGAGCAGACAGACTCCAGAGACAAGGGAAAGCAGATCAGAGCACTGACTCCAGACACCCAAAAAATCAGAGAAAAGCTGCAACAGCTGCATATAAAAAACCCCCGATCTTTACGTTTGTAAGGAAGTCAAAAGCCCAAGACCAGAGCCCAAATTCAGCTCCAAGGAAACTCACCTGGATCACAGCACATGCGGAGAGCACTCCAGATGATCAGGTCCATTCGAGGGAGAACTGTGTGCTGGGATGAAATGCGGAGGAGCACATTCCCTACCCTAGGGCAAGACGGCACATGCATAAGCCAAGGCAGTGCCCCACAGCAGCCTTCAAATTCCCCGCTGGAGAACTATCCTGCATGTTAAATGTCAACTACCACTACAAGTCAACAGGACTCGCTCTCAGCCACCAGGGGAAGAGAAGCAGAGCTGTCTTCTGCGGACCGTATCTTTGAAAGAAACATATTCCTCCCAAAGATCAGGCCACTGAAAGATGGGCTTTCAAGGAACAGTAGTTATCCTTCAAGGGAAGGGAAGGATCTGACCCGTAAAGCTGGCACTACATGAAAAATGAAGTTGAGAAGAGAGAGAGGTAATAGGTGCTAACTACAAGGGTGCTCAGATCCAAGCTGCAGATACACCCACAAGCATGAGTTACAGCCAGCTGTGTTCTTGTCAGGCTCTTTCCTCCCCAAATCCAGCCTCTAGTACCAAGAGTGTGACATGGAAACCTTCATGCCTGAAACCTCACACTGGCAGCCTCCAAAAGTAAACGTGGAGCATCACTGCAGTGCCCGCTGTTAACTGGTACACCGAAACAGACCCTTTCGTCGTGGAGAACTCAGATGCAGAAAAGGCTATTTTAAAGAGAGAACTAATGTTTGCACTGCACTGTCTCTCACTCATGTATATTAAACAGATTAAAGTTCACTAAAAGTAAGCAGCCGCTACCAAAAGCATAAAAGATTATTGGGATGGAATGGACTGTAGACACCAGGTACCGACTGCAGCCGGAGAGCACAAGAGGAGAGACCGGTGCCAACTGGGCAAGCCAGGGCAGTGCCACTGCGCTTACACAACACTCTCCTTCGCAGGGCTATTTAAAAGCAGCGTAACTTAGCAGCTTCGCAGAGACAACGAGCGTGCCTGATGCACGGGAGAGAGCTACGGGGAATTAATTGCTCCAGAACGAAAACTAGAAGAGTAAGCACAATTTATTTTGCCACATTCTTAAAATGAAATAGGAAAATATTTAAACACTACAGCTTATTTAGATAATACACACTGGAAGACATCTTTTACTGCTGGCAGCTTGAAAGAAAAGAACATAATTACAATTCCAAGCATGAAATGAGCTCTCTTCCACACATGCCTGAACCAAGTCTAACTGTTTCACCAGCTGTAGTGAATCAAAGCAGGCAGAATTAAACAGAAAGGACCTAGAAGCAGCAGCTCTTGATGCCTTTAACCTAGTAATTGCATGGCACCTGGATCCGGAAGGACTGCGGAGGATTTAGCAGTTGCAGATGTGCAGCTGATGTGGTGCACGGAGCATTTGATCTCCCTGGAATGCAGGACCCCGAACAATGCATCTGTGTGCTGGCCCACCACACACCCGGGTGTGGGCCCGGGGGATATATAAAAGCTAACATTATACTGCAATTGAAAAGAAAAAAGCCACAGCATGAGCTTGACTGTTGTTTAACTAAGAGAAAAACAATAGCAGCTTTGGTCTTAAGTATCTGCCAGAATGACCACTAGCCACTTCCAGATACATGAAATCACGAAGGTACAAAGGGGGTTACTAAATGTAAACCCACAGTGACGTCTATCTCCAACTTGTCAGAGAAATTGCTAAAACAGCTCTAAAACAGTTATTAGCATTATACCCCTATAGCGACATCAAGTACTGAGTTGTCCCGTTTTTGAACATTAAGCGTGACCCAGAAGTCCACTCGTCTCACACTTCACATCTGCTTTCTTCAAAGGGTGCAAACCCTCACAATGCACCATTAAAAACGGAATCCCAGCTAAGACCCTTCTGCAAATCCGAGCCGAGCTTCGCACACGGACCCCGGGAAAGCCCCTGGACTCGGTGCTGTGGCCTTGCCCTCCCGCTCCGCAGCCCGGAGGAGCCGAGCTCCAGCTCTGCTGGTTCCCGGGAGCAGGAAGCAGCCAGGAACGCGATCTCGGCTGCCAGCATAGCGCATCCGTCCCTCCAGCCACAGCAGTCACATCACCCACACGGCAAACCAAAGCTGAATAAAGGCATAAAAATAAACCACATAGGAGTTAACGGTGTTAGACTAAGAGTAACTCTAAACTTGATCCTGCACTTTAACAGAGATTTCCACAAGAACTTCACTCTCTTGAGATGAGTAGCTGGGAAAGCTGCTGTCCATGTTTCTGCTGGGGAAGGAGGGGGAGCCCAACCTAAAAAGTTTATAAATTTAGTCTGACCTCCAGTATTGCCAAGGCGATAATCTTGCCAGTACAAAAGCATCAAAGCTGCTGTTGGAGAAGTGTTCTTAATGTGTCCAGGAGAAAGAGATGAGAACTCTCTCAGATGAAAGAAGCGGACATTTTCCCTTTCAGTTTGTATGTAAACAGATACACACATATATATATTTCCGCAACCATGCTTGGTTTTGAAACAAAAGCAGAAGTACCAGCAGAGCCACCTAGAGCAGTGCCACAGGACATCTTGTGTTGCCGCACAAGGCTATTTTGCGCCTCGGTGGCGTTTTGCAGACTGGCACTGAGAGACCACCAGCGCGCTGGCCAGCCTGCGAGCACCACGCAGCATCCCTCCCAGCAGCGCCTGGCCCGGCTTACGGCCGTCAGCTGGACAGGATGAACACCACCGTCTGCCCCAGCTGGTCAATTATTTCCCATCAATGAACATGAAGTTAAGAGGTACACACCAATGCCCCAGGACCAGAGACACAGCGAGCTGACAACAGGTCAGAGCTCGAACATACAAAGCCAGGAACGTCTCCATGTTTTGGAAGAGCTGCTCACAACGTGGCCGAGGTGTCCAAGCCCGAGTGTGCCCTCTCCTCCTCCTCTAATTGGTATTTCCAGAGCAAAGACTTCACCCGAGAACAGCCTGGCACGTGGATTGCGGGCTTAAGACTGTGACCCCAAGAGGGGACACAAGCGGCTCGAGAGGGACAGGCTCCTGCTCGGCGCTCAGGGGCCTTGAGGCAAATGAAAAGCAGTTCATATTTAAAAGATAGTTTAAGGTCACTTTTGATCATTTTAGCTGAACGCAACTGAATATTTACATTTCAGCAATTTTAGCTAATGCATTAAACGTCATATTAAAAGTTTAAAAATAGGATTGGCTACAATAAACTAAAAATAAGCAAATCTGACAAAAACAAGTGAGGAACATTCTATACAAAAAACACATAAACCTTAGTGTACATTGAGATATATGTGCATATTGACTTATTCTGCTTTAAATCATCTCTGCTACGGCGATCTTTCCTTCCCCATTTTTCAACCCCAAAAGAATTACCATTTCTTTCCAGACAAGAACTTCTGCCAACATTCTGGAAGGCTGAAGTCCAAACCACGCATAGTTCAACAACAGCGGAGTTGAACAAAAAGCAAAACTATAGCTTTTTTTTTTTTTTAATTATACCTCATGAAAGTATGGCTGAGCCGTAGAAAAAAAGAAGTCAAAGTAATTGATTAATTCCAGAGTAAAGAAGAAGGTTTATAGCGCACTGGAATATATATATATTCTACTAAGTTTATCAAATTTATCACCATCCTTTAACGTCTAAACTCAAGGTGGCTCTACAGAAAAAGCACGCACTACTCTGCAATTCTAATACTAAAATGGCTGAGAGTCCACAAATTAATACTTTTACAGGCAAGGGTTTCATAACTAGGTCAAAGCAGGGGGGTGAAGTTTTAAATTCCTACTCACCCAGCAGAAGCAAAAAAAAAAAAAGAAAAAAACCAGGATCAACCTCCTTTCCCAGGGATCCCCAAGGTTTTAACAGGGAAAAAATCCCAACTTTGCAAAACTGCAAAATGCAGCCCTCTTTCAACACCTTTTAATTGAAGCCTCTCCAGGATCACATCCTGATTTATGACCAAACCTTTTCCTAAGCTACAGAGCACAGCCCTTTACTGTCATCATCAGAAATGCAAGGTTTTAAATAATTGGGGAAAAAAATAAATCTAAATCTGTATCAAGAGGTAAAGCTACAGAGAATCACAGCAGAAAAGGAACTGGAACAGCGCGAGTGGTAACTAGAACTACTCAAAGGTATCTGATGGAATTCACCCGTTTTTACCTTCAAATGCTGAAGCCGTGAACACTTACGGTTTTAACAAAAAATGTCTCACTACTCTGCCCAGTACACTCTGTCCTCCTTGTTTATATCCGAGAGTTGTTCCAAAGAAATTTAATAAGGACTATATAAAAAAAATAAATAGAGTCCAGTACTTTCTTCATCCCTCTGAGCTACTGTAAATTAAACATGAATATAGAAACTATTTCTGTGAGCAAAGGAAAGCTCTGCGTGGGGAACATTATTTTTTTTATTTTATTTTCAACTGAAGTTTCCCTAAAAAAAAAAAAGCATTCACTGTAGTGATACCTAACATTAAAGCCAGGACCTTCTCCCGGGGCAGCAGTACCAGCGGCAGCGCAGTGTTCTGAAAGGAGCTAGCCTGGCCCACATCCCTGCTCAAAAGCATACAATTGGTATGGTAAGAATACAGAAAATCCCTACACCTGCAATCTAATTTGAATCCAATTTTATTTTTTTTTTCTTAATTTAGCATTACAGAAAGTAAGTCTAAGTCTACAGCAGTATCTTGGAGGAATCCAAATTTCAGACTGTCAGCTTGGCGTAGCAGGAAGACACCACCCAAAGGTAATCAAACCAGCAGTTAATCGCTTCACTGACAACTATTTTGGTGCACGCAAAACCATCAAAGTTGGGCTTTTTTGTTCACATAATTTGCTTACTAAGTTTTGCTACAGTACCCGGAGGCATCTGGGCATGCAACGCTGAGAAATAATTATGCTTCAGCCAAGGCATGCACGTTGCACAGCGCTTCGCAAACACGTCACTGGAATTCCAAGCTACTATTATGCACAACTCATTGCTCTAGTTATCTGTCTTGAAGATCTAATTAATCCTCTTGCTCATCATCGCCTAAGCTTACACAGGAGTGTCTCAAAGCTTGGTGCCGTTTCACAAGTATGAAAAAAAAATAGATTAAGCAGCTCTGAAGACTATTGTGGGCAGAGAGACTGTCAATCCACATTCTTCTCATCCCGGCAGGTACAAAGCACCAGGCGGGACGCGGATGAAGCCTCCCCTGTGGTCCCCGTCCCACACTCCTTTCAGGCCATGGGAATTAGCCCCAGTAACAGGCACCTTGCTGCAGGAAATCCAATCTGCTCTCCAGCTTTAATTGTGGATGACCTTGAAATAGGGGACATTTAAAAATACATATGCATGTAAACATACAGCTGCGCATGTACACCCAGAGCTACAGGCACTCCAAATGCTCTCCTACCTTCAGCAAGACCGAGGTCAAGGGATGAGGAAAGTTTCTATATCTTTACCCAAGCCTTTGAGTATATAATTCATATTCAGGTACTCCTTACATTAAAGCACTAAATAACTAAGAAGCTGCGGGGAGAAAGAAAGAATGAACTTAGCTGTGCGATACCCAGAGGAACTGCCACATCCCTGCTACCATTTCATTTAGCCAGAGATCTCTGCTCAGACTGTTGTAAAAGCATCATTAAAAACTAGAGGAAAAAAAAGAATTCAGGACTGGCCAGCTGCTATGTCCAGATGCAGTCCTAAGTGCTGGCAGGAGAAGAACACATGATATTTTTTTTCTTAATATATTTGTTTTCATTATTTTATCAACTTATTTACTACCTGTTGTCATTTGATTCTTACTCCATATAACTTTTATATAGCATTAAATCTGTGCCACAATGTTCATTAGCATCATCTACAATATAGTAACAATAGACTTACCGCCTCTGACATCAGTTGCTCAAGATAATTCAGAAGCAGTAAAGTTGGTTTGTTCCTTTATTATTACCCAATAGCAAAGAAAGCTTTCATTAAGGCTCTCAGAAGTTAAAGTCCCAAAGCAAAGATCTCCAATGAATGTTTTTTCCACTAACTTAAAATAAATTTCTGCGAATATTTCCTACATTATCTCCAACCAAAATGTGCACTTCTATTACAACACTTAATTCCAATTAAGAAAACATTGAAAGGCTTCCTGCAAAAAAACAAATACAGGATATTGGCAAGACTACAAGAATGAGGTAAAAACTACTGAAAACAACAAAATAATTTTCTTCTGACTGTGTAGCATAAAAAGGGAAGCGTATTTCTTATGTGACACCAGCAATAAGTCTAGGTCCAGCAGAGAACAACCAGAGCTAGTCAACCGTGACCTTTGAATCCTTATACTGTTAGTTTAAGCAGCTGAAAAATTATATAAAAGGACAAAACTAACCAAAGTCAAAGAAATCCTCCTGCCGTATCTATGCACTGTCAAACTGACCAGCTCTTCTCATCTTCGCAGTTCCTCCAAGCATTTCCCCTCCCGTATTTGCTTGTGGTCAACATCTGGCCAACTGCTCAAGGGCCGAAGTCAGCCTTGGGGCAAAGCTCAAGATGCCCAAGTGAACGCAAACACATCCAGTCCTCAGGCTGCCATCCTGCCTTTCACCAAACTTGGAAACAAACTGAGTGCCAGGACTGCCAGGTAATTCAGAATTAAGGTTAAATGTTACCACCTGAAGCCAAGGAAAGTCACAGATAATGTGCTCCTAAATACACCTGAGCTCTGCCTCAGAGTCCAAGTCACCCTGCGAGGTACATGGCGACTTTTAGACTAACAACTTTTCCTAAAAAACACTGAAGCCTGCAAGTATTAAAATTTTCTAAGGGTACATAAGGAATTGATAGCGGCATGCCACGTCCTTCTTTATGGCGGCTACAGCTGCCAGGAACAAGAGATGCACCGTCTGGGCTTCCTTGTCAACCCTTAGAGACCACTCCCATCCTGCAAATCCTCCAAAATATTAATTACAGCCAGGGCCAAGTCCTCCAAGAGCTTCCCTGTTTCTTCAAAGTACCAGGGCTGTTCCCCCGCCGTGACGGCGAGGCACAGGACCCACTCTCGTATATTATCGCAAGGTAATATTGTATTTTTACGTTATTGTATTACAGGATGAGTCCAGACACACACATCACAAACTCCATTGAAATCCAACAGTTGTTCTTTTAGGTCAGACAAAACCCAACTTTCGCCATCAGTGGTGAGCGCGTAGATGGTATAAAGCTGGGAAAACTGGGCATCACCTAGCCAGAACCCTCAGGCATACACCCTGTAGTTTAGATAACCACCAAAATAACCACTTGGAAAAACTGAACTCCAGTGACACAGTAAGGAAAAGAATAAAAACTCTGAAGAGCACCTGGCCTCAGGCTGCAAAATCCTCCTGCATTAAAAAGTAAAAAGTGTCACCACTACCCCACCATGCAACAGCCCTGAAGACAACCCCATTAACCAGGATTTCATGTCCCAAAACACTATCATCATTATTTGATGTCAATCCGTTTCGATTCCGCAGTTTAAATCTAGGAGTGAAATCCCAGCCCTGGATACCTCAGGGTACACTTCGCAGTAGTCTGTCCGTCTGTCCATCCTACAATCGATGCCGTTTTCAGTGCTCCTGTGCTTCCCACACGACACCCACCAGAGCTGCCTCCAGGCCACCTCTCCCTCCATGACCCCTAACTACCACCACCAGCGACTTCACATCAGAACTATCAAAGCCAGCCCGCTTGGATTACTAATTCACTAAGGCAAAATTAAATAAATAAAAAATAAGAATCCATGACAAATTTTACTTGCAAAAGCAAACACAACATCCATTTACAGTGGCGATTTCCTAAAATAAAATTGTACACATGCCTACCATCTCCTCTCCTCTTCGGAGCGGTTAACCCAGAAAGGTGAAGTTACACAAGCACACTGCTGTTTGATAAGGGAGACCCACGCACTGACTCCACCAGAAATAGCTATTGTGCTCCAAAGTAACCTTTCATATTGGTAACTATTTGAATTTAAATTTCAAATAAATTCAGATGAAAGATTAAAGAAAGAATGTTGTTCTGCCTTTCCCACACCGTGGAGATGCTTGTCTTTTATAATGAGGGAGCCCATAAAAATAACAAGGGAGAAGATTTACACCCAAGCTCCTCAAAAAAAAAAAAAAGAATGAATTACTGATTTTTGCAGCTACTTAGTGGTAGGAACAGATGGTTACAGGCAATAGTATTGACAACTTAACAAGCTACCACCCCCAAAGGTGAGCTTCTAAGTCTGTTCCAAATTCAAGAGTTAAAAACATTACAGCTGAGACCACCGCTCTCGGGGGAAGCGGAGAGTTTGAGCCAGTCCCACAGCGCTTCAGAAATCTCCTTTCTTCACTGCCACGTTCCCTCCCAGCCTTCACCGAAGGGCTGCGACTTCCCAAAATGCCCCGACGTGGTTGCCTGTAGCCATCTGCCCACACCCAAGACGAGCCTGGGCAGTGGCGAAGGCAGGCAGTGTGGATTAAACACTTCGGGGGTAAAAGCAGAGCTTTCAGTATTTGTCTACCAAACCAAAGCCACTTCTGAGGACAGAAAAGCCAGGCATGCCTGCTTCCCAAAACACCCTGGCAGAGAGAGGTTCCAGGAACTCAAGCCCCTCGGAGCCTCTGCCTCCATGAGCACAGACGACAGCCTGCGACCATCGCTCACTCCAGTGTCCACAAGACACAAGTTTCTGCAAAACACCCAAGAAATCCCTTCTCCCAGCTCTTGTACATCTCCAGCAACTGGAAACAATCAACCTGTCCAGTCTCAATCCAAGATCAAAAAGCTAATTAAGACATTAACTTGTTAAATACATTTCAATGAATTTATCTTTGAATTTCTGCTGGAGAAGTCCAGCAAAACTACTACAAAACAGGAATAACACAGTGTTGAAAAAACTGTCAGAATACCTGAGTTCTCAAGCATCTAATTAAGCCAGTAATGAGTTAGACTGAGCCTGCAAATCTCAGCCCTTGTTGTCTTGTTCTTCTAAAATGAAAGCCCTGCCAAGAATTTAACCAAGGGAACAGAAATAATGATAACGCCTAGTCTCCATCTTCACACTCCACATTTAAGACTTACTTTTCAGAAGCATTTCCTGGTTTTATCAGAAGTCCCTTTTAAAAAATATCAGTAAAGCATATCCATCAATATTGCGTTTGCTTGCAACAATAACAATTTCTCCCTTTTACAGGTACGTAGCAGAGAAACAGGCTGCACCTGCCTGTTCCAGTGTCAGACACTTTGGTGGTTCAACCAAACCACCTCCCATGCAAGGTTTCCATAATATTCACCCTCCGGTTTGTCCTGCTACTTTACACCACCAAGCAGTGATTCCCACCTCGGGGGGCGTCAGCCAGGTGACTGGTACCTGTCGGACACCAACTGTCCCACCTGCAGCTCCACTGAAAGATGCCCAAGTCACTGATGCATCTCCCTTGGTATCCACGCAACAGGAACGCATTCCCCCAAACACCCAAAATTACTTCCCCGCTTAGAGAACTCAAGGATTTGAGCGTCAAAATCACCAGGCTCACAATTCCCTACACTATTATTTAAAAGAGCAAAAGGTAAGGGAACAAGAACACCCAAAACTATTATTCATTCAAGAAGTACAACAGTGAGTCTGGTCTTATCAGCAGGCCTTTGGTCTGCAAGCTCCTTAGGGTAGGAACAGATTGCACATCTCTTGCTGCCAAATGCATCATCTGCACTTAATCATAGCATGATGGATATCTTCTGAAAACAAGCGATTTCAGCCATATTTTGTGTAATCCTGCCATTTCACTCCAAAGCCTGTCATCTCGCATCCAGGGTGTCACTTCCTCAGGGTGGAGACCGTAACTTCAGTCTCTTTCAAGAATACACTTTGGTGCTACACAAAACACTCATAAATAAATAAAGCCATCACTCCAAACACCACACCTCGCTTCTTCGGCGAGGTTTTCTGTGTGCAGAAGCCTCCCGCACCGTGACACACCAGAACCTGCCTAAAAGCACTCTTACTTTCAGAAGATCGCACCCAGGAACGCCATTGCACAACGATGGAAGCAGTAACTGGCCATTTACACACCAAATCCCCTACCAATTCCCTTCCCAAAATCGTGCTTCCATGTGTCACCCGGGCTGTACGTCTCACAGGAATCTTCCCTCATGAAATAACAGACTCTGCCACTTACTGGAAATGACGATCCTGTGCACCAGCTACATCACAAGCTTGTTTTAATGAGCTTGTTCCTAAACACAACTGTGAAATCTATAAAATCCTAACTCAAAAGTATACTTCTTTTTAAATGTGAGGATTTGGGTAGTCATAATGCATCCCTTTGGAGAAAAAAGTTATTCAAAAACGAGTGGTGGGAATATCTATTTTTCTTCTTTTTAGCCAATTATTGCCATAGCTTTGTCTAGTTCTAAACTAGGGAGGGGGACAAGTGTTGTATTCGGATGTGGGTTGCTCTTACCAAGAGCTTCCTTCTGTGTCACGGTGAACACACAGATCTGAATTACACTCAAAGAAACAAGTCAAGCAAGACATTTTTCAAAGAAGTTTCTGCTTAGCTCAGATCTGTTCATTAAAGGTGCTGTATTGTGCACATGGGCCAGGTTAGCTTATTAGCAGTGGAAAGGTTAGCGAAAGTGAATTAATGTAAGTGCTCCACTCTCTAACATCTGACATGCAAGAAAGGAGCTTCCCTACCTACACTTCTCCTAAAAGGTACGTTCAAATTGAGGGCATGTAGGTGGCATCTGACAAAAGTGGCATGTGAATAACATTGGCAATTTAACAAATTCTGATAAAATACAGAGAACTGTAAAAGCAGCAATTCAAACACTCAAATCAAATGCTTATGCCGAGATTACATCTGAGAATCCAACTTTTTCATCGGGGCAGGAAGAAGGATTTTAAAGCTCTTTTCTGAAGGTCTCAGCAGTGTTTTGTGTCCAAAAACTCAAGCCCTGTTCAACCCACAAGGAAATCTAGGCTCACAATAAAGCCACCTCTGTTTAACCTCTGCTTACGGTAAAGATGCAGCTTTAAAAATTAAATTTAGATTATTTAACATCAGCACTACCCATTACAGAGCACAAAACGGACAAAGAGAAAGGCTTACCACTCCTAAGGGCCACAGATTGTGAGGACCCACCTCCCATTCACGCAGGCAGGACAGTACACAAGCGCTGTGCCAGAGAAGAGCCCTGGGTAGGAACGCTCCCCGCCAGCCCACCGCCCCTCTCCATCCTCGCCACTGCCTTTGCCAGGCTGAGCCACCCACCAGCACAAACCCGAACTGCCTCGTTTGAAACACTCCGACCGAACCTGCACCTCAAAAGCCACCCAGCTGCTTCAAGGCACTCCCAAAATTTGAATTTTACTGAGAGAAAGGGCTCCACCATTCCAGGGGTGGGGTGAGGACCGCAGCAGAAGTCAGTCAAACCCACAAGCCACACAGCTCCACTTCTTTAATGTCACATGAGACTATTAATTCCACTTGCACATGGCTTCCCCTCCCCTTTTCCAGGCCCTGCTTTGTAACACATCAGCTTCTCGCCCCAAAAGCCAACGCTTCCATACCGTACTCGAGAACCCCACGGAAAGCCTCACGGCTCAGCTCGGCTGTGACCGACATGCTAAAGAAAACACATACACTGCACTTCTGTTGTGTTATCTTCCAACCCCCCTAATTAGGAAGGGATAAGAATTGAAACATGTGGAAAAAAGCCAAAAAGCTCAGAAGAACACTTCTATGCAAAGAAATATCTTCCTTGTGGAATACTAAGCTCTATTTCCCCCAAAGCCGTGAAAATTGAAAACTGTATATGAACACATTTAAGAACATTAATAGAAAAACACCAAGCAGTTAAGTAGAGTCACATTCCACCTAAACAACACTACCATTATTGCAGCATCTGACTTTCCGAGTACAATTCAATCCTGGAAGCATGTATTGTAATTGCTTTTCCACTACGGGCCTCAGCTTTACAATTGTATCCTTCTCGGGAGGTCAGAACAAGGCACGGCTGCAGCTCTGAAAAGCAATTCTGTTTAGCAGCGCTACCTTATTCATTCTTTTAATCTTACACCTACATATTCATTATGAACTCCGTAAAATACCAGTGCCAAAACCACCATCAAAAGCTGCTGCAACCTCTCTGCTGCTCGGAGAAAGCCTTGACCCCTCCGCTTCCCTAATGAAGATGTCGGGAAAACGTGCATCGCACCAGCTGTCGGCTCCGGCGCTGGAGACCAGTTGAGTCACCGAACCCCAGAACAAGCCCAATGCAATACAGCTGCTCTTGCTGTCAACAACTGTAAAAAGAAGCTACCGCGATGAACCTGGCTTGTTTCGAGCAAACCGTTCAAAACAGTTTAGCGAGAAAATATCTGTCCTACTCCTCGTGGCATGAGTGCTGTCGTGTCGGAGCCATTCAGGCTATGTGAAGCCAGCATCTCACACCATCGACCGAACTCCCTTTTTCTCCACCCATTTAGATAGGACCTCTGTTGGTGTTACTACAGAAAGTTGGGGGAGGGGGAAACAAAACAACAAAACACAAAGACACAAGTTGTTTTAGAGAACTGAGGGGTAGCAATGTTTGTAGCAACTCCTGCATTTCGCAATAAAGAAGCCATCTACCAAAATGGAGAAATCTCAGACTTTCATAACACTTCCTGCAGTGGAACAGCCCTCTGCTCCCTCCCCACAACGTACCACGGCACTTCTGGTCCTCCGGCTGTGCCAACACAACTCCTTCTGGGTCAGCAGATCATACCACAAATAATCCACACAAATCTCTAAATATTCCTATTTCATCTAAATGCAGACTATCTCAGTGATCAGATTAACAGCGCACCATCACGAACAGTGGTACTGGGACATGTGACGGGAACAAGCCACCTCCCAGGGACAGAAACACCCTGCATCAGGTTTGCAAACGAAGGGAAGAGCACAGTGGGCACCCTCTGAGTCCCCTTCCAGCACTGAAGCTTTATTTCCATGAGCCAAGCTATGAAACGTACAACGGCACCATCAGAACACAGCCAACCCAGCAGGATCTTACTACAAAGGCAAGCCTGGTCCTGGAGATGAGGCTCCTCAGCCTCTTTCAGTGGGGAATCCAGGCAGCATCCCTTACAGCAAGTTACATGCAGGTTTGCCCAAGTTGGCTAGAAGAAACCCAAACCAACCAGTTTTGTGCCCCAATGCATTTCCACTCACAGGTTTACAGCAAAGGCAACCTTATTCTCATAGCCACGAATGGACAAGTGACCAAAGCCAAGCACTTTGACAACAGAACACCTTCTCTTCAGACAAGACAGAAGATGGCACATCTCCACTCTGCTAGTTTCGCACACAAGTACCAAACGCACCCCAGGGTCTTACCCAGGCGCAGCACAAGGAGTTAGCACAGACGACAAGGACCCGCTTTTAGAATTATTGCCTTCTAGGACGAGAGGTTTCTACTGAAGCTTGGGCCAGACATTAAATTGCATTCAATCCTCGGGCTACTGGGAGGATGGCATAAACTGCACTGGCGGACACCTGCGTGATAAACTGCAGTGACCCTGTATGATGTAGCCTCCCCACCAGCACAAAAACTACAAATTCATCTCTACAGTTTCAGAACATGCCAGATTTGGGTAATTTTTTTTTTCAGCCAACACTGGAGGATTCTGATGCTCTCCCCTTGTTCTCTTCTCCCCAACACCTCCATACTGTAGTGGCCCAGGAATGGAGGTATTAGACCTGAGATCAATATGCATTTTAAGTAATGCAATAGTCTGTCTTTGCAGAACAGCGGATAAGAACTTATTTTGCTGGAAAAGGTCACTTAACTATCATCTCTCAGGGCTCACAAAGTGCATAAAGCAAAATCACTCCTTTTCTGTTTGCTTCAGAAGTCAGAGAACATCTGACTTCATAGTAATTCTTTCTACACAGTGTGAATGTTTTGTCACATCACGCATCCTCAGCCTTCATCTGTCAAGTTTTTCCATCCACAGTTTCAGCTAGACCCATAATCAAAATAGCGCGGCTTTATATAAACAGAGTACAAACATCCAGAGAAAAAAGGGCTAAAGGTGGAGAAAAGCATACGTGGCAAACTTCTCTAAAAGGGCAGCTACCATAGCGATGCAGTGCATAATTTAAGCTCTCAGTAATAATCCTAAAAGATATTAGTGGCCAAAAGGCAGGTGATGCAGACAAAAGGCCCTGGAGAGATGCAGCCTGCCATAATGCTCTATAATCAGCCAGGAAAGAAGTCATTTTGCCCAGTGGGCAAGTATACTACGCAAATACATTCGAATGTTTAGTTTTCGTTTAAGCGAAAGGTACTGCAATTAATACTACCCTGTTTTTCAAAGCAGGGTTTGCATTCAGAAAAGCAAAACACCATTTACATCAAAACTCAGAATGAAAAATCTTCATACCAAAGTATGAAATATAATAGGCAGTAAACAACCTGGCTTATAATTGATGTTAGGATGCAGCTCAGTTTTTCAGGGGACTGCAGAGCGCCCATTACGGAAAGAGTTACTGCACACTACAGCAAAAGGTCTCACACTTGATACACTTTAATTACTTAGCTGCAGCAGGGGAGAGTTACTGATGCCTAGTCTGTTTTGTTTCACCGTGAAAGGTTTCTACTGCTATTAATATTCACCAAGGGAAACTGAAATAACGTCTTGTCTCCATCTGAATACCTTGGCATTATTATGGACAAACTAAATACAAAGATTATTTTTTTTTTTCTCTCCCTCAAAGCCCAGGACAAAAGAAACCTACCAGCTTGCAAAGCCGCCTGATAGAGCAGACCTTTATTTCTACCTAGTGCAACTCTCCTTCAATAACGGCCTTTATCATAGCAACAGTTTCAACACAAATAATCCTGTTGCAGCATAAAACCAAGAGGTCAGCCAAGTACCCAAAGCCCCGCGGCAGAAGAACACGCTGTAGGTTATCCATTGAGAGCCTTCTCCACAGCGTTTGTGGACGTGCTGAGGATGACCTTCAACTCTACACTGCTGAGCTCCCCCTCCGTAATGCCGCCACGACACACACACTGCAAGGCCGAGCTCACGGAGAGCAGAGAACAACAGTTTGTGTTCAGCCTGCAACACGCCGAACCGCCAGCACTGCAGAAAAAACACCAGCAAGAACAGACTCCTTCCCCACCAGCTACAGCTACGTCATTTTGCTTTCCAGAGGACAGCACCGACCTCTCTCATCCTCTCTCAAAGCGCTTAGGCAAAAATCTTTTTCTTCCCCCCCCCCACTTAAATTCCACTCCAGGATAGCCTATTATTTCTACATCTGCTAATGCTACCAAAAAGTTGAATCCTAACACTGAATCAAACTGTAGTCTCAGCATATTGGGAGGTTTCTCTGCCCAAAATGAAACATAGGTGCCATCTGTTTCAATTATAACTAATCACAAGGAAACATAACATTGTGAAACTGGCACTTTTTAATAGACAAAAATTTTTTTTTTTTAAAAGACATTTTGAAAGTGAAGAGAAAGAAAGAGGACCGCGATATACGAGAAGTAGGAGGATATTTAAAACTCGGCAGTCAACAGCACCGAGGAGCCAGGCAGCCTGCTGAGAAACCAGTACTGGAACTGCCCCCGCAGGAAAGTTAACTTTCGCTTTCACTGAAGTCAGGGAAAAACTTGCTACATTTGAAATGATATGAAAGCAAAAGGGCATCTCAGAACTGAAGACATCCCTAATACATCCTTGGTTAGTACCTTCAAGTTATTCCATGAAAGTTTGCAATTTTTACCTCCAAATTTCAGAAAATAAAGAAAAAAAACAAACCACAAACGCATCAACATGGACACAAGCACTTGTTCGGTAATGAAACAGAAAATTTGGACAGAAGCAAAGTAAATATTTACCGATTCCATAGTTGAAAGCTGTTGTTAGCAGGACATATATTAAAATCCAACAGAGGTGTGTCCCAAAAACGCTGCGTAATCTGAAAAACACAGGAATTAGTTCATTAGAAAATGAAAACACACACTTCAATCTTATTCACAACAAGCATGCTATATTTGAGTACATGAAGGCTACTACACACAAATTCTTGCCTAATCCAGAAATAAACGTTCTGATAACAAGTCTGCACAAACAGACAAATAAAAGAAAGTGTGGGACGCTTAGCGGAGCACCTACCGAGTTCCATAACTTTCGGATAATAGATTAAAAAAAAATGATTTACTTGTCTCAAGGTTTCTGTAACCATCTGTGTGGTTTTACAGTCACTTTATTTATGAAAAAAAGGTATGTCACCTCCCCAAGTGTGAGAAACTCATGCACCGACAGACTACGCAGGGGAAGAGCGAGCTGCCCACGGCGTGCTACCAGGTGCCCTGTGCCAGTAATTCACTTTCTTGAAGAGCTTATACGGAATTAGCCATGACACAAGTGCTTTCTTTTTAGCTGTACCTTTGGACCCTTGCTCTGAACGGCAGGTCATCTATTACAAACCTTGAACTTTTTCTTTATTTTTTTTAAACTGCTCTTGCTGCACCTTTCAAGGATATTTTCCCAGCTGTAAATTCCCAAAGTGAAATTCCCGACGCCGGGCAGGAGCCAGCAGGAGCTCTCAGCACCCAAGGCAAAGGGGGAATTACACTCATTAACTGGGTGACTGAACTGGTACATGAAAGGGCTGGCAGAAGATTCCAAGCCCAAAAACCAATACCTGAACTCTTCACACCGGAGGAAGGCTCAGCAGCACAACGTGAGCAGTCTCGGGTGACCGTCACGTCAGCGGGGGCAGGAACCCAACTTGCCTGAGCAGCGTCAGGGCTGCACTAAACCCGGCCGATCTCACAACACGAGCCACCCAGCGCTGCCCGGCGAGCACCTTCCCTCAGACACACATTTCTCTCCCAGCCAGAGCAAACCAGTCTGTTCCAGAGGAGATCTCCACACAAGTCCCCATGGTTTTGTGGGTGACCCGGCTGCTCCCTGACTGCAGAGGGGATGAGTTTCGGACTAATTGTATGAGCAAGGGCAAGCCTGAACTACAAATAAGCATGTTTGGGGGTTTGCAGTGTGGAAAACCAGAGAGCTTGGGCAAAGCCACATGTAAAACACTGTCTTATCCCAATTTTTTTTATGTCTATGATGAACCAAAACACCTCCAGATACCTGCTCAGCATTAGCAGGTTCTTACTTCTGCTTGTAGGGGACCTGTAAATATGGGAAGAGTCAATTTATGCTCTAAGCAAAACCACAGAACTTCTTCAAAACATGCATGAGATGTGTAATAACAATGCCCGAGCTTTTGCTGCACTCCCACAGCGAAGCAGCTCAATAAAGGAACTTTATGAAATGAAACAGGCTGATGTACTGCAGACACGACTGCTAAAGCTCAGCTGTGCCAGGCAAGCAGCAGTAACCTGCAGCACAGGCACCGGGCATTCCCCAGTCCAACAGAAGGTATTCTGGTCTGCACAGACCAAAATAAAGGTTAAAGTGTTCACAGCCACCTCCACATACTGCTCGCTGCCAAATTCCCCACACAAAATGCCATGTCCAGTGTGATCTCTAGGCTCTCTAAACCACGCCAAGGGACACAGTGACCAACCCCTGTTCCAGTTGACAATGGAAAATGTGCATTTCTTCTAAATCATCTTTTGTCCTAAAAGGAGAACATCTAAAACCCAAATATAAAACAAGAAACTCAAATATATAAGGTTAGAAATGGGGAACTACAAAGTATATTCTTTCCAACAAAGCCAACTACTGCTTTTATTTGCTTGTACCATCTCCAGTTGCCCCATACAAAGTGCTAAAGATCTCTCAACTCACACAGACCACCTTAACTCCTAGGACCTTCACAGACCGGTCCTCCTCCTCCTCCTAATAACTCTCTGCTTCGTGTGTTCTTTTTCTGAAACCTCTCACACTGATGCCTTTACCGCAAAGGTCCTTTAGGGCGGCCAACCTTTTAAACCTTGTTTTAACCTGTTGTCATTCTCCCAAATTCTGCCTGCACAGCTTCAGTGCCCAGCTCCCTCACAGCACGCTCCAGAGTGCGGCGTTTCCTTAAACAGCAACAGATTTAGTTTCCTGTAACATTTTCACAACTTCACAGTCAACAGGACTCATCTAAGTAGAGCTCGTGACATGCAGTTCAACTTCATTGCTGCTCGTCACCTTACAAACCCCTTCTCCAACGGGATGACCTTTAAAGAACCATCCAGGAGAGACCCTGAGGCTAATGGGGGTGGATACACAGCGGAGGAGACTGGGAACCCTCTGAAAGCCTCATTTGTTTCGAGAAACTTTCACTCCCTGATGAAAAGTCGAAGGCAAGATGTCCACATGAGCAACACAGCCTCATCCAGGGTAGAGCTGCTACCAGCTAAGCCAAGGGAAGTCTTAGGAATCACAGTGAAAAGGAGCAGGCCCAAATAAAACCAAAAAATCCCAAAGGAACACGCAAGGGCGCACGGTCCTGATTCAAAGAAAGGAAATCCTGCAGCAGGTAAACTTTTCCAGACAAGCAAAAGGGAAACAAATGAAAGTTCTATGGCATTTTTTTCTTTCAAAAGAGCAAAGGAGATAAAGACATACAGCTAGCTCATGTTTTTTTCCAAGGAAAGTGAGTCCTCGGGCACTGAAGTCCCTGATGGGGGAACTACAGCCCTACGGAGTATGATGGCAATACTTGCACGGCACCTTTTCCAGCTTGGTTCCCCTACCCTTTTATACTCTTCTCCTCCATGATAAAAGCCACAACTCTAGTTAGAGCTATCCACTCAAACAGCAATAAAAGATAAACTGAAGGGGGAAAAAAGCTGAACTTCCAACTACATTCTCTAGAAAATCAGTAGTGCTACTTGCTGACATTAGCAACTATGGTCATCTGTGAACAAAATTATCCTAAGAGTCTACAGAAATCCTGTCCCATGACACACCGATATACAACTCTGAAGACCTATTTACATCTGCTTCCTGGCCTACATATAGCAATTTTATTCATTACTTAGCTCACATATAAAATATACATTAAGTATTGTAACAATGAAATAGTGACTACATACGAGCCAAGTAACTTTCACAACAAAGTGAACCATTTTTAATGAAATGGTTATCAAATTACTTTTGAAGTACAGCAAGTACTTCAGTGGCAGATGCCCAACACGCAGATCATGGGCAAAACCTGACTGTTAATATGTATTCGGGTCACTCGCGTGCTGTTCCTGTTGTGCAGAATCCAACATTTCAATTTATAACTAACTTTCCTTCCAAAAGACTACATTATAATTAATAACGACAGACATTTATCCAGCCAATTTTCTTCGCTTTAGTCTGATGAAAATGTATCACTTCGCAAACTAACATTATTATCCTCGTTTTCGCTCCTGTGAACCCACAAGACTGACCGCCGGACAATGCTCTGATGCGTGCCAAGCCAACTGCAGCCACACAGACACCATTTTGCAATGCAAAATGGCAGACATTCCTTTTCCCTTTGCGTTGAAACGGTAGTATAAATACCAAATAATTAAGTGTTCAAGGTGACCAGATTCTGGTTTAAAACAAGCTCAATCTTTCAAGACCTGTGATGCTTTATTTTATAGTCACATTAAGTAATGTGGAAACTCTGGGTAAGCAGACAGTTCCATTAAAATAAGTGTTTCAACCTCTAAGTTCTCGCACCAACTTCTGTTCTTTACCACGTAGTCCTCAGCAGTTCCCCACTGATTAGTTATTGATTCCTTTTGCTGTGCTCCCAGACAGATCAGTAAACTTCAGATTTAGAGCACACAGTGCAACTTTTCCCAGCACTCACTGAAAAAAAAATGGGGATTAAGTAATTCAAACTTCTTTAATAAAAGAACTTTACAGAAATCGGTATTTGAAGATGGAAAATGCTTTACAATCACAAGATGTGACCTGAAAAAAAAAGATACACTTGCATTAAGCTTAACTATGAACTATTTACATCAAAGCAGTTTGGGCAGGCAGTTGAGACCTGGCAGGGGAACACTAACTGGTTCCAGCAGCGAGGCAGGAGGTGGCTTCACAGACTGATGTCAGTGATAAAATAATAAAACCGGAACAGTTCTCTACAGACACAGAGTCACTTAGAAGGGTCTCTGTGAACAACGTGTTCAAGATTAAGCAATTTTATACATCTAGATATTTCTAAATTTCACCCACTGAATGCTAAAAGGGTTCTACTTAAATCTCCATTTTACAGGGAATAGGGAAGAAGTTGTTTGCTGAAGTTTCAAACAATCAAGAGGCCAACCTCCCCACAAGCAAGTGCATTCTTCCTTATTATTGCTTCTTTGAAGCAAAAAGTAAGAAGCTGTATTTTGATTTAAAGACAGACTTGCATCAATTCAGATTTTACTGTGATCCAGAACGAAGAAGCGTAACAGGATACCAGTCTGAGATGTAGATTCTGCTTTAGAGCAACTTCTGAATGGAAAAAAAAAAATCTCTAGGGAGTAGGATAGCCTTTTTCCACAGCACTCATCTGCTTCCCTCGAAATAATTTCAGGAAGAGACAGAATTTCAATGAGGCATCTCTCTGAGGGCTTCAGTAAAAATATACACTGGGGAACACACACGACGCCAATGAGCTTACGCTTTCAGATAAGCTCCATTACCTCAGATGGAGAACTCGAGGAGGTAGGAGCACAACAAATTTGGAGGGAGGGGAAAATGTAGAAGTGTTTTCCAATGCACTCCACAGGCATGCTCAGAACAACTCGGCAATGCTGCAGAGCTTTATGCAGCACCCTGTACACAAACACTCGTCTTTCACCCTCCTGAAATGATGAAGACGACTTATTCTCAGAAACTGTAAAAACCACGTTTACAATTCAAGAATCTGAGAAAACGGAGGTGGGGGCGGAAATCCATAAGCAAACAGTACTCCAAGCCCCACGTACTTATTATCAACAACATGTCTTCCAGGAATATTTGTAGGTACCTTCTGCAGCAACAGGGACTGCATTCCTGCCTGGTTACAGCACCCAAGTCAGTTAAGAATCCAAATGACAAGTGCTGGAGTATGGAGAAGAAATCAAAGCACCACATATACAGAAACAGTGCAGAAATTACTGCCTGTGCTGCAGAAGTTCTACAGGTTTTGCTCACTACTCCCTGAGAGCCAAGAACAGAACACTCCTGCCCAGGGCAGCAGTGAAAGCTTTCCTCTGGCCCTTCCAGGGGACCTACGGCTAATAAACATCATCGGATTTGTGGCAATTTCACCCAAGAGCCTGGAAAAGCACACCCAGACTACTCTACACAGCTCGGGACTATTTAGAAACAGGAGGAAAAAGGAGAGGCATTGCACTTGAGATCTGAAATGGGCGAGGAGGAGGAGTTACTTCCAAGAAACATGCAGAAATTAGAGGTAAATAACATGCCTTCAACTGAAATGCCCTGCCTCCTATCAGTAGCTTACAGAACAACCATCTCCAAATACATGCATGCCGAGCAAACTGTTACGTTCAGCAGGACCAGACACCCACTTGCTCCTGCGATTTCAGAAGAAATTTCCAATAGTGGTGTGAACTACAGAAATTGCCTTTCACTAGAATTTACAGACACACAAATATTTCCGCAGCAATCACGGCAGCCAACTATGCTCATACAGTACCAATTACCAAAGTGGAGAGAGAATTCCATTAGTACTTAAAATAAAAAAAAAAAATTAAAAAAAACAGCCTTTCAGTATGTTTCATTGTGACAAAGTTGTAGCATCAAGTAAAATTTAATTTGATAACTTTCGGAAACTAAGTAGGTAATATATTCTTGGTCTCAAAGTTCCTTTATTTTGCCCTGCAGATAATATGTATGCTGAGATCTACATTTTTTAAAGCTCCTGTCATCTTTGCCACTTGATAAAAATACAAAATAACCTGATACTGTCCTCAAAAACACAGATCAAGATACTTATGCGTGGGCTGAAGAGCCTAAGGCTCAATTTATCCCATCAAAACAAGCATGAAGGAAGGGAAAGATGCGGTTCCTGTGGAACCAAGTCGTCCTTTAAGTATTTTAATTGAAAGTCTGGCATGGACACAATCCACAAGAAACTGGGGGTTGTCAGTAGTCTAAATCCAGGAACGACTAAGCTGTTTTGAGACCTCCAGTGAATGAAAAGAATCCAGGACCTGTGATGTCAAATAACTAGTTCCAATGTATTTCAGGTACTCCTCAAGATTTGTGATTTTTTCAATTAATTAAATGACACTAGGTACAGTATTTACATACTGATGTAACAACTGGACTCAGCTTCCATCTCCAATATTCTTGGCTGACCCCAAAGAACTGCTGCACACCAGCGTTGTCTGCTTTATAAATACTCTGAACCTCATGCTTGCAAGGAGAATGGGAAACGATGCTTGTGTACGGTACATTTCTATGTCTTCTTTTATAGAAAAGAGACTTGAAAAGTTCAAATAAAAACTCTGTAGTTCATTTCAATAGGTCAAAAGTGTTTAACTACTTTTATGTTTGAATTGCATTAAACTAAAAAACTAATTATCAGCAGAAAACTAACATTTCATTGAGCGTAACCCTTACAAACACACAACAGGCAGCTGAGCAATAAACTCTGAAGTTATTGGTCATTCTAACTTTATTACTGGTTATCTGGTTTCTTCGTATCTGACATTTAAAGTTCTTTACTCTCAAGAATATCTCAAAGTTGATAACCTCTAAAATTACATATCTTTTCTCCTGGACAGCTTGGTGAAAGCAGCCTGAAAGGTACTTGGCAGAGTAAAAAAAACTGGGGCTGTCCGAAGAGTGCCGGCTCCCAGCACGACCTGAAAGCTTAAATCACTGAAGTAAAGAAGTAACTCGTTTTTTCTTGGCGTGATGTGGCAGAAGAGACAAGCAAGCCTGAACATTTTCCACTGAACCAGATTTTTCAATTCTGTGCACACAATTAAGAGTTCTGTAAATCCACAAGCATGTTCCCTCGTCTCTCCTCCTTCACCCTTACCACCCTTCTGTGGCTTCTCTGACGAGTGGAAAGTATTAAGTCAAAATACAGCTTCTGCAATTTCCTTAACCAACCTTGGACTGAAGCTCAAGGCTACAGCTTGCCCTTCTGTAGCAGCAAGCAGAGACAAGACTCGGTCTGCCGGTCTAGAGGACACGCTGTTTTCCACACTATGGTTTAGTCTGCATAAGTTAAAAAAAAAAAACCTCCCTTAGATTTAAACACTTGCCTTGTAACAGCATTAACCTACATCAAGTGGCCATCGCTGTCACAGATGGCAATAAGAAAGTGGACAGGCACCCAAAAACGGTTATCCACTGTCATTCCAGCAGCCTAGGAAGCTACAGGCATCCTTGTTTGTCAGCCCCAATGCTTCCAAATAATCCTCCAGACTCTTACTATTTTTCTTTTTTAGAGCTCCAATATGAAATATAATTACCTAAGACTGCTGGGTCTTTCGAGCCTGCTTGAATCTCTTCCAAAAAGAGGCATAATCAGGCTCATTTCTTTATTAAACGAACTGTACATGCAAAGCAGAGATCCACTGTCTTGCTTTGGAAGAACACGTCATTATTACTGATACATGAACATACACGTTAAGCACGTGAGAATGTGTTTCCAAGAAAACCATCAGCACAGAACAGCAGCATCGTATCTGCTTTCAAATAACCTGAACTGGTTAGCTATCCAGCCATAAAATTCAACATCAGAATGTACAGAAACCTCAAGCTGTTTAATTTATAGTAAGCTGTTAATTCCTAAGCCATTTGGAAGAGACACAGGATGCACAATGGCGTGGATATTCAAAGCAGAAATGTTCCACGATTATTTTTAGCTCACATGAAAATGAGAAGAAATTGTAACCTCCGTATCCTAAACATTTGCTGAACTCCATCTGAAAAGTAGCAGATTTCCAATCCAATTTTTCTATAGTCAGATAATACAAAGAAAATATAAATTGCCCTTTTTTCAAAGCTTAAGTTCAGCAGCATACACGGAGACATGCAAAATGAAGGGCATAATACAGTTGAAAAATCAAACATTTTAGGAAGCATTATCCAGGAAAAAAAACTTCTAGGTCAACACAGAAACTAACACACCCTAAGCTCAAGTAAAAGGTAGGACACAAAGACAACGAACGCTCTTCTTGGGCATACAAACAAGAAGTAATAAAGGAAAACTAGCACTACTGGAGTCAACAGCATGAGCACTGATATTCCCAGACGTTGACAGTTAGAAAGGTTTATAGGGAAAGCTAAAAGAAATTAATCGAGTACTAGAAGCAGCATATGTTCAAAAGCTACAGAATTTAAGTTTTTAACAAAAAGCATCCAGATTAGTCAATTCCTGTCCACAGGTACCTATAAAAGAATTTCAACAGATTCATCTGGCAAACAAATTGAGCTGATGGTTTTCTAGCTTACGTTTGCCACAGTCATCCCAAAAAACTTACCGCCTGCACTTAAAAACAAAAACAACCCCCAGTGACCGAGGGGAATTTCTACCATTTGAGATCTGAAAGATGCATGATAAAGAATATGCTGATACGCCATGAAAAGGGACACGCAAAGGTGGATTTCGAGGATAGACCCAAGTACTGCCCATCTTCAACAGCTCAAAAAAAACCCACCATGCTGAACAGAATAAAACCAAGCTAAAAAAATCTTGAAGCTTCAACTTGTCCTAATTAAGCTCCAAGATGCTGGCCTTCAACAACCCAATGAAGACACGAAGTATGTTCTCTGGAATTAAACCAGTAATTTAAAGTTAGATCACAGCTGCTGACATATTTCAGGTACCTTCTCCTTTTCATTCCTCCTAAGTACAAGTCTGAAGTGGGACAAAGACATACTTCCCATCGTTAGGCCGAATACCTTCCCTGTAACTTCACCAAGAGCCCTTCACTCATCAGTTCTTCTCAAATTCCCTTTGTAAGTTCTTCTGAGGGAAGGAAGGAGGGTTAACGATGCTACTAGGCTAGGAAGAGCACCACTTTATTTAAAAATATGAGTCTGCAATTTCTTACTCCGGGCTCAATTTTAACACGTTGAGAAAATACAGACCATTCTTCAGAAGCAAAAAAAAGAAAAAAGAGCGACAGACACATTCGTCACCTTTATAGTCTCAGATATTTGCAACCATGCAATTCAGTGGCAAATTGGATACAGGTTACTATTAATAACTGAACTATTTCCCTTCCTATCTGAAAGCTGATTTGTGAAAAGGATGCAAGCATCCCATTTTAAAACACACTAATTAGCCAAGGAGGAGTCAAGGAAGTCACTGTTCAGCCTTCAAGAACATACATGTAGCCTCTTTCAAAGAGGAAAAAACCAGAGCAAACTTATCCAAAGAGTGCACAATCGCCCGCTCCAAGCAGCAGTATACAACCTCCTCAGCCAAGACACCAACATTATAACTAGAGAACTCAACAACTCGGATACGGTTTTCTTTTCTTAAGAATATGCAGGTCTCACTCAAAGGCTCAGAACCAGATACACGCAGCCGTTACAAGGACTAGATGCCACCGTTACCTGCCATTGCAGCAGACCTGGGCTTGATGACCCAGGAGGTGCCCGGAAAGTGATGTGAAAAATGTAATTGTTAAAATGTGCTCAAGTCTTCAGTTTCCAGAGTTTTGACAAGTGCCTCACAATCACCTCAAATTACACAGCGAGGAGAAACTGTAAAGGAAGCGCCTCCTTGATTTACACATGGCATCTCTCCCCTATTGTCTAGGTCCTAGCAAGTTAAGGTCAGAATAAAAAAAGATTCTTTAAAAATACCACATAAATTGAAAGCACCGACAGCTTCCACTGATTATTCTTTTCCCCTTCTATTATAAGCCCTGAACAGGTTTAAGTAGCAGTCGCCATCATTACAGAAGTTGCTCCCCTCCCACTTTCCATTCTCCTGAAAAATGAATATCATGGCAGCACCGGTAACGATGATGAAGCAGCAGCTGCTGCGGCCTCATGCAGCAACAGACAGCGGGGCTGGGAAACGGTAAGGGGAGGGCACAGGCCACCTCGGCCACAGAGACTCACCAGAAAGCTTACTGAATAATAGAATAAGGAAGTCAAAAGTCTGGCTGTGTACGTTAGCGATACCCCAGCTCCTCAGGAGGGGCTCGAGGGCTGCGGGTGAAGTTACCGGTTACAGCTCAATAAAGCTGAGCAGGGAGATCTGTCCCTGATCAGCTGCCGGATCCCTTGATTCTCCCTCAGGCCACTTCTGGAGCTTGTCCGTAAACCAGCTTAACCTGCCAGCCCAGCAGAAAGCCTACTCATCGTCCCCTGCCTGCTGGTTTCCCTTCTCCGAAGGGGCTGAACTGGCTGGAGCGCCCCGGGAAGAGGCAGCGCTCGCCCTGGGAGGGTGGGGGACCCTCACACCCTCTCCCGCAGCAGCGCTGAACCCGCCCCGGCTGTGCCACGAAACCCCACCCCGACAAAAATCTACAAACCCCCAGTGACAGGGCATATCCCTTCCTTCAAACACATGGCCGTCCAAACAAACAGCACAGAGGGTGGCAAGGAAAACGCTCAGAGGACAAAAGGACAGAGAGTTAGGATTAAACCCAGTCCCTTGATCCCTGGCCAAATGGCCTACCCATAAGCCCACGCAACCTCCAGAGCCAATTTAAAATCCTGAGTGTGCTATACTTCAGGTTATAAAATCATATTTAGACACACATTTGAAGCGTTCTTTGCTCTGTTGGTGGCTAAAAACAATTCCTTTGTCATCAAATCTCGCTTCAGCAAGCTGACATGACGTTTTTAACTCAGGAAATAAGATAATTATGGTTCAAGGTAAACAACTACAACTGTGCATCACAAACAGTTTCTAATTTTAAGCCTGAGTCCCTCTAATGCCATCCATATTTTAAAGCAAGTTTCCTTACAAATGGTTTGGGTTGTCTAAGTAGCTTGTGACTGAGCCCTATTGCTGATTAGCATCAACAGCGGGTCTGGGGAAAGCACGGGCAGGTGTAGCAGATAAAAGTCTGGCAGATGCAGCAGGTGAGCTCCTGTATCAAAATGAGTCAAGGTAAGCCAAACATGAAAGGAGAGAAAATATACTCTGAATCTTAAATAGCTTGAGAGGTAAAAACTGCGTCTCATCTCTCTTAGGAGCACGCAGAAAACAGTAAGCACCAAGACCAAAGCTACACGTACTTACGCAATGTTTGCCACAAGTCATTTTATATCCCAGACCTCAAAACGCCCCAACTGCAGCTTCCCCAGTGGCACCAACAGCAAGAATTCAAGTTGTAACTCGCAGCAAGTGTATCAGCTACCAAGTTGTTCAACACAAAGCAGTAAACTCACCTACAGCTCTCCGCGCTGTGTCTAAACTAGCCCTTGCACTACTGCTGCCATAAAATATTCTCCAAAGTTACCAAGAAACAAAGCCTTACAATAAACAGAAGCATCACCGCTGAGACTCTGGAAGCCAGAAATGCTGAAGCACAACATCTGAATTTGCCTGGAACTACAATGAGGCATTGAGGGCAGCAAGCTGCCTGCCTCCAAGATGAATCCTTACGCACAGAGGTAGCAATAACTCCAAGTACTGCTTATAGGTGTTAGCCTGGTAGGTTTTCATTCTTCCTCATACAAAGGAAAAAAAAAAAAGCACTAAATTACAAACAAATTAATTCATCTGAATGAGAGAATGTAGTAGAGCAAGCAAGATGCGATACAGACAAAGCATTCTTGAACAGTTGTGCTTAGAAGAGACAGAAGTGGTCAAAACTATTCAAACAGCCAGTTGTGAGAACGCTGCAGTTTCTGCAGAAGACTGAACAGTAAAGAGGAATCACGTGGCGAAGCCTGTGCAGCTTGGGAGAGCTTGCTCCTCCAAAACTTTTCATCATTAAACATTTTCAAACAACCCCACCCCATTTCTGCTATTGTTGTCAGAGAGGGAATTCCAACCAGAACAATGATTTCCACCACATTTTTCTGTTGGAAGAAGAAAAAAATGGTAACACTGCACAGCAGAAATACAACTTATGCAGTAGTTCGTCTAGTAACACAAGTCTCCTTCCTAAAGGAAAAAAGGATTAACGCGCCTTGAGCCCATTGTGCAGCAGCACGAATGTATTTTTAGATACAAACACTTGAAGGCAGCAATATGGTGGAAGTCTCCCAGGTTGAAGTTAGCCGTGGGAGGTTAATCTCTCTACACCCTGGAGAGGGCAGTTCATTAAGAGGCTATTCAGAGCAGAAGGAAACAATTCACCCACTCCCTGAAGAAATCCCTCTTCCCACGACTTGCACACAAGGCAGCTCCTCTGAACTCTCCACCGCCCCACATCTCATACCCATTTGCACCATTTTCTTGGTAACAGCACCGTGTCCAGGCTGTGTTAGAAAGCACGCTTCCCTTCTCGAGATCCGTCACAATTAACGGAGCTAAATTCAGTGCTGTCTTCAAGGCACAAACCGGGATGCGAAGTGGCCCCAAGTCAACCCAAGCGTCCAAGAAAGGGAGGGAGCAGAACAACAGTTGGGCTTCGTAGTGTTTTATCTGCAATTAACACTTTTTCATGACTTCTGATAAGGTAACGTATTAGCTGTCAGACCAAACCCAAATGCAAATAAGCAAACCTTAATATATTCTCAAAGTGAAGCTTCAGAAAGAGTCAAATATTCTCTCTGCCACCAAAGCCGCTCTGCTCTCCTCGTGCTAACAAATGAATGTTCAATCCAATAATCAGGCAAAGGAGACTATTCTACAAGTCCACAAAAGGTAACTTAGTCGCCACGTGCATAAGCTTATACCTACAACTGCACTTCACATTGCAATCCATCAAGCAGTCCTTCAGGAGCACACCTTTGGAAAAAAAACACCCCAAAGGCTTGCTGAGGTATCTGCCTCAGACCTGGGAAGAAGTCAAAAACATAAGCTGTGTCCCAGTTAGCCGTCACACGCATCCATTTATATACAGACTATCGGGACATGTCGGGTTTTTGTTTGCTTTAAACAAGGTAAGCAGACTGCCCAGCTATGCTCTGTCAATATAACAACATCCCCTTGACTTGAACCACGGGCTAAACAGCCATCATACACCTCTACCATCATTCCCATACGAGGCTGTTCCTATGATATCAGAAATATCAACTCAACACCAGCTCAAAAAATTGCTTCCTAACATTTACTTATGCTATTACTTACTTTAATACTTAACTCCCAAATTACTTCCAAATTATAAACCATTTGGTATGGAACACTATTTTGGGTAGCTGAAGTTCAGCAAAAATGGAATATAATTCAGATAGAACTATGAATTACACAGAGTAAGCGTTCATTAGTTCATAAATGACCAGCAAGTCTGACTGTCCCATCCGATAGCCTAGAGATGCCGGCATTGTCAGAATGCAGAAAGCGTTACCTACCCCCTTTGAAGAGGTACATTTGAGTATGCCAAACGTGTCACTAAATTACACAAATTAATCATCAATTCTGAGCATTTATGTGACAACAGGTAGGAAAAAAGAGGAAAAAATTTCAAAAAGTGTACACGAGACCCAAACATCCTGAATGCAGCCAAGCCATTTTTCAGACTTTTATTAAAATTAGATTGGCCATTGACAATGATTCACATCTGCTTCTTGTGAACAGCAAAAGAGCACCAACATCATACAGTGAAAGACACAGAAACACGCAAAGGGCAACAGAGGTGAGTAACATCTATTAGCAAGGCTACTCCATACCCACAGCAAACACACCACACTGTACTTATATACCTCAAAAAATAGTTCAGTTATAATAGCTCATGGCTTTCACGGAAGGCAAGCAAAATTGTACTAAAATATGGTGTGTAGGTATAAGAAAAATAAAGCCTGATTCAGCCTTGCCTCCCCTCCTTAGCCCTACCTCCTCCAAACGCTTTAAATAGGATGTTATCACTACTTGTTTATATGCCAGTACAGAAAAAAAAAAAATGCTCGGTTTCTTAATACCGCATTACAGAACAAAATGTTACTCAATTCTTTCTGTAAAGTACCAAGAAATAACTGTGAGACCATATGCATCTGAAAGCATCCACGTGCTGGAGTAATCCGGACTTACGTAACCGACAATTGGCATCTAACCACCAAGAGCAAGAAAGGAAGGACCAACATACAAATCTTCTTTAAGACCTAAAACCAAACTAAAAATTTGTTTTGAGGAGTCTGATTCAGGAGGCAAGTGAAATTCACATCTCTTCAGTTACAATTTAAAGGTTTCTGCCATGAAAGTACACAGGCAAAAGAGAATCCCTTGTGGACGATTTTCTCTCCTTTAGCTCATCCAGTTAAGCAAAAATGAATCATTTGCTAATTGATGAGTTCAGTTTGAACTGATGCCACCACGATTCTTATCTCAGTAGCTGGAAGGCAAGTCCTTCCAAGGTTTGAAGGAGCCAGAACCACCGACAAAGGCAGAGATCAGCATCCTTCTGTTTTCTCAGTGTGTCCTAAAATGTCAGGTCCTAAAATGTCAGGCATCGGAGCACAGACACTCCTGGAGATCATGTTGTACTTCACCCTTGAAGTGACAGTAAAGAAAAGAAAGCACCTACTCCTACACACTTACGGGATCCACCAGAGCCCCCCGCCCCATCCAGATGAGGACAAAGCCCACCACCACGCTGTGGCGTGTACTGTAAGGCAGGGGTAGTATCCAAAGCCCAGATCACCTCTGCCTTGGGACGGCCCCACTATCTTCAGCCGTAAAATCAGCTTCCCACCGCCAGCTGCAGTGGACAGACGTAACACTCACATCTGCATTTTCTGAGCCCAGGGGTTCACGAGTGGAAGTAAATCAAAGGGAAATGTGGGCACAGTTCAGAACAGCAGCCATGGCACGCAGCAGACATGGACATGAGGGGTGCAAAACAGACCCAAAATTCACAGAGAGGCAACAAATGCAACTAAAAATCCATCCTCACCCCCTCTCTACCTGCTCTTAGCCAAAAGGCTGCATTTTTTTCCTTCTAAAGCATGCTTAAGTGCTTTGGTATCACTGACAGACAAAGCTCACTGTTCTTCGATGCCAGGCTTGGGGTGGAAGAGAAGGTGTTTGTCGAGCTGCAACCCCCCCCCCGTAAAGGCACAGACACATTATTATGAAAAGCAAGTCAACTTTTTATGCACAGATAAGGATAACAAATGTTTAATTGCTGTATTTCAAACGTTTAAGATCTTAAACTGAACCACAGGAAAGAGCATTACTAGTTAGGCTATTACAGTAAATGAAATGAAAATTGAAAATGAAGTCTAACTGACATTAAATTTAAGTAACTATATATCAATTCCACAATCATCATAATACATCGGCACTTCTTATGACAAAACTTCTGCAGAACAGAAAAGCACCCTTGATAACTCTGAATATTAAGCTGAGGTACCACAGGCATCTTACAGTTTATATAAATAAAGTGCCTCCTGCAAATAATCATGGTTCCTTCAGTGAAAACTGCAGCATGATTAACAGAGGTCCATTATAAAGGCAATGCATAACCTAGCTCCTGTGAGTAGTCACTGCCACATCGGTCCGCGTTTCTATGGCAACCAGGGAGGAAAATATAAAGCAAATTACAGTTAAATGAAAATTATTCTCCATGACAATATATGTTAATGCAAGAACATTTGCAAGGCCATTCTGGATAAAATGTTTACATTCACACATGTGTTTACAAAAACAAATAAAAGGCAGGCTATAACAGCTAATGGATCATCCAAAGATAAGGATCATAGTCTTTTTTTTTTTTTCAAGTTTTAATGTATTCAGAATAAAATTCTTCAAGCTAACAGAACAGAAAACAAACCATCTTAAAAAAAGGTATTTGCGCATTTAGATATAGTATACATTCTTTAAGAAACAGTTTTTCAGAAGATCTAACGTGTACGTTTTTGAGTGTTGTGATCCTTTAATTTTCTTGGCTGCAAACAAAGAGCACATTTATACCTCCTCATCCCAGGAGAAAATGTTTTAAACGAGAGGCTAAGTCACTCAGAATATTTATAGAGTTCTGACTGAAACTGGAATAGTGACTTATTTTAATCAGCTATAGCTTACCTATTGAAAACTGAAAAGTGTTTTATACCTCGGAATTTGCGACATTGACTCTACAGCTGGAAGCGTCTTGTACCTCACCATGGTTTAAAAGCAGCACAGGTCAATGAGAACCCGTTGTCAGACACTTATGCAAAAGCCCGCACTTAAGGCTTTAAAAGGTTATCCCAACTCTCCCACCATGACCACTTAGCCTAAACAGTCCTTTTTTTAGGTAATATATCTCAGTTTTTAAATATCTTCTGAAGCAGGAGTGAAGTTAATTGGAATAAGGCTTGTTCCAGAGGCAGCCACTTACTTTTTTTCACTCACTTGGCTCATACCCCAAAGAAAAGCCCAAAGAAAGTAAGTAGGTTATAAACTGACTTACAGTCTCTTTTCCACTCTGAAGCGCCACGTTTTAAGAACGGTTTAAAATACTGCATTAGAAAAAAGCACTCCTCTCAGCCGCGTTTCACGGTTCCCCCTGCCAAGTTCCTTTCCCATGGAAATGGTCTGCCTGTTCCGCGAGGAACACAGGTGCAGGTTTCTTAGGAAGACCCAGAAAGAGCACAAGGCACTTTTTGAACCCGTTTCAGTGAGCTGGGAACACAGAAGACGCCATTCACTCCGCTGGCGCATCTGAACTCACTCCGTACACGCTCCCACTGACCTCTGCATCTGTCTCTTGCCTCCACCTACAGAACAATACTTGAATCATGAGGACCATAACTTTTTATGACAGCAAGAAAACTGCAATATTCTCCACAAGTTCACTCCACCCTGCACATAAAACTGCTCATAGGTTCAACCATAAAGCAAACTACCTTCTTTGAAGTTCCGACTTAAGGCCCAGCGCACGTTATAAAGCTGATGTGAAAAAACACAGCCTATTAACATTTTACATGACCACGCTCATGGAAAGCGTCATTCGTTAATCATTCGGTGCGACTGTTGACAAAAGCAAGCTAGGTCAGAAAGTAACCGGGTAACAAAACTCTTTACAGGTGAGCTCAGGTTACCCACAAACACCAAATTCACATACCACCAAATATATTCCAGTCATGCTCCACTTTCCCTGAGGATCGCTTGCTGCAGAGCCCACAGTAACATCACCATTATCATTTCAACTAATTTAGTCACTGATCTCAGCACAACCACGATTCCCTCCACCTTTCTCTCCACAGCGACATGCAGACAATCTCCACACAACGCTAAGAAAGCAGCTACAAATCTCAGACTAAAAAAATAATATCTGCAAATCGAACTACAGTAGCAGTTGCTAGGTTCCTTTTTAAAACCTTCACTAATTGCTAGGATTGTGTTTCTAGTGAAGCTCCTTGCTGCAGTGGTGGAGAGGCTGAATGCTGTTTTCACATAAGAACTTCTAAAACCACAGGCTGCATGTCTGCAGCAGCAAGTATTTATATTCTGTGCACAAATCAGATTACGTGTACACACACCATCCCCAGTAGTCTCCAAGCAGATGAATCCCACCAGGCCAATCTGCCTTTCCGGATGCCAGAGCTATCGAGTCCGGTACCCTGCTTTCTGCCGATGTGCACTCCGTCCTCTTGCGGAGAACTGGCTTACCGTGTCAAAATGCATCCGCATTAGAAAAGTCATTTTCTCTATAAATGTAAGCAAATGCACACTAACATGAAGTGAAATTCTAGAGAAAAGCAGGCAGCTTTTGCAGCTTCCCTGCCCTAGCAAACAGCAGGAGGTTCAGGGGAAAGCCAGGCTGCGAGGCAATACTGAGCATGCAACGCTGCCAGCGGACCTCCCATGCACCCTTCTCTACTGCAAGCTGCAGCAAGTGAATTAGCACCAGATGGACAAGATAACAGCTCTGAAGAGACTATCAGAAGGATTTTTTGCAGATTTCGGTTACCTGCACTGCTCCGTAAGAGTAAATTCTGCCTACAACTACTACTGGTAATGTTGTGGAAAAGAGCCCCATCATTCAAATACAGGACAAGTTCATAAAACAGAAAGATCCCAAGAGCTGATCTAACCAGAGACAATAGGTGGTGACGGTGACGCAGAAGAGGTAACAAGCTAACGAGCTATTAATGGTGAGCACAACAAGCGTAAAACAGCAGACCCAAGCTGCCAGCACCCCAAACGCTCATCCCTGTAAGAAAGAAGTCTCCGTGCCCTCAGATCCTTCACCTCTCAACGCTACTGCGGCTTCACTCCATTTTCAAGCACTTTCCTCCCACCATGCAAAAACAAGGCCCAGATCTTGAGAGGGAGATGAAGATGCAGGATGATCTCAGAGAAAAGGAGAAAGGCAGGAACAGACGGGAGGGAACATCAAAAGGCAGGCAGGCTAAAATTAGAGACAAGAATCCTGGATGAGGAGGACCAAGGCGAGAGCAGAGAGCTGAGCAGAACCTCCATCAGATGATGCTCCCAGGAAGGAGGAGCAGGGGGGACAGACTGAAGGGGGAAGAAATATTATGGTGGGTGAAGCAGGGGAAGCTAGCAGACAGAACAGACTGCAGAAGTAAATTCAGCATTTTAAGACTACAACCTGTAGCTTTAATTAAGGAGCATTACTCAGCACACCAGGAAAAAGCCACGAAGTTGACTTCTCGTCTAATCTCTTCTCCCTGGGACGAAGGCTAACTCAAAGGCAATTCAGCTCTCACCACAGAACAAGTTTAACAGCCCGGTACCAGTGCTGATCACAGGGGAAGGCGATTTAATTTGCTACCATCACCCGCAACAGAGAGCAGCTCTGAGTAATGCAGGGCACCTCAGATCCCGGTCAGAAAGCCAAAAGCCTTCTAGGCTGCTGGCAAAATGGAGAGGGATGAACAGATCTGAGACCACGACAGCCATCGCGCAGCACCCTGACGTGCGCCAAGAGGCTACAGCAAGGAAGGAGACCAGAGGAGATACAGCAGTTATCAGCTATTCTTGTTTTCAAAACTAGTGTATTCGCACGTGTCCTTTCTGAGTTGGTAGGATGAAACCACACGAGTTGGAATAAAAAGGTCAACGTTCAAGGAGAACAGGCTTTCATCTTCCAACCTGGCTAGTGCATTCAACTCTTGGACCTCTCTCTCTTGGAGAAAGGTAAAGTTTTACAGACAAAAAACACCCAGCCTTCCTCATTACAGACCCACGATTTAGTTCAGATAAATGTGGCTGTGCATTTATCCGACACGCAGCCTGTGCCGAGCTGCAAGATGAAACCAAGGAGACAGCTAGCTATGGGAAGCAGCCAAACACTGTAACTAGAGCACCAGCTCACCCAGTGGTATTTAAACCACCATAGCACAGCCATGAGCAGGATGTTTGTTTCCACACACACACCCCTTCCCCACATCTACCTATATCTCTTCCCAGCATCGGCACGGCTAATCTCATCCATCTATCTAAAGATATAACTACAGCAGTACTTTATAAATAGGCTTACATCTTCAGTCCATCCAAGACCTGACGCAACAGCAGAACAACAGTCGGTGCTGCAAGCGGTGTGTGTTGTTACGACAACACTGACATTTCACAATCTGCAACAGCCACCATCCTGCTTAACGTGGAAAACACCAGACCGAAAGTGTAAAGTCTACCCAAAAGATTACTGCTTTTCATAGGATACGGTCACTGCCACAGTCAGCAGGATACCAGATCTGTTACCTCCTCCCTGCAGAAGGCAGCTATCAGGAGACCATTCCCAACGGAGAGCTTCTTGGAACTTTATCTTGGCTCCTCCTGGACCTAACCGGCCTGTAGAGAACCCAGCTACTCACTAGTAATTTGGAGCTCCTGGTACAACTTGTTTACACAGAGCAGGTCATAGGATAGGCTGGAAGGTGTAAGCAGGATATAGTTTTTATGGCTCTGAACTCCTGCCCAGATAAGCTGATAAGGCTCTGCGCTCAGGGGGAGGGGAGCACTTTCATGTGTGCTTTATTTAAAATGAAGATGCACCAGGAACTGCAGTTAAGCATTTTATACTTAATAATGAAGTTTCTGTTCACCTTATTTTCCTTTAAAGCTACTGAATGTATTTTTGAGGAGTTACAAATTACATGTACTTTCATTTCACATCAAGATACTCCGAGCAGCACAGTACTTTCAAAACCGAGCCCTTCAGCCTCTTGCTGCACAGGCTGTCAAGCCTTCGGGGACCCGCTGCCTCTGGATTGTGGTGAATTTTTTAAGAGGGTAACATCTCCCTGCTTTGCCATGCCTGTGATACAATTTTAGCAGCTTTATGCTGCTCTAAAGGTAAATTGCTTTAGACCTTTTCTATACTGCAAAGCTGTCAGTCTCTTAAAAAAAAAATTACAGAGCCAGCTTCCTCCAGTGTTTGCTTCCCCTCCCTCCCCTGATTACCCACAGCCATTTAACCACCCCGCCGTGACACTCTCCAGACAGTGATGTCCTCAGCTGAGGACCCAAAGCCCACCACTCAAAACAAGGACCATCTTAACATTTTTCTCAGAGCAAATCCAATGCAATGCGAGAGGAAACAAGATGCTTTCTCACAGCTCATACGTGAGAAAAACATTAGTTCCTTCTGTACTTACCCGAGACAAAGCTTTTTTTTTTTTTTTTTACACATACTATAAAGTTTTCTACCCTTCCCATTTTCAAAGCCTGTAAGTCTTGTTGCTAAAGAAACAGGCATGCATTTTACTCACATGTGAGCCCAGTGCCAGCATGAACACCCTTGCACCGAACAGCAGAATTAATATTTCAATGTTTCCACAAAAGACTGAATGTTGTAACCTTTGGTTTACTAATAGAAACACAATATACAATCAATAGCTTGCTCCTGCCACTACAATAATTTACAGTGGAAGATTTATTTTAAAAATGCTCATCAGATAAGTTTGGTTTTCTTAGAGACAGGGGAAGAAAGGCTGCCTACAGATTTTTAGAGGATAAATAATTCTATGCATGAATGCCAAGGGCAGTACCGCACACATCCATATGGCAGGGACAATGCAGACAGTAATATATGCTTCACATCACCACCCTGACAGTGCCTTCAACCCTGACCTAGAAAAAAAACATCACTTTCTTCTAGCTACAACAGCAATTCACTCTCCGTCATTGCTACCCCGCAACACTAAGGACTACTGCACGCTTTCTGTTTACTTTGGGGTAGCATCTCCCAATTCCCTGACCTCTGCAGACTGCAATTTCAGCCTCTGCTCACAACAGCTACACCGCAACGAGCGGAACTTATTCACATGATGAAGAAAATGAAAATTAACTATAAGACATGCAGGTTTCAGAAGTCCTCTTTAGGAGCTCACGTCTTTTCACTACCAGAACTGAACGGGGCAGGAAAACCCAGGATGGTGTCTCTTACGCGAGGTCTGGCAAGACGCCGGCGGTTCCATGGCCTGCCCCAGCTCCTGCACAGTGACAGGGCTCCCACATCGCACTCGATGGTCACAGGACCACGTAGATCATGCTGAAGGCTGTGACAAGGCAGAAGAGGCAAGAGGCAGCTCACCGGGGAAGCCTCCCCTCCTCTGTGACCCTCACAGCCAGCAAACCTGCAGTCATGTTCATTTCACACTCCCAAAATTAACTGTACAGACACCACCCTGCCCCACTGTCCTATTTTGGTGGCAATTTGGTAACATCTCTACATCCTACAGTTTGGAGAAAACATTAAAGAATCAAGAGGAAGAATTTCCAAGCCCAAAATACCTGATATAATTAACTGCGCCTTCTAACAGGATTATTTCCTTTTCTGACCCCAATTAGTCCTTCAGTTTATTAAAGAGAACTCATATACGCAGAAATGTTAACACCCTAAAGAGTCACATAAACAGAAGAAAGTCTGAGGGCACCATTATAAACAGAGTTAATGGAACTCAGTGATTGGAAATGGATCTTGAAAGCTGTCAGATCAAAGCAAGATCTTTCTCGTGTAAGGACTGCATTACCCTCGGAGCCACAGAGCTAATACCATCTATAAAAATATTTTGCTCAAATAAGTTAAGAACAGCAGCGTTTCATCTGTCAAAAGGTGCGAGGCTTTTATGGGATTAGCCATTCCACATACAGCATAAAAATTAGAGCAGATTTTTAAAAGCCCTCAGCTCAGCTGACATAAGACTACACAGACCAACGTGTGTGCCTGCTTTCTTCACGCACACGCTACACACTGAACAGATTTTTCACTGCTATTAGCATTTAAGCTTCTTTTATTTTTTTAAATACACTTGTAAAGGATTACAAATTGGCATCACCTATAACTAGCCACAGATGAAGCTAGCACCACCACCACCCAGGCTCCGACAAGTTAAGATTTTTAAATACCCAACAATTGCACAGGAAAATACACCAGAAAACACCAGTTCTCACGCAAGAAAGCTTGAAAATTCCAGGTACAGCCAAATACACTCAAAAACAGCCTCCGGACAGCTTCTTACCCCCCTTCACAGCAGGACACCAAAGACAGCATTTTGCCCAACCATACTTTATTAAGGCTATAGCTGCATAAACCCATACTGTTTCAGATGCTTGTGATTTCAAATAATTGACTACACAAGCTTTCCTTTAACATTTATGCGAGTATTTTTTATGACCGTGCATCAGTGGCATACAAATTACATAGCGCTTGGCTGAGGATCCCCAGCGCTCTGCACCCTCAGAAAAAGCAGCTCCGTGCCGCTAATTTCTCTTGCAGGAAAGAGAAAATATTTAAAAGCTGCATACAAATCTTTCCTGTAAAGTGTCATGCAGACTGTTTTAAATTAGATGGGGTAAAAATATATGCGAGTTTATCACGAAACATTAAAATCTTTGCTATGGAGACACCAGTTTCTCTCCCCAGCCTTTTACAACTGAAATACCATTCTCACACGCAATGGAGGGAGCAGACAAGCCACCTTTACTAGAGCCTCGTCAAGGAAATACGATTAGAATAACAACCACCATGTAAACATTTCCAAGCATTATTGCCTTTGCTGTACTGAAAAGCAGCAGTACCTGTCACTACTTGCTATGTATTTACCACCATTAAGTCTTAATACCAAGGAAGAATTTCAATCCATAAGGCAGACTGTCAAGCCTGAAATTCAGGTACCGCACGCAGAGGGAGGAAGAGGGGCTAACCTCGTAAGAAAGCCGTCACTCACTAATTTTACAAAATGTAATTAACCAGCTCCGGTCCCATGCATTTCCTTCCCTCGGAGAAGGGTTCCTTCACCAAGTAATTAGACCGTCCCAGTTAAGACTCAAGTCAGCACAGGAAATATCTTCCCCAAAACAAAGCCACATGCACGATTATAGAAGATTCACACTCTATTTCAAAAAAATACTGATGGTTCCTCACAGTTACCTGAAGCTCTTCCTAGTTTTTCCTTAGTCACTGTGTGGATCTAAAACTAACTGAAACCAATACACCACCGTGGGAGCCCCCAAAAAGCAATTAATCCCACTTTTATTCCCGTCCTCAAGACACTGTATTATTTATAGAGTATTGTCTTCTTTTAATGTATAGAAAAGCAGGAGGTTAAAAAAAATAAATCTTAGTACTTCAAACATATGTCCAAAAGCCACAACATAAAAACAAAGAGTATAGATTAAAAGCAGTAAAGATATACTTGTCAGGAACCTTCCTTTGAAGTATCTGCAGGAAACACTGTCATCATGCAGCCATGTTACAATTACACAGTTAAAATAATCACCACCAGTTGTAAGTAGTCCATCTGGTTTACTGAAAAGGGAACGCTGCTGGTACAGTATTGATTAACGCGACTAGTCTTCACTGACCCTAGAGAAATACATTTGTCTGCTCTACTGAACAGCGGAAGAACGCTGCACGACACTGTGATACGCTTCATTTTGTTTAGAAGCATTTTTGGGGACTTAGTCAATTAAAACACGAGCAGAAAATAAAATAATCTTAACAGGTTGTCTCCCACACACGAAGGAAGATGTGAAGGCCAGCACTTTGCTGGAAGGTTTTTTGGTTTTGTTTTTGGTTTGGTTTTTTTTTTTTTAAGTTTTCTTCCCCTATCCAAAACCAACATTCATTTTGGACAATCTGTATGCTTAAGTCTGAGAAAATGCTATTACAACACCATAAAAACAAAAAGAAGCACATAAAAAAAAAATCAATTCACCCTAAACCACGTTTTTATTAAATGGAGATACAGACAAGAGTTCATTTTTAAAAGCAGAAGCGGAACTGAACAGTAAAACCAATTGTGAAACACTAAACATAACATCTCCAGTTTCCAGCCTGTCAAAGCCACTAACGTTTACATGACCAGGGCTCCTATAATCACTATTTAGAACAGAAACAAGCAAAAAAAAAAACAACTAGTTGGGACCTGATCAAGTTGGAGAGCAGAAAGTGAAGGGCTCCTATGCACTCCAAACTCCAATGTGTCTTTTGCTGTATGGGCAACTCAGCCTGCTCCGCATTTCGCAAACCAAACCCTCACCACTTACTCAGACAAGTCTGGAGGTGATGCAAGTCCCAGCTAGCCTAACTATACAGGTTCACAGCAAACCCCACTGGAGCCCAAACCGCCCTTTTCCAGGGAGGACACAGACAAGATGTGCCCTGGCAAGTTTTATACCTTCTTGTGCTACCTCCTTTAGGACTGACAAGTTCTCCTAGAACCAAAGAGACGCGGAGCATCTCTGCATAAAAAAAAAAAAAGCTGAGCTCCACAAGCCCCAGACACACCTAAGCAAGAGCAGACGCCAGGATGGACACAGTAGCACAGACAAGGCTGTGCTTTGCAGACAAACACCCCCAAGGCCCCGTGAGGGTAACTGTGCTGTAGGAGCAGCTCGACCAGAGCCCCCAGCATGGACCCACGCAGGCACAGAGCACCCCTCAGAGCCAGATCTTCCACTGAGGAGCGCTTCCCACGGAACAAAAACAGGTCACGCGGCTTCAGCGGCGACATTTCACAGGCATTAACAAAACGAGGTGCCTAAGAGTTTCCCTGCCGAGACAGAGAAGTCACTGTAGGTCTCGCTCCACGACGCATTTAAAACCCCAGTACCGCACGCCACCACAACCATTTAAAAGTGCTCCAATATGCACCTTTAATCTGCCAGTAAATCCATTTTGTAAAAACGCCAGCTTTTTCTTTTTAAGTTAATCAAGTTAAATATTTAGTTCCTGGTAGAGCACACACAAAAGAATGTATCAATGCCATTTGAAAACATGCGAGAGTTAATCTCCTTTTCCCTCTCCATGACTCCATGGAGTGTTTTTTTTCCCCCAGAAAAAGAAAATAATTGGAGTGATTATATAAAAATGTTCTATTTTATGAACAACCCAGAAAAAAGGAAAAATGCATTTAAATTCAAGTTCCTTACACTTATACAAATTCCAGCATTTCAAGAAAGCACACAGCCACTACAAAGCATTACATTCGCAAAATGTTTTCAGCTAAATACCTTTGCCTGCACAGGGTAAAAAAAAAAAAGTCTATACCCAATTTCAGAAACCATCTCAGGAGGGAATTTTGCTTCAAGAGCTGCCTGGAATTTGTTCTCTGCCTATAGGGCCGTGTCCCCAGTGGTAAGAGAGTACTTTGTGTACAAAACCAAAGGGGGGGGGGAAGGGGGGAGGAGGAACCCTTTCCTGCAACTGGCTATCAAAACACATCTCCAAGCTTAGAGTAGAAGCCAATCCGTAAACACACCGACTCTTGTGCCTCAATGAACAGGCCGATTTTCAATCCGCACGCACACCCCCTCGCAGGACAGCTGCTCTCTCTGGGAAAGGGCAGAGGGCACCGAGGGCTCAGCTCATCCCAGCTCCTTTCGAACCTGGGGGGGGGNGGGGGGGGGGGGGGGGGGCGGCGATTTGCCTTTCTAAACATGCAATCAATCTACCGGACTGGGGGAGGTTAATTCTGGACTGCAGAAGTGCAGCTGTTTTGGGTTGGGATTCTTTTTTTCTTTTTTTTTTGTTATTTTTTTCTTGCTCTCTTTGCTAAGGGGCAAAGGTGTCCAGCAGCCCCTCTGTGGCACACAAAGGCTTCTCCGAGAAGAAAAAACACCAAGCAATTTAAAGATTAAACTAGAAAATAAATAAATAAACGCGGATCAGCCAGGCTGGCTGGCGGCAGCTCGGTTCAGCTCCATCCTCTGCGCACACACACGCAGGGCTAACGCCTACCCAGGGATGATGAA
>VWZL01005118.1:168812-208737 GCA_013396915.1 Stercorarius parasiticus
CCCGGCCTGGGCCCGGGCTCGCCCGCGGCCCGGCGGCGGTCCCCTCGGCGCGAGAGGCGGCCTGCAGGTAACGGGGTGGCGGCGGCGGGGCCGGCGGAGCGGGGCGGGGCCTCGCCTCCCCTGTTCGTGGCGGGGAGTGCAACGCCGAGCACCGGGGGGAGCCACCGGGCGGGGAGGCCCTGCCGGGGCACCCCGGGGCCACCGCCTCACGGAGCACCTCGCCTCGCCTCCTCAGCGGCGTTCCCGAGCCGCCCCGGGGCAGGCAGCGTCCCCCCGAGGAGAGCCTGGCCCGGCGGGGGGCTCAGCCTGCGGGGCCCGGAGGACCCGGGAAGGCGAAGGGAGGGGAGCGGGGTCAGCCCTCATGGAGGTTAAATGGGCTCTTGCTTCGAGGCGGGGCTTTTTCGAAACCCCAGGTTAGACCATCCCGAAGTTCCATCATTTCAGTGTTCCATAGCAGTAACTTGGGGAAAATACTATATGAAGAGAACACTTAGGCTGTCATAAGCAAGAAAATGTTGATTAAAGTTTTTTTTTTTCTAACTTTATTCGTGCTGGCTCCTTGCGTCTTTTATGATAAAAGCACCCACCACGTTGGTGTGTGCCACAGATGTGTTTTCCCCATCTTGCTGTGCTGCTGGCATTGCAGGGTTCTCCAACACAGCCCTTAATGCAGAAGGCGAGGTTCTTGTTTAAACTATGCCTCCAGCATGATTTAAGACCGTCTTGCATTTTTCTTCAGTGCAGTGAAAAAGCACTGGCAGTCCAAGTAGGCCATGGAGGAAGAACAATTGTGGGACTGCTTTGTGAATCGTGCCAGGTTTTTCTGTGATCAATTTAAACCAGTCTAAGCTGTTCTGTTCTAGAAAGTATCGATCCCAAGAGGATACTGTCTTGGGCCAGCACAAGCTGTCGTGTTGCTGCCCAGCAAACCAGGATAAAACAGTGAGGGATTTTGGCCCAGTCAGTGGCCCTGTCTGGTTTTCTGCATGGAAATTTGTGCCTGTGCAGTGGAGAGGGGTGGTGAGACAGGGATCACACATCAGAGAAGGGGCAGGACTTGTGTTCAGTGAGGGTATTTGTTCACGTCAGTTCAAATTTTATGAAGTTACGTTTAAATGTGAATATAACCTGCAGGTTTACTGACCACAGGGAAATAGCTGGCGTGTCCATACTGCTGTGCAGCAGGATTTCAAAGTAGTAGTCCTTAAGATTTCCTGTTGTTGGAATGTGTCTTTACATTTTTAAGAACTGACTTCCAACACATCTTTAAAGCAAAGAATAGAGATGCGGGGAGGAAAAAGATACAATTTTTCAAGAGTTTTGAGTATATGTTTCTGTTTTAAACTTTATTTAAACTGTGTTACAAACATCTTCAAAGCCACACGGCAAGTTCACAGCACAATCAGGAAATAATATTCAGGTCTTCAGTTGATGGTCTTTCAGCTTGCCCACAATATTTATATGTTCAGAAATCTTAATCTCTCAGAAAACAGAAAGGGTAAGCAGTCACACTACTCTTCCAAGAGTTGTTGCTTTTTCTCTTTTCTTTGTCTTCCTCTCAGACCCTTCTGTTGCAGACACTTTCCCCCACACATCAAGGTCTCCGTGGAGTCTTGGTGAAACAACACATAATTCGAGATCCAGTCAGGCTTTGGAATCTCTTAGGTGAGTCCCGAAGAGCAACTGTATGGTTGGAGGAGGGGAAAGTTCTTATTTAGTAAGAGTGTTGACTTTTCCTTACCTTCGCTGCCTGCATTCCTGAAACTGAAATAAAGTTGTTGTATTTTTGGCTTTGGGAGCTGTGTGCCTTTTAGAGGGGTTCTAAGTTTTTGTTGGGTGGCAGGGATGAACAATGGCACCTTTCCACAAGGAGCTCAGCGTGATTAAGTAAGTGCTTGAGTCATTAGACCTGAAAGCTAATTTAAAAATTAGCAGGCTTTAAAGTAGAGAATCTTTCTGTGCCTCATTAGCAAAGCCTAAGAAGAAAATGTCATTCACCTTTGTCAGAAAACACATCATATGACCTTGCTGAAAGCCTTGCGTTGGAACAAGTTAAAAGTGTATGTTAGAAAATGTTACTTGAGTTCTTAGAGCAAAAGCACAAATATGTAAAGCAAAGGCCATCATCCTTCTCGCTACACTCTTCAAATTGGGAAGACGAGTTTGCTGATGCCTTTGAGATTCGAACAAAACTGGTCACGCCTATCCTGGTCAGTGTGGGCCTGGTGAGCTTGGGCTGCTTAACCTTTGAGAGGTTTGTGAGTTTGGTTTTTTTTTTAAGTTAAAATAAAAATATTTGCATAATCTTTCAAATGGCAGTGAATCCCCTAGTAAAACTAGCAGGGGACAAGCAGTCCGGTTTCTGGGCTTACTTCTCTTTCTGGAGCCTTCGTGAAAGACCATGGGAGACGGAAGCTGCAGTCCTCAAGTCAGTTTTCCTTCTGAACTTTTTGCGTTTTCCTGGTGAAAAAGCCTTTGCTTATTGTTTTGTAGCCACAACTGTGAGTCTTAATGTTTGTAACCTTACTTTCTTGGCTTTTATTAGACTATCCTAACGGCATTTACTGAGAAACCTGCATTTAACTCCAGCACACGCATTTCCTTTCGTAATCATTTACAGTTCCTAGCGTGAGGCTGTTCTTAACTATGGTTTTGGGAAATGTGTACATGTTTCAACACTGAAGAAACTTCTTCAAATTATTTTCTTTGCCACATTAAAATGATCTCTGAACAAAACCATATTTTGATAGGATTGTGAAAAAAAATATATATGGTAAGGAAACTGAAGTAGTCGGTCCCTCCCATTACTCCCTCTGGCTGTCCTGTTTCCTTGGCACACAAATGAAGCTGTGTGCTTGGGTGATGTGGAGCTTAGCTTTCTCTGCATTTGGAGCTCACATGTATTTCTGCCGTCCTCAGTTCCCCTCTGTCTCCTGAGGTCTTCTGGTGGTAACTACTGAACTCTGCTTGCCTGCAGGTAGCACTTGCTATTTCACTACTTCAGGCTCTCAAGGGAGTAACCAGAAAAATGAAGGATTCAAAAAGAAACCTCCACAAGAGGACGAGGGTATGTATGTGCCAAAAAGACATTTAATTAAACTGTGTGTGTGTGTGAGGAGTAAGGGTGGAGAGCATGGAAGATCCACCTTAATGCTTCTGTCTCCAAGTACTGTAAACCTGTACCTGTGACTTACCACCTCTACAAGCCTATGGCTAAGAACAAGTTTCAAGGGCTATTTTGGCTTAGATGACGGAATACTAAGTCTTAAGACAGATCATGAAACTGATTCTCTTTCTGTGCTGCTTTGCATCCTGTGTAAATAATTTCATTGATGTTTGTTTTAGTTTTGCCACTTTACGAAGTGGAACTGAGGTTTGATGTGGAGGTTTTGTTGTAGAGCATTTTGACTTAAAGAACTGAATTTAGTTAATGCAAGTTCAAGCTGAATTCTGGTTATTTTTCTTATTTTTTTTACCTTCATTGTGGGTTTGTCTCTACTTCTAGTGGTTTACAGTGCTCAAAGTTAAAAATAGATTCCTTAAAGAGGTCTTAGCTGTGTTACTAATGGCACTTGCTCAGAGTTTTTCTTTTTTAAAAAATCAGTCTTCCTAGATACTGGTTTTTGCATGTCATACTGCCTAAGCCCCAGGCATCCCGCTGTACAGGATTTTTTGAGAATTAACCTTATCTCACTAAATGTGTTCTGGAGCTTAGGGATGTACGTGGTGTGCCAGATTATGTAGAGAAGTAGCAGAAAGCCCCCTCTGTACCTTAAGTTTAAGGGGGTGATGAATTTAATGTCACTAATGTGTGGTGGGGGTACAGGGGAATAACTTTAGTGTACTAGACAAAAACTTTGCATAACTCCAGACAGTGCTCTGATCCTTGTAGGAGGCACTGTTATCTTCTAACAGTAGGTTTTCACCAAACATTTTTCAAATACAAATGGATTTGTGGGTGTCCCTTCAAGTCTTGGTATTGTCAACTTTCTGCTATTTGTAGATTGACAACAGCTGCATTCCATTTAAAAAGTGTAATTTGACTCTCCCACTTCGGTGAAGAAATTTCTTTGCTCATTTTTGAGTACATGCTCTTTCCCTCCAGCCTCCCAAGCGCTGAAGTGCATGCAAAGATTTTCTAGGCCCAGGCTAAGGCATTTTTTCAGACTCTGCAATGTAGATTTTTAGCTGTGAAGTCCCACAGCTGATGGCATGTCCTGGATCTATGGGCCTGGTGGGGCAGTTTAAGAAAGATGTCAGAAGTGGCCAAGGTGAAGGTCTCATTCCTATGGCTTCTCAGTAATGCTTGCAGAAGCATAACAAAGACCTGATAATTTTCTTAATTTTCTGACATTAGCTGATGCTTGCAGAGGCTGGTGATGTCTTAAAGAGAGTTTGTGGTTGCCTGTTGTGCTGCTTGTTTCCTGGACCCTTGAGTGAGAGATAACCCTTCTGTAGTTGGCAGGCTCCAGACCTTTGTACTGCGAGTTGGAAGGCACTTAGCATCATGTTTAAGTCACACAGATTGTAATGCAATTTTATAAATTATATGATAAACTTTTACCTAGGTGTCATCGGATAATGTAATAGCTTGGCTTTTCCTTTGATGTGGTTAAACACAACGATTGAATCCTCTTGGACTAACTAACTTTTGAAGTAAAAGCAGTCAGCTGCTGATGACTTTTAGCCAGACCTGTGTCTTCTCATGCAATCTTTAAGGCAGGAGCAGTGGTTTTGCCTGTTTGATCCATTGAACTGGGCTGAAGTCTTCAATGGGGTGTGAGTGCAGGTGTCGCAGATTCCTTGTTAAGGAAGTCAGAGCTTAGAGGTTGGGGCCCTCGGTGTTTGCAAGACCACACAGGGTGACTGTGAGAACAGTGCCTTGAAGAAGTATTGTAGCTGTTAAAACTAGTAAACAGTAACATGCCGTGTTCGGTGGCCTCTTTTCTCCTGTGATTAATGGATAGCTTGACTTTGGGAGGTGGAATGCTACCCCAAGTCTCCAGGGGAATACTCGTCTCTGCAGTAATTATTAAAAAGAACTCTTTATACTGTCACTGCAGCCCTTGCAAGATTTTAATCGGAGGGTTCAGGTTTGGGGTTAATGGCAAATCATTGCTTCATGGAGGCTTTTTGAGACTAAAAAGCTGGAAGTATTCCCGCAGCTGTTGCTTGCAAGTGTCACATTGAGTTACTGGTTCTCATTTACTGAATATTGTGGGGTAGCTTATGGTGTAATATGAATGTTATACTGTAAAGATAGTAATATTTTACATAAGCTTAGAAATAGATTGATTTTGTCCTTAATTAAATGCAGAGTAGAGGAAAGCTTTGTGTTGTCTTCTAGCTTTTTAGAAAAGGTATTTTTTTCCTGAAATTATTCAGCTGTAGGTTAAAGGTCCTAGACAAGCCCAATTCCTAGAAACCGGAGAAGTTGTTTGTGTCAAGGTATCTAATGGACAGCTTTTACCCTGCGGTGATCTTTTTGTGATAGTATCCTCAGTTATTTGTGCTTCAGAACATACTATATGCCTCCTCATTTTGTCTGAAATTTAATACGGAAAAGTGCTTTAGCAATAGTTGATGCTGACATCTCCAAAGAACTTGCATAGCAATAGATGGACTTTCTTTCTGTTAGTACTCACTTTTCCAGAGTAATTTCTTTTCTCCATAGTTTTTTTTTTAAGAACTTGCTCAGCTTTTCAGGGTATTGCCCAAACTAAGGCCTCTATCGTACTATATTTTAATTTTATTTAATAAGACTATAATGGATGTCATCCTGCAGCTTTGTGATGAATTGCTTTGTTCTAATAAAGCTGGATCTAGCAGATAACACAGAAGTGAGGAGATGGCATTGAAGAACAAAGTGGATGGGCTGGACACAGTGTCTGAGCTTGTCAGTGTCTTTTGAAATTATGACCTTATCTGAAAAGCTGCATTGTTTCTATTTAGGAACAAGCCTTTCCTGTTAAATGTGGAGCAGAGCTAGGAAACGAGTGAAAAATGATGCTGTGTATCTGAAGGACAGAGTACTTTTTTTAGCATCTGACTGGGTCATATGTTTGTCCCTTGGTTTTGTTGCAGTGTGTGTAGGGTCTAATTGGTGGCTAGTGATAAATGCTGGTGTCAGAGCATTTGTTATAAATTTGCAAATAAATCTAATCTGGGCTGCAGCAGGCAGATGCACTAGCAGTCCAGTGGTGCAGAATTAATTTATTTCTGGGTGTAGAATAGTATTTATGTATGCCATGTTGCTGTTGATGTTAAATTGTGTATCAAGAACAAGTGCTAAATTATATATCAAGAACATCCACATGTGACTGGAAAGAGGAGGAGATATTTGTTGTCATCTTAACAACTCAAGCACTGGCTAGCAGTTGACATTGAACTGTGCTGTGGCAGCCCTTTGCAGACCACAGAATTTTAAATTTGCCTATGCAGTGCAAAAAATGTTGGGAGTCTGGAAAAAAAAAGTTTGGTGGCAAATACTTGGAAGTAAACCATCCCTTTTTCTCATGTCATCACTTCGGTATGTCACTAGTACAGTAAAGGTGGGGTAAAGCACATCTAGCGTAGGAATCCCTCTCTTATAATGTTCCTTAATGTGGACAAGTTATTAAATTTTTTAAACATGAGGTTAGTTGAATAGCATGGAAGAAAATCTGCGTAATTTTAAGACAGTGAGATTGATTTGCAGTGTATTTATATGCGTACGTAAGCTGCATATCATGTCTCCTGTGCTATTTCAGATTTACTGCAGATGCAGGTAGTAGAAACATTGTTGGTCTTGTGCTACAGGATGCCAGCAGATCAGGAGCTCACCAGGAAGCAATTATCTCTTATAATATTGTGCTATGTGATTTACCAGTGGCACTATGACTGCTGATATTTTCCTCTGGATATGTTAGCAACAACCTGAGGACTAGGCAGTGTAGAAGCATGTTATATAAAAGTAAGCTATAGCCATTCCTGAGTTTGTTTTTTTAGCAACAAGGGTCCGATGGCTTTATTTGGCCTGTGTCCATATTAGGCCAGGCAAATGAGATAGTCTCTCATTTTAGACTAGAATGACATTTGGTGGAATTGTAATGGGTCTAGTGGTCTATGACCATCTGAAGGCTCCTGAACCAGGATTAGACTGCCTTAAAACAGGAAATGTTGACGAGAGCTCTTCAAAATACGTCTGAGATTGCTGTCTGTCTTTGTACGCAATCAATCACTTCTGGAAGCGCGGGGCTTTCTTTGGCTCATTGATGCTTCAATTCCTCCTTTTACTGAAGCAAGAATTAAAGCGAATGAGGTGATCTTCCATCATCTTCTCTGTGCACAATGCCTCGCTTCATGGCTTTTGGGGCATTGGGGAACAGCTGAATATAGCCGCAGCGATGTTATGCCAGCAGATTTTTTGCTGGCTAGCAGAATGCAAAATTTGCCTCCTTCCAGGCAACTGTTAAGTTTACATCTGAGTGCTTGCACTTTCATAACTAGGCTTTTGACCTGGTGCTGTTTCATGTGTACAGCTGAGGCCCTGTGGTCTGACAGTGTAGAAGCCAGAAAGGTCTGGGAATGTCATGCAATCCAAAACCTGACTCACTTGCATAACCTTGGGCATGTAACACAACCTCCTTTGTGAGCTAAGCCAGAAAATTGCCGGTGCACTGCAAGTTAGGTACTGCTTGTGAGGCTAGGCCTTCAGGAGAAACCAAATGTGCAACAAAAAAAAAAAGAAGGTATTGTTGTGTTAATCTTTGTCATTTAATTGTCCCTTCTTTGGGTCAGAAAGCTCTGCAATTATATACTCATATATTTTTTTTTTCTCTGATATCTTTTTTTTCTAAAGAGGATGAGAAACGCAGGAAAAGAGAAAATCAGATACATCTTGAACGCTTACGGGCACTCCTCATCATAACCTTCATAGTGCTGATGTTTCGATTCACAGTCAGCGAGAACAGAGAAGGGACCAACATTTCCTGGAACTACTTTGTGAATGAGATGCTGTCAAAGGGGGAGGTCCAGAGAATCGAAGTGGTGCCAGAGAGCGATATTGTGGAGATTTATCTGCATCCGGGAGGAACTCCACACGGACAAGTTGTGAGTGGCTTTCTATAACTGGAATAAATGATCACAGATTATGCTGTTGAAAAGAACTGAATTCATGAATATATGTTTGGTAAGACTCTAGCTGGTAAATTTGCTCTTCATTAATTTTTCTCTTTCTTGTAGTTGAAGTTCAGGAGACTTTTGTTACTCATATCAACCTGGAAACTAAGACTTTTATTTTAAATTATACAAATAATTAATAATGGCCTGGAAGGAAATCTTAAGTATGTCAAAAAAGCTGGAAAAATTCAGTAGTTTTTTCTTTCCAGCTCAGTCTGATACATGAGAAGGCGTCTAGAAGATTGTAAACTCTTACTATTAGATCTTGTTTCAAAAACTTTCTCCTATTTGGATTTTAGTTTCAGATGTTCTGTCAAACGCCATCAGACTTCCTTACTAAATCTCCCAAAATGGTAACAAAGCAAAGTTTGATCATGTGCTTGCTTCCAGGAGTTGCCACTAAGAATCATTACAAACTACCTTGAGACATTAAAGTATTGTTCTTGGATACATCCCATTTGGTTCAGTGACTTACGATCCACTTTGCAAACTGCTGGATGAAATTAATTTCTGACAAAGATACAGAAATAAGATCTAAGAAGTCTGAGTGGAGCACAAGACACCTCCTTCCCAGTGATGTAGTTTTCCATATATAGTACAAAATTTTGTCTGAGCCCAAGGTGTCAGTGTAACTGGGTTTATAATATTAACTCCATCCTTTAGCTTGCCTACAAAGTTGTTGCATCTCCTTGTTTCTAGAGAGCTGAGACTTAGGTCTTGCCTCTTATGCTTTCAGAAGGTGCTGAAAAGACTGGAGGTGTTCCTAAGTTCATTTGGAGCCCTAGTGTCAGTTATCTGCTCCTGACTTCATTAATGTAGTATCAAAGGATGTCACATAAGGCTAAACTTTTATCTGACTTGTCCATGTTGTGCGCTTCTGCTTGTTGCTGTCCTCACACTACAATACTTATGTGCTACTTTTGATTGCATGTCCCCAGAACGTTACCCTGCTGTACACGATGCGGGTGGCAAACATTGACAAGTTTGAAGAGAAGCTGAGAGCTGCGGAGGATGAGCTGAATATTGATGAGAGAGAGAGAATCCCTGTTTCCTACAAACATCCTGGCTTTTATGGAAAGTATGATGTAAATTTGTGCTTACTGGTGGTCTTATATTGGTGACAACATCCCTCACTTGGATAGGAAAGTCACTTTAAACTAAGTGTTGTTATTACAAATATTGAACAAAAAAATAGTCCCAGTTTTGGAGCACTGAGCCCATCTTTCAGGAATAGGCATGCTCTAGATGTATCTTAACATTTCAAAAGCAAGGGTTCCAAGGAGGTGTCTGGAACTGCAGCATGCAGCAGACCAAAATGTTTCGGGTCAGTGTTAGCAAGTCTGAGGAAAGTCTGTGTCAGTTGCTGTGCGTTCTTGTACAGCTGAGCACTTTTTGTCCTTATAATCAGTTATTCAAGTGCAGAGTGTGATAGAAATCCTTACTCAACAAGTGACGTTACAGCCTCGTCTGTGGAGAATGCTGGTGGTGCAGCAAGCCTTCCCCCGTTGAAATGCTTCGAGGAAGGCCTGTGGTGGTGGTTCAGTCTGTAAAAATAAACACCTAGTTTTGGCCTGCTTCTCCAACAGCTGTAGATCAGAGGACAGCCTGTGCTGGTGCTCGCTCCAGCTGTGAGCCACATACTGAGCAGAGCAGCTTTGATGCTAGCATACAAAATCTCAGTGAGAGGAGTACTTCTAATAAACTCACAGCCCTTTTCTGTTACCTAAAACCAAGATCTTTTGCTTAAATAAAGCTTTGAGCATTGATTTTTTTTTTTTAATTGTGAAATAAGCTATAATGAGTGAGAAGAGGGAAGATCTGTCAAAAGACTATAGAGCACTGGCTAGGCTTTATTCTGTGCTTTCATATGATGTAGTAATGTTTTGTGGTCATTTGCTGCTGATGTGGCTTATTTGCCTTCTGTTAAGACCGGCAGCTTGTTTTTGCAAAGCAGGATTTATGGGGTCCAGAGTACGAAACAGAGCTGTGAAGCTGACTCACGGGGCTATTGAACAAGTCCACCTCCATCACTGATGGCCGTTACACTGATGTAGAAAGAAGCTTCCCGGAAGTGTGGGGAGAGACTCCAGCATTTGCAGAGCTCTCGACTAATTGCTTATTCTAAAGTACTAGCAGAGAGATGTAGTGCAGAAGTCCTGTCTGCTAAGTAAAGAAATCCCGATTCCTGACAACAGATAGCATCATGCTGCTACAGTTGTCTGCCGAGATGGCCTGATCACCTGCTTGTGCGCCACGCAGAACACGTCATCCTCTTAGTAGCTCATAGGGTTTGCAGCGCTGGAGGTGGGGATGGCTAGTGTGTGTAACTCTTCCTTGTGGGCACCTTACCAAAATGTGAAACAAAAGCCATGTTCGTATATGAATGGATACATGGATGGGATTTTGTCTAGTTACTTGTCCTCTGAACAATATTTGCACATTTTTAATACATGGTTTGTATGAAGGTAAACTTTTTTTAATTGATTGTGCAGTATGAGACCTTTAGTTGAAATTCAGAACTTGCCAATTTTTTCAAACTTGTGTATAACATGAAGAGTAGACTGAACAGTTAGCCAGCAACAAACAAGCTGCTTTCCCTGCCCCTGAAAAGAGATTATTTTTTTAACAGATATTATAGGGTCTGAAGGCTTTCAGGAGACTCGATGAGAGCCTGGAGATTTCAGAGTCTCTATCTGGAGTTTGAAGCTGTGAGGTGCAGAGCACTTGCAGCTTGGATTCAGTTTACTCTGAGCTGTGGGTGCTTGATGCATTTCAGAATTAATCCTGTTAGCATGGTTGACAAATCGAAGGTGACTTTCAGTTTCCAGTATTGCCTAGGATCTCTCACCGAGAAGGAATAAATGCAGCTGGGTATATAGCATATGCTGGTCCCCTTGCTTCAGTAAATCATCCCTCTGTGAGAGATGGAACACACATTCCTAGTTTGAAGATAAGACACAGAAGCGTGGTGAGACTAGATGATTTCACAGGCACGTGCAGCAGAACAGGGTCCCACAAATACCAGCCTGTCATCTGACATATCATTTTTCCTTCTATTGAAAGCATCCTTTATTTAGAGCTCACAGCATATTTGCCCTCAGTGTGGTTGTCTCCTAACTGTATTAGACCTGCAGTGCCATCTCTGCTCCACATCTCCCTCCTAATGCAATTGGTATTGCAAAGGACCCAGAAAATTAATGGTGTTGGTTGCTGTAGTACTTCTGCTGACATAAAGGACCTCTGAGGGACTTGACCAGGGAGGGCCAACCACGCTAGGTAGACCTGCAGTGGGATTTCTGCCAGGATTAGGGGAGTTGGAATCTCCCTAGTGTTGCTGGATGCAGCTTTTCTGCAGTGAGCTCTCTTTGGGTGGATTGCCAGCCCCACCAGATTCTGCTCTGGGTGTGATTTGACTGCCTGAAGGTCCTCTTCGTTTTATGAGTAGAAATGCCTCTGAAGGGGATGGTGAGGTCGAATTTCTTCCACAGCTGTAAGCAGTATTTGCCAGTGTCCTCTGTTTAACTTTTTAGGTTATGTAATTGTTGGGGTTTTTTGGTTTTTATATATACATAAAAAAACGTTCCATTTTCTTAGTAATGTCTGCTCATCGCTGCACTTGTAGCCTAGATGTCGGGACCTTTAAAAGAGTGAAAATAGCTATGTGTTGAGTAATATTTACCAAGTTGTGGCCGAACACTTCAATTTGTACTTGTCTTGGTTTTGTCCTTTTAGTGATGTCATTTCCCTGATAGTGACTCTTGTGGCTGTGTCCATGCTGTGGAGCATCTTCCGCCTTATTCGGGTTGCAAGCCGGGTGGGAGGATTCAATGCCTTTGTAAGTATCCTGGATCTCGATGTTGTTTTGCAGCCTGTGGGTAGTCTGGTCTTCTGCTGGCCTAATCTCCTCCCCTTTCCCCAGCAAAGTCAATGCAGCATGGGAATTAACTGGTGCCAAGGACTCTCCAGTCTTGACACATCTTGCATCTTTTCCTGTCCTGATCATCTGACTAGATTGTACAGTAACTGGCCTTAGCTGAGGCCCTTTCTTTCCCCAATGGCAGGAAGGGCTGAGCTCAGTGAATTTGCAGTCCAGTTTGCTCTGCTATTTTCAAAGCTTGTTAATGAGTTGCAGCTGCAGATGGTGTTTTTCACTGGGTCCTGCCAATATGCCTCCCATACAGCCAGAAGTAGGAATTGCTGCTTTCTGCAAAATGAGTTCTCAATTTATAAAATATGTTCAGATTCTGGATTTCATTATGTGTTGGCCTGTTCTGCTCATGCCACATGCCTCACTTGCAACATCAGGCAAATCTCCTCTTCCCCTCTTCCACCCTTGCCTGGATCAGCTGATGAAACTCTGTAGAAATCAGCCCAGGGTGCACTACCATTGACTGCAGGGATTTGGGGGTGAAAATATGGTGAATTCAGTCCCTTGTTAGATTTCCCACTCAATCTCCTCTGCAGTTTTCTTCTGGCTTTGGGATTCCCTTCACACGAAGGGATGCAGCTCCTCAGACAAGAAGAATATTTTAAAGTGTCGAGTAACAGGAGCCTTGAGGACAAGATTCTGTCCCCGCGTAAGTGCGGACAGCTAGGCCCTGCATGTTTAACTCTTCATTTGGATAAGCTGATGTTTCTGAGGCCTGAGAAGCTATAAACCTTCTTCTCAAAGAAAAAAAAAATCCGAGTAGCTGTTTTCAGTAGAACATAATGAGCAGTTAAAAGTAGGGTGTTTAACTAAATTCTTGTTTTGACTGTCACTGTGGCTTAGCACGCACCAGGAGACTGAAATGTGGTGTCTGTTCGAATTCGAGAACCTATAGTTCCATCCCTGGGTTGTGTTGCAATAGAAACCAGTGGCAGCATTGAACAGTGGTGCAAAACGTCTGTTTACATACATTTACAAGACAGTGTTGGTAATTATTTACCAGTGGCAGTTATTTACCATCAATAAATATTCCTCGAAACTATACTTACCCCATATGTATTTAAGGATCAGAGCATTTGGAAATCAGGGAAAAGATCCCAAATAATATTTTGGGCATTCTGCATGTTTTTAATAAATATCGCTGTCTGGTCTACATGGAGTTTATGCTGGATTGCGTTGGGACTGTTCTTGCAGGTTTATTCTGGTTCCAACAAAATGTGAATAAATAAAGTTTGAGTCAACAATCCAGCTGTGACATACTTCCAAAGCAAAAGTTAAACACCAATGCACTGGTGGTGGGCGTTTTCGTGTTGTTTTTTAGGGGCAGTGTTGTTTCTTACCTGTGTTGTGCCATCTCCCAAAGTACAGCAAACAGCCTTCCCAGACTGTTGCCTTGTCCAGAATCAGAGCATGATTTCAATACTTGTGCTACCTTCCACAGAACCAGTTGAAAATGGCTCGTTTCACCATTGTGGATGGGAAATCTGGAAAAGGGATTGGCTTCAAGGATGTAGCAGGAATGCATGAGGCGAAAATGGAAGTCAAAGAATTTGTGGACTATTTAAAGGTATATAAAAGTAGAACAAAATAAGTGCTTGCTACCCATCTTCTGGGACAGATGGCTGACCTGGGGAGGAGGGTATATCCTTCTCTTCATCCTTCATGATACTGAGCAACCTCTGTTTAAACAAACTAATGGCTTTTGATGCTGTGATCAGCATGACTCAATCTCTATATTTCCAATTCCGTAACAGGAATGCAGATGTAGCTGCTCCCATTAGCAGCTTAGAGTTTCTCAGGCTGCAAACAGTATCGGGAAGCTCTGGGAGGCCATATTCTTGTGCAGATGTTTCATGTGAGCTGTGGACCTGACAGAGTTGTTCTTCTTGCAGAATCCTGATCGCTACCTTCAGCTTGGGGCTAAAGTGCCCAAGGGTGCCTTGTTACTTGGACCACCAGGCTGTGGAAAGACATTGCTGGCGAAGGCAGTGGCTACAGAAGCACAAGTGCCGTTTTTGGCCATGGCAGGCTCTGAGTTTGTAGAGGTGATAGGAGGTAAGCTTCTTGGGAGGAAGGGTGCGGAGGTTACTTGGTCTGTTGTGGAGTTGGAGGGTGCTGGCTGGGCCTCTTGCAAAGGACAGAGTTTTAGCCTCTCTGCACAGGGAGGATGATTTGGATACTTCAACTGAAAATATAAAATGTTTTCAGTGATAGAGAGTACTTAATTATGTAGTATCTAAAATGCATGCCCTATGAATTGCTAGTTGCTTCTTTCTGACAGTGTGCATCCATGGTTCTTCACCTGAAAGCATTATCTCGGACTACCCTATACCTATTATTAAAGCCATTGACTGAAGCTTCCTTCCTTGTATAAGGATGCTGATGGATTTTCTGCTGCTCCTTGTTGACGGGGAAAGTATAGCCTCTTTGTGCCTTGTGATTTCCGTCTTTCTCCTTTTCTTCCTTCCTGCTAGATCCCTTGAGACCCAGCAAGGGTCAGTGTGCAGGAAAATTATGAATATTTCTGCTTCTGACCTGTGGAAGGAACACGAGTTCATGTTAGGAGCTGGGAGCAGAGCTCCTCTTACAGCAGCTCTAGAAGTCCCTGCTGTTTTGGGAGCTCAGTTAAAAGCCAGGATGCTCCAGGAGGAGCTGTGCCTAAGGACTAAATGTATGAGTTCTGTGGCTATTCCCTTGTGCTGGGAGTGTTGAGAGAGGGACGGTCATATACTGAGGGTTTACCCGGTGTCGTGTGTCTTGTTGGGGGCCAGTAATGCTGCTCTTCATCTTTGCTAACAATTTTAGCTACAAGGCTTATTTCTTCTTCCCTTCCCCTATAGGTCTTGGAGCGGCCAGAGTTCGGAGCCTCTTCAGAGAAGCCCAGGCTCGTGCACCCTGTATCGTGTACATTGATGAGATTGATGCTGTGGGCAAGAAGCGCTCAACCAATATATCTGGTTTCGCCAATGCTGAGGAGGAGCAGACCTTAAACCAGCTGCTGGTGGAAATGGATGGTCAGTATTTCTCTCTGCCTCTCAGTAATTAGGCCCTTGTCACCTCAGAGATCCAAGCTGTTGGTCTGTACATCTTTTTTCCTGCTTGAACTTGCCATACCTCTTTAGTGTTTTCTTCCTGCTGAAGTAATTACAGTTACAGTGTGAAACAACTCGCATTCCCCTCTTCCCTGGGACAAGCCTAGCTTGCACTTCGCAGCCTGTTCAGGACTAAGCCAAGAACTACAGCTTGGTCATGTCCTTGCTAAAAGACCATCTGTATGACAAGTGATAACTGTGTTTCAGACTGCTGCTTAATGAAGGGGCTGTGGCCCTGAAAGATGTTTTTTTCCTATGTGGACACAAGTGTGGCCTTGGCTGGCCTTGCTCTGGTTTCAGAGGTCATCATATCGCTGGCTTGAAGTGGGTCCTTTCTCTGTTCTTTCCCCTCTTCACCAGCTGCTGCACTGAGTACAGAGGAAAAGCAGCAGCAGCTGCCGTTCAGCACAGGGTTTGTGGAAGTTGTGTGCCTAGTACTTCATGCTGACCCAGGCTTTCCTGCAGAACCCTTAGGAATTTCCTCAAGCACCAGTTTGAACCCATGTGCTCTACCATTAGTCTCTGTTTCTGAAGGCACTGTAGCATCTCTCTCTTCGTCTGTCCATTGGTTAGGCAGGACTTCTCCAGGGCGGATGGTAGCTAAGGAAGTAATTGGTATCAGGACAGATCTCTCAGTATCTGCTGTGACTAAGTTGTGGAGATAACACTCTTGAAATCTAGACACTTATATAAGCTTTTAAGGGTTTGGGGCTAAATCTTATGAATTTTAAAACCCCAGAGCCAACTGGTTTTGTGACTCCACTGAAGACCCTGAGTCAGAACAGAGTATAGTGTCACATCCAGAGTGAATTTGCACCAACAGCCACGTGAGCATCCACCTGCTGATAAAATCAACAGAAAATGTGCATTAGAGATCATGGCTGGCAGAGGGCAGCAACCCCAAAGACTCTTACTGTAGTAAACGGCTTCAGTTTGGGACTATGTTTTCCCACTGGCAATTGGAGAAGAATTATTTACAGTGCTGGAGAACCAAAAGAAAATGAATTGGCAGCAAGGGCATTGCTGTCTGTAGAGGGTAACATTTAGGTCCAGCTGGCGATTAAATGTTGTGGAATACTTGCTGTATTCAATCTAAGACAGGTAGTGGTTTAAAGCCTGTTAAGGTTTAAAGTTTACTTGTCCCAGAGGGACAAAAGCAATGTAATATATTGGTTCTCTCGTCCTTCGACTTACTCTCAGGTTGTCTGCCTGACTATAGAATCCCTCTCTAAACTGAGAGAGAGAAGCTTTGCGAACAAGCCCTGGTTTGATGCCACGCTTCTGAATGGTTTCTGGCTGTACTGCATCTGGAATCGGCCCTTTTCTCAGACGCTTTCACGCAAGTGCCAAAAAGAATCATCCTTTGGCTAGTCTTAGTCATAACTCTATCAGAGCCTGCAGCACTGACCCAACTTGTAGTGTTTCTGTTGCTAAATCTTATTATTGCAGAGCAGGGTAAGAAATAACTACCTGCCCATCAGGGAGTGTTTGTATCAGTCTGCTGTTTTATGGGACAGAGCCACCTTTTCCCTTCACTGTAACCGTGACACTTGTCTCATAATGCTCTTCATATGACAAATTAAAAGCCGTCCTGCAGTGAAAGCATCCGTCTTTCTCCAGACCTTGGACTTTAAAACTGCTTGCTTTTTTTTTACTGAATGTTTGCAGTGAAGTGAGGATGCAGCCCTGCCGAAGTAGAGTACGTCCTGCAGTTCAGCAGCAAGGCTGCCTTCTGGAGATTGCTCTGGAGTCAACCGTCCCTTTCCAAGGAGAGAAGCTGGGACTTGTAAAAATGCTTTAGCAAAGGGTAGATGTTCCTTCATACTGCACGCAAGATGATCTATAATTCTGGATCTCTGCCCTTGCTGCAGGAGGAGGAGAAATTGTAAGCAGGAGCACAGCAGGGTACAGACAGGGTAGAGTGGTCCTGCTCTACAGAGACCCTGCAGACCTCTCTCTGTTTTAGCACAGGTGCTGTGAAGTTTTTGAAGGCGAAGAATGAGCTTTCAGTAGTTCCTAAACAACCAGACAGAATTCTGGTTATCAGAGGAACACCCTTGAAACACACAACGCTACAGAGATACCAGCAATCACCTTAAATACATGCATGCAGTTCCCTGGGACTATACATGTGCACTAATTTAGGCAACTTGGCTAAGCACATAATATACCTGGAGTGAATATAACTGTTTACAGCTGTATCTGGGTAGTAGATGGTCTCAACAGAAAAGGCCAGTAGTAACACACACAACATCAATCCTGGCTTGGTTGTGGTTTTTTTGGTTTTTTTTTCTCCTGACGGTTGTAGGGTGAGCTGGCAACGGGTTAACCCTGAATTAAATGGAGGCCCATCTGTCTGTTCAGGAATGTGTAGTTAGTACGATCCGCATCTCTATACCAAAAATGAAAATGCCTGATTTCCTCCAGTCCGTAGAAATTAGGCACGGTTTCTAGAGTGTTTTCCTGATGAGTCTCAATTCAGAAATTAGGGTACAACTCTATTAAGAAGTGAGTTTAGAAGGTAAATATTATCCTTAATATGTATTTTAATAGTAGCTTTTTTGCTGCGTGCTGCTTACTTTATTTTTAAATTTATATTGTCTCATTATTTATTCGTGTCTCGTACAGATCCTGTACTGAGTCCCTCATTTTGCTAAGTGCTTCATCAAACACACACTAAAAAGATAGCCCAAGGAGTTTACAATGTCAAATGGGAGACAGCTGGCAAGGACTGTCAGGCTAGTACAAGAAACATGGACCTACTGTTGGCTTGTACTCATAAGCAGTGATCTTAGCACATGTTACTGAAATGTTATCTAACTGAGCATATTACCTAAATGGACGCTGGAGTGCTGCGTGCATCATGGCAAAATAGTTTCCAGGATGGTGGTGAATAAGGTTTTTTAGGAGGTTAACAGTTCTACCCAAGCACAAGCGGAGGAGTGGTGTGTGTTTGTAATGAGGAAGCCTTGAAATGGAAGGTTGAGAGCTCTGTTTTATCTGTCTTTAGCTTAAATTGATGGTTGAAGTTCTGCAAGGCAACACCATAGAACCGAGTTAGCTATTAATTTAAAAAAAAAGTCATGCACAAAAGTAGATCTGTGAGTCATCAGCGATGATTGTTGAATTTGTGTGTTCAAATGAGATTACTCAGAGGTAAGGTAGAGGAAGAAAAGGAGGGTCAGAGCTATATGGAACCTGCTCTGCAGGCTGGAGGAAGGATGAGGACACACAGAAAAAAGCCATTATGCCAAGCTGTATGGGATGAATGTGCAGTTTGATACTTGGTAATTCTGGTACACAGGTTTTAGAGCAATTGTAGTGCTCTTCCTACAAGCGACCTTGGTTTCCTTCACTATGACAGCTTGCTTTGTGTTCTGGAAGCATCAGGAGTCTGGTGGGAGAAGGGGAGGGACTGGAGGGAGCCTGTATGTACAAAAGCTGTTTTTAAAACCAGAGTGACACATGTACTCCAGTCTTTGTCAAAACAGGTGCCTGGTTTGAATAGTGAATCTTCCCTCACAAACTGCAAACAAGCGGAAGAGGAATGCGACCCAAATATCTCCTCTGTTCTGAATGCATCTGAGAGGAGCTTGACAGTCTTGAGCTGATGCGTATTTTGTGAATGAGAATGCAGGACATCTTTTGGTAGCAGCTCTTCACCTGAAGTCCTCAGACAACACCTCTTCCCAGATCTGTGCTATGCGCAAGTTTCTGACCCCGGGGCTTCCCTCACAGAGGTGGCCCTGTTTCAGTGATGCTGTTCACAGATGATGTCCAAAAGGCTTTTGAACAAATGACTAAAGAATTACACAGTGTAATAATGCAGATGAGATGCCCATCCAAAGTAACATGCTCCATGTCAGCGGGGCGCAGAGCACTTGCCAGTTCAAGTGGACCCTTTTTTTAATCTTTCCTTTTTGAAGTGGCTTCATTTGTAAACATTGTAGATATGAAGGCTCTCTTTAGGCTAAATTTTCAGAGCTGTTTTTCATTTGTTAATGTGACTGAGGTGTTATTTTTGTAGACTGTTCCTTTGGCTGATCTTTGCCTGTGGAAGCCAAAGCCTGTGACATGCCAGGTGACGTTGCATTGGGAACATTAATACGAATCAGACCTGCAGTTGTAGATTGCTTGAAGCAGCATTTCACCCTCCTGGGATGCAGGCTTGAGGGCAAGTGGGGCAGAAGCTGATGTGAGGAGGATGCTGTCAGTTGTTCTGGTTTTTTTTACATTTTTTCTAATAGTCAGACCTATTTTAAGAGTTTTCCCAGCTGCAAAGCAGATAATGTACTGTAGCATCTAATCCTGCCATGTGAATGAAGCTTGATATCCCCCAAGTGCCTGCCAGTCTCTCCGCTTATTTATCACACTCCAAAGTGCAGTGTAATACATGCCTGAAGAATGGCTGGCTTCATCCTCTCCAGGAGCTTATTTAGACAGCATCCTGCAGGGAGGAAGAACTGAGGTTTGTTATAGCGCAAGATGACAGAGCCAGTCCTCTGATTTACCTGTAACCTTAATCTCTCTGCTGAGCTCTTGTGCACTGACACATTTGGCAGCTCTTCTGGGGGAGCTGGAGGGAGCTGAAACTTGCCCAGCTTACGTGCATAAAGCTGCCTCTCTGCAGCGTGTGACTTGGCAGTGAAGGAAGCACATGGAACTAACGTGTCCTTTCCCTGGGAAGGCTGCTGTATGCCAGGGCTGTTGAATCTGCTGTAAGCAGGTGACTCATACCCAGGGGCCTGTGGGCACCTGGTGGAATGTAATAAATAAGCAGTGTGGTTCAGTGATTAAACATGATCTCTGGCTCCCCACCCAAGCAGCACAACTGCCTGCCCCTTTCTGCCCTCCTCCAACTGCTAGTGCTCTGGCTTCTCCAGGAAGCCCTGACTGCCTTTGATGCCTCCATACTGCAGACTGCTCTTGTGAAGCCTGTGAATCCTGATGCTCCTTTCGTCTTTAAGACCTGGAGACAAAACCATCTCTGACTGTGGCTTGAGCCAGTGTATGCTAATGATGACTGCAAAGCTGTTTGGTTGTGTTTGTGTCTGCCTATATGTCTGTGGTGTTAGTTCTGCAGGGTTGGTCTTTGCACTGGTCTGCAGTATGCCTGGGTGCCTTCTGAGTGATAAAAGGTGAGTGAGAAGACAAGGATCAAATCATGCTGTAACATGCCCCTTCATGGGTGGCAAGGCTATGTCCTGTCTTTCTGCATTAACTTGAACTGGTCAGAAGAAAGCCTATCCCTTCCTTGGTGATCCTGATGGCCTATCTGTGACTGAAGGCCAAAAGGAAATGAAAGCTGAAAGGGCTTCCCACAGAAATATTTTGGAGGGAAAGGCTGTTTCAGCTAGCAAATGTTGTTTGTACAACCTGGAGCTAAAGGAGAAGGAATTGACTTAAGCCTGGGGGTGAGAAGGCATCGCTTAACTCATCAGAATAGAGAGGTTCTGTTCTGGTTTCCAGTTGGAGCGATTTCTAAATGTGACAAAAGGAAGGCAAAAAAAAAAAGTTTTAAGCCAAGGCTTATTAAGTAAATGAAGAGGGAATTTCAGAGTATCTGTGATGACTGGCCTGGGTGACTTGGGAGGTTCCTTCCTGTCTCAGGCTTCTGGCTGAAGAGGATACTTTCTCAGCCTCAGCTGCCCCAAGGGATGCTGTGAACACCCTCTGGCTTTGTGATAAAGCTGTGTAAGACATTCTCTGCATCCTGCCCTGCCCCGTCCCTTTGTATACTTGCAGTGCAGTATCTGTGATGGTGAAAACCTTCACCTTTGATTTTGCTTGTTTTTCTTCAGGAATGGGGACCACAGATCATGTCATAGTGCTGGCTTCCACCAACCGTGCTGATGTCTTGGATAATGCCTTGATGAGACCTGGGAGGCTTGACAGGCACATCTTTATTGATCTTCCAACACTCCAGGTATATTCCACCTACTGCTTGGTCCTTACCTAAGGCTAATGACTAAGGTGTCCTGGTCCTTGCTGGTGTTTCACTGTCCTGGCAAAGGCTGAGCTTGGAGAAAATAGAGATAGTAAGCTTCTGTTTGCCTTTATTCTTATTTAGGTGTTCTAAATCAAGGATTGGACATGCTAATGCAGTTGCTTGTTTCTCTGAAATGACAACTCACTGGTTTTAAGTATCTCTGCTCTGGTATGAGCTTTGGCAATGGATTGTTCTGTGAGGTTCTCTTTGCCGTGCAGATGCAGAATGATGTTTGTGTCTTCTCTCCAGGAAATTGGGAACCACCTAATTGGCGAGTTGGCTTGTGTGACAGCTTAAATTGTCATGTGCCTCAAGCACCATTTGTTCTTTAGGTTTATTGTCCTCACTATCCTTGTAAGGCTCTTCGTTTTCCTTTAGACAGCCTGTTAAGTGACTTTCTCCTTCTGAATGCTTTTAAAATCCATTTACTAGGAATATTCCTTGTCCGCTGTGTTGACATTTGTAGCAGAGTTTTGGGAATAGGCTCAGCTGCAGTAAAGATCTGTCTGCTCTGCCAGCACAGGCTCTTCTTCTCCCATCTGTGCTTTACTGGCGTCCTCAGAGTTTTCAGTTAAAATACCTTAAATGCCTGATACAATCTGGCACCGGAAGCATGAACTGTGCAGCTGCCCTGAAGGAGGAAGGGGAAAAACCCTGGCAACTGAGCTCATTGTTTTAATCAGGATCTCCTGGACCAGCTGAATGAGTCACTCCTTGGCTACTTGCCAGCCGTCATCTCACCCCACCTTCATCTGGGAAATGGTTGCAGACTAAGTAGCTCATAGATGGGGTTTTCGTTTGTGGTGTGTGAGGGAGCAGGTAGAGGCAGTTGGAGCTCCTTCCTGTGAGTGTTTTTGTAGTAAGAGAAAAGTTAAGACAGATCAGAGTGAGAGTTAGGAGGGGAGAGTGGCCATGAGAGAGAAAGCAGTGACTCACCGTAAGCCTCCATACATCTGTTCCGAATTTGAGAGCTGGGTGTTTATCAGGGCTCCTGTACCACTAAAATGCTGTAAGGACAGCCCTGCCCTCTGGTGGCAGTGTCACCGTCCCCGCTGCCAGAGGTCTGCTCCTCCTCTGCTCCCTACCGTGCATGCCATGTTTGGAAGGCTTGCTGGGCTCAGGTGTTCTGTGTTCTTTACAGGAGAGAAGAGAGATCTTTGAGCAGCACCTGAAGGGTCTCAAACTGATCCAAGATGCCAGCTTCTACTCGCAGCACCTTGCTGAACTGACTCCAGGCTTCAGCGGTATGACGTGCTGTGTCCTTGTGGGGCTGTTCTACCTGCTTCTACCCTAGTTCTGCAGTTCAGCCTGGAGCTTTATGGTTGCTTAGTTTTAACAGAGTATTTTGGTCCAAAGGGCATTTTTCTTCAAGCCTTCTCCATCTCTATGGAAATAGTGGGAACCTAACTAGCTCCCTCGTGAATGGAGCTGTGATGAGCAATTGTTCACGGCTATTTTCAATCTTTTCAAACTTCTGGGACTAGCAGGGTGTGGAGGTAGGGAAAATGCCTGGGTTCCTAATTCCTAAGGGGAGGAACCACTGCTCATGCTCCTGTCCAAGCTGTTGTTGAGGATGAGATGTTGCACTTCAGGGGAAAGACTCTTAAGTTGATGTATGTTACCAGGAAAGCAATAGGAGGAATGAATAGCAATTACTTGGGGGGTCAGAGTAGAAATTGAACAGCTCTGCCTGGCTCCTACATTGAGCCTGTTTCCAGAGCAGGTCCCTGGGAGTTTGAAGCAGTGCTGAGCAAGGGGCTCCAGAGTTCCTGTTTATGTGGAGTTCCTGGAATATCCTTTCTGGGTTTCCCCTCTAACAGGCCCCAGCACATTGCCTCTTCGTGACTTCCTTCAGCAGCCCCCCGCCACCATCACCCACACACACAAACTCAGAACAGATGTTCTTTCTCTTCCACACAGAGGTTGTGCGGTTGCTGCATGAACAGCACGGTAGCCCATGCCAACCCAGACTGCCCACGCCACTCCCCTGTTGCTGAGAGCCAGCCTTGGCTTTAGCCTTGTTAATTGATTGCTGAACTCTGTCCTCTGTGTGGCAATGCAGCGTTCGTTGCCAAAGCAGTTGTATTGTTCAAATCCAACATAAACATCATGGACTAGGTTTGCTCTCTGTTCCCAAGGAACAAAAAAGTGCAGGCTATTTGACTTCCTTAGGTCCTTCTCCAGATTTGTTCTCGCCTCTTCTGTCCTCTGAAATCTGTCACATAACAAATCCAGTGTAATTCTTGTAAACTCTTGCCTACAGGAGCTGACATAGCAAATATATGTAATGAAGCTGCTCTTCATGCTGCCAGAGAGGGTCACAAATCCATTGATACTTTCAACTTTGAGTATGCCGTGGAAAGAGTCATTGCAGGTAAGTGACCCAGCCGTTTCTGTTGTCTTACTAGTCTGTATCGTGCATGTTGAGCGAAGGCTCAAGCGAGTGGGTTACATTTGAGGAAATGGGTCCTAACTGTGCTCTGTCCTGTAGAGCTGTCCTGAGGATCTTAGATGCCACAGTCCCAGAAAGTTCTCTGAACAAGATCTCAAATGAATCTGCTGGCAGGCTGAACCAGTAGCTCAGGGAAGACGAAGTAGCTCAGAAGCAAAACAGTAGAGGGGAATTCAAAACTGTATATCGCCTTTTAGTTTAAAAAGCTTTTTTTTTTAAAAAAAAAAAAGACAGTGGAAGTATCTCTTGGTCTTTCTTGCTGCTCTGGACACCTGCTACATAAACATGAATAGCAAATAGGCTACGCATCCTCAACAGCAAGAAATAAGAGATTTTTCTTTTTGGCCTCAAAGCCCAGGCTTTGATGAATTGGCAGAATAAACTGAAAGACAGTAGAGTACTGTTCTCCCTCTGAGAACATCCTGTCGGCCTTTCCCTGTCACTTGTGCGATTGCCAGCAGAGGAACCTCTGGAGATTACCCTGTAGCAGTATATTATAGGCAGGAGAAAAAGAGTTCCCAGAACTCTTGACTTCACCTGAGGGATTTGAATCTGGTGGGTTTTGGTCTGAACTGCCCTGTAGCCAAGCCTTGTTTTTCATAATCAGACACTTAAGTGCTTCCAGGCTGCAGTGTCATTACTGGGGGCTGAGCCTGGGCAAACAGACTGGCATTCTGTGCTTTTCTTAGTACAGTGTGTGGAACAGGATGTTTGTACTGGGTCAGTTATTTCCTGATCCTGGAATTTAGTCCTGAGTGTTTGCTGTATCAGAAAATGTCTAAACAATTCCTCATTTAAGTCAATATTTTTTGAGCAAATTCCTGACAGTTTCACCTGCCTCTTAAAAACAAAGCCCTTGGAGTGCTTTGGTTAACTGTGGCCACACTTGCACAAAGCCCAAACTGTGCTCGGCAGCTCCCAGGAGTGAACAGCAAGATGACTCTCGTTGTAACGCAGAAGTCCTCACCAGCCAGACCAAATGTGCTTTACTTTCCCATCTGCAGGAGACAAAGCACCAAACTTGTAGGGGTTCACTTGACTTTTTTTTTTTCTGAATTCCACCCTTGTCTTAGTTTCCCCAGACTTGGAAGATAAGGCAAAAAGCAAGTAAGGCCGCAGGGGCTGTGTAGCAGAAGGAATATCTGGGATTAATGTGGTGGGGCATCGCAGGGCATGGGCTTCAGCAGTTTCACTGCTGAGAAGCTGACTTGCTTCACTAAGGCTCTGTGGCATGTAGGAGGCCATAAAGTCTTTTTGTTGCTTAATCAGATTCTTTTGTATTAGCAGGACCTGGCTCTTTTTTGTAGACTAAGTCTAAAAGGCCCCAAATAACCCTCAAGGCCCATATATTAAATGTACCCTTGCCATGTAATGGGAACACTTCTGGGTTTCACAATCCAGAGGGCATTTCAGTTGCTATAAAAGCTTTTCTTGAAAGAAAGAAGATATTACTGTGCTTTCCATTATAAGCTTCTGGTTTTAATAAGAGTGGTGTGGAATCAAAAGAGAACTTTGCAAGTCCAGAGGCCCTGTCAGCCTTAAAGCTTTGTGTTGCTGTAAGGGAGGAGTAAGAACTTCTCTCTGTGGTAGTCCCCATTGTGTTTTTAGTTTGGGAACAGAAAGCAGTCAGTAAGTCAGGTCTCTTGGGAGTGAGGGAGGAAACCTGCTGAGTGCACAGAGGCTTTTAGGGCTTGTCTCTAGAAGATGTAGTGGAGCCTGTTTTCTTGGTGGGGTTTGTATACGCTATGTAAGGCCAGCAAAAATGCACCAGAGTTGTTTCCTGGGTTGTCTGTCTCATGTGATAAGTACAGGCCTTCAGAGAATTTTCCTGCCTGGAGACTACTTTAGGTAGGAGAAGAAATAACCTTTGTAGGCACACTGTGTGCTATTGTGAAGAGTACCATCCCTCCCTCCTTGGTGGGCTGACAGAGGAATACTTCCAGAATTTTTTAGTGTACATACGTACATTTTTCTATGGAGAGACACATACAGGCACACGTGTGCACGTGCGCGCGCACACACACACACTGCTGAAGGCAGGGTGAGGGACTGACTGATGAAAATCAAGGCTGTTGCAATTAATCTGCTATTCCATCACCATCATGCCTTGCGGGGCACAGTGGTTTCCAGCGTCCCCGAGTAGTAATTTTACAAGATCTGCCAGACTAATTTTGCTGTTTCCTTGTTTAATAAAGCTCTTGACTTTGTTTAAAAATTAATGTTAATAGAATGTTGTTTTCCAAGACATCAAGCAAGCTTGGTATAATTCGGCTCTTGACTCTGCCTGCTCTACCCCCTACTGCTCCTGGCACTGTGTAGAGACATCGGCTTTAAAGTACCGGTACCTTTTTGCATTCAACATGCAGAGCTGTAATGAGTGCTTGATATGCAGTGTGTTCTGTAGTTAACATATTTTCTATGTGCTCGAACTTTTACTTCCATTCAGCGCTTTTTTTTTTTAAAACCTAATTGGACTTACTCTGTGTTACGGACTACTGGGTTGGAAAATAGACACTTTCAAAAATCACCTTTTTGGAGGAAATATTAAGTGTGACTTACGGCTTAATTTGCTAGTTCTCAGGAGCCTGGGAATAAGCTCATACGGAGCATGCCATGTGTAATCAGAGACATTTACAGGGTCTGGAGAAAGATTTTTCTTTTTTTATACACTCTTGGTCTTTTGCCGATTTGAACACTCCTAATGCACACAAATCTCAACTGGGACCTCTCATATATAATGCAGCATCCTGCTTTTCTCATGTTCAGCCTAAGGGACTGAAAGACTGTGCAGCAAAATCAGTGTGATATTCTAGCTAGTCTCTGGTTTGGGTTTTGTTGTGGTTTTAGTTTGGTTTGGTTTTTTTTTCCCAAGTGGTAGATTGACTTGTTGCAGATCTGTCCCTGGGCAGAGATAGAGTGTAACGTGCCTTTGGCAGAGCTGGGAACAGAACAGAGCTTTGCGTTCTAGAGCTGTGATCTAATCAAATATTAAATTATTTGTCTAATGATTAAGTCTGTTGTCAGGAGACGAGGGGGAAAAGTTTCTGCCAGTGTTTTCGAGCAATCCAAGCATGGTTCGCTTCCTACTGCAGGGACGGAGAGCACGTCTCCCACAGCATGTAATTGAAGGGCTTTTTACTGCCTCTCCCTAGACGAAGTGCTGTATGAAGCTTGCTGGCTGTTCAGACACAGGCTGTGCTAGCTTGTGCACTTAGCTGTACAAGATGATGTCCTACTGGTTACACCTATTGCCGGTTATCTTATCGAACCCTTGTCTGTGTTCCTGTAGGCACTGCCAAAAGAAGTAAGATCTTGTCCCCAGAAGAGAGGAAGGTTGTGGCGTTTCATGAATCAGGTCATGCGTTGGTTGGCTGGCTGCTGGAGCACACCGAGGCTGTGATGAAGGTAACTCTATGACCAGCTGCTGCGTAATGGAGCCTGTTGCTGAGTGGGAAGAGAGTCCTTTGGGATTCCCCTGTCCAAAACCCATTGATTGTTTTGTAGTACTCGTGTTGAGTTCTGCTGCGCTACCCTGGCCTTCATGAGCTTGGAGCTGTGAATACTGCAGCAAAATAAATGGCAAATATAGAATCATAGAAGCATTTAGGTTGGAAAGGACCTTTAAGATCAAGTCCAACCGTTAACCTAATACTGCCAAGTCCACCGCTAAACCATGTTCCTAAAATATGCTGTGGAGAAGTCCATTATTAGGCTCCATTGATGGTAGTGATGGTGCAAAGCTATAGGAGAAGCCTTGTAGTTAAAAGCCAACTGTAAAGCTGTTTGGAGCAATTGAGTCTCCTGATGATGCTGCTCAGTTCATGCACTTCCTCCAGGCGCAAAGCGCTGCTGTGTGTGTGCATGCGTGCGTATATGATCTCTTTCCCTGCCATGGCTTGCCAGGAGCCAGCAAAGCTGCCATTGCAGGAACTGCTCTGATGCTGATGGAGAGAGATGTGTTTTTCAGATTGGCGTGCTTGGGAGTTTGTCTGCCTGAAGCCTTTCTCTGTAGGGAAAGGCCTCTCTTTGGCACCCCGGCGTGTGTTCTCTCCCATGCACACTTCCTCCTTGAAAAGCCTTGACACTGGGAGGAGGGGGGGAGTGGAAATGACAAGGGTGACAGCTCCTTGGCTTCCCACCAGCAGCAAATTCACTCTGAATAACCTATTGTATAAGCTGAACTGGTGTTAATTATTCTCTCATTTAATGGGTGGGGGAAATGGCTCTTATTTTTCTGAAGACAACCTGTCTTTCTCCAGGTAGTCTCAGTGATTCTGGAACACAGTAAAATAAACTCTGTTTGGCTTATGCTCTCCAAAGCAACTCCTAAATCTCAGGATTTCACTGGCTTGCTGTTAAGGGCAGTTTTCTTTTCATTTCTTGAGCAGAAAGTGACAAAGTGTATGTCTGTAGCTGTGAAGGCAGAGCCTTCAGTACAGGAATGGTGACATACTGCACTCCTTGGCTGTGTCTCTGTAGGTCAGCCTGCCCCATAGCTTTTGTCAAACTTTGCTGGGAATGCAGGCCCCTTCCTGTTCTCCCTCTGCTGCTGTAGTTGTGAGCTCTTTTGTTGTCTGAACTGAGGGAGCTGCTCTGTGTTGCAGGTTTCCATAGCCCCTCGAACAAACGCAGCTCTCGGATTCGCTCAGATCCTTCCAAGAGAGCAGTACCTCTTCACCAAGGAACAGCTGCTGGAGAGGATGTGTATGGCACTGGGGGGGAGAGTGTCCGAGGCTATCACCTTTAACAAGGTCACTACAGGTGAGGAGCCAGAGCCTAGCACCGGCAGGTGGAGATTGTGCTAAGAGAACCTGACTTCCGCACTTGTTCTGTCCAATGGTGATCTGAGCAAGAGGCAGAGGTTTCCCATGCTGGGAAGAAGAAATGTCAAATTGGGTGGTTTGATCTTGGGCTTGCATTTTGTGAGCATGGAGGTGTCTCATTGTTGGTTGCCACTGTGTTGTCTTAGACTTGTCCCAAAGCCTAAGGCCACCAATGCAATTACCCAGTGAGACTCTTGGCTTGTGGGAGGGCCTAAAGCTTTCTGTGCTGTGTTTCCAACTAGTTGTATCCAAATGGGATAACAGCGGGCAGTGGCAGGTAAGCACTGCACGTGAGCAAGCTAGCCACCAGTAGGTTCACTCACTGTTGTGAATGGGTCCTGCAATATGTGTAGAAAGGTCCATCAGCAGATGGAGTGTTCACCTCCATGGGCTCCTGTGAGTCCTCTGGTCTCTTGGCTAGTGGAATTTGTGTTTGGGCAGGATGTGCTTCTCTTGCACTCAGCTCAGAGCTGGCAAGCATTGCATCTCTCTCCTCCTGCCCAGGAGCACAGGATGACCTGAAGAAGGTGACCAAGATAGCCTACTCCATGGTGAAGCAATATGGGATGGTGCCCAGCATTGGGCAGGTCTCCTTCCCGGACCTGGAGAGTGCAGCTGGAATTGGTCGGCGCCCATTCAGCCAGGGACTTCAGCAAATGATGGACCATGTAAGGCCACCCTTGGTTACTCGTTCCCGTTTTTGTTCTTTACTTTCTTGCAGTTCAGTGAAAAAACGCAAGCAAGTTGCACCCAAACAATTTGTGTTTTTCTGTTAGCCATTAAGTAGTAAATTTCAACAACTGAGCACTTACCTGTTCTATTACAGTGTGTTAGGACAATGCAGTGAGGCATTAAGACCAGACAAAATCACACACGGCTGTGGGTTCAGCCCAGTAGCTCTTCCTAGATCAGAGAGGCTATCTGAGACGACGGTTCAGACTGAGAAATGTTAACCTGTTTTGACAGGAAACTGGGCTTCCTTGCTGCAAAAAACATTGCCTTGGTTAGAAAGTCAAATAGCTGGAAACGAAAAAACTCTGGTTCAGAAGCGCTATGGTTGTGCTTCCCTGGGAATTGTGCTGAGCTGCGTCTTTTGCTACTGTACAGGCTCCTTAATTAGACTGCATTTCCCATCAGCTGGGACTCTACTTAAGAGTTGTGCTCGTGCAGGAGTTTACTGTTCCTTATCATGAGTACTCCTTTGGCTTTTTTTCAAATGGTTTATCTGTATTTTCTGTTGATGGGAACCACTTTCTGCCTGGCTCAGTTTGCAGATTCCATCCCTCAGTGCTCTCCTTGTTTATCCACATGTCATGTTTGTTGCCACCTGCACTCCAAATCTCTCTCCTTGTTACTACCTTCTAGGAAGCAAAAGTCCTGGTGGCTCAGGCTTACAGGCGTACAGAAAAACTCTTACTGGAGAACCGAGACAAGCTGCAAACTGTAAGTTGGAATTGTGTGGGGTTTTTTGTTTGTTTGTTTTTGGTTTTGTTGTAACTGGTGGGTTTTGTCTTGCTAATTTCTGTGCTCTGTAGCTCGGCCATTACAGTGTCCTAGAAAGTCTAGTAGTGGGAGTGCTGGGGCTTCTGTTGGGAACAAGTGACTGTTTACTGCGTATCCCCAGATTACGAGCAGGCACAGGGCGGAATGTTTGCCTTTTCCAGCAGTGTCTGCCTCCTGACACAGCTGGTATTTGCAGGGTAGAGGAGTAGGAGTGCTCTGTGGACGTGATCAAAGCTAGAACTTGTCTCCCTCACCTGCACTTCTCTGCTAACCTCTTGGCAGTGTAATTTCCTCGAAAGCGGACAGGGAACTGTTTTTGTGAAGCCTGCAAAAGCAGGAACAGCTCATCCTTCCAGGTCCTGTAGACGTACAGGAATTGAGTGGGCAGTTTCTGGCTTTGGTGAAAGAATATGGGACCGGTCACCTTGGCTGACTGGTGCTGGTTTGTGCTTTCTGGTGACTCCAGGCAGTTTTCACCTGCCAGCTCCCTGATATACCAAGGAGCCCTTGTTGCAGGGGTAGAGCTTTGCCTCCTCCCCTTTGTGTCCTGGCAGTCCCCTAGCCAGTCACCCTGGCATGTCCCCACCTCTGCCAGGAGCTCCGTACCAATCGCTCGGGGCTAAGCCACGCTTGGGTTGCAGCACCCTGTGTATCTACTTGATCTTTCCTTCAGAAGTCTGGTCCATAACTTCCAAAATGACCAGGAGTCAACTTAGTGTTGCATGTTCTGCAAATAAAACAATCCTTTTCCTTAAAACAGCAACCCCTTCAGCTACGCAGGCCTCCTGTGCGTAGTAAGGTAGCTAGAGCTTGCTGCCTCCGACACCCTGCTGTTGGCCATATGACAACCTTGTCCCCAAGACAGTGCCCTGCGAGTGCTGCAAAGGCAGGCGTTGTTAGGGGGTGTCCTCTCTGCAGGCCTCCTCTGTTCCGATGCTTTCATTTAACAGCAGTCAGATGCTTGCTAGAGGCTCATCACAGAAAAACTTTTTAAGTTAAGCCAAAGTATCCAGAGTAAACGTTTCAGTTGCCAGGCCAGTGTGTTGCATCTTGTCAGCGGGATTGATCTGTTCCATGTTTGACAGCCACCTGCTGCTCAAGTGCAGTCCTTCTGTGAGCGGAGGGGCCAGGGAATTCAGCTTCTCTGGAGAGGAACTTCTGGTGACCTTCAGCCCGTGCCTGCAGCAACAGACAGCTCTTTGTCACCGCTGTGTGTACAGGGGAGGGGTCTGGCTCTGGGTTTGCTGCTACTCTGGCATCTCAAGATGGGCAGGGCCACAGGTGCAGGGACAGTGGCAAGAAGGGCACTTCTCTAATTGTTCCTGGAATTCTGACTTGCCGAATCATTCCCAGGATCTTGCTTTATTGCCTCCAGTCATACTGTGTATTCCTGTCCAAAAACGCTCTTGTGAGAGGTGCCGGCAGCCTGGAGAACTTTGTACTGGCTCCAGCAGGCTTTGGGGTCACCCTGTCAGTGGTGTGATAGCCAGGGGTCTGCTCTCCGTGGGCTGCAGCACGTGCTGTGTCCAGATGTTGGGATCGGAGTTGAGCTGGCAGGGAGAGTTCAGATCAGAGGCTGTTTTCAAACCCCTGCGCCTCATTGTGCCTTACTTACTCTTTCTAGCTGTCTAATGCCCTCCTGGAGAAAGAAGTGATCAATTATGATGACATTGAAGCTTTGATTGGGCCTCCGCCCCATGGGCCAAAGAAAATGATAGCTCCTCAGAGCTGGCTTCAAGCAGAGAGAGACAAGCAAGACACAAGAGATGAAGAAATGCCCCAGCAGCCACCAAACCAGGAGGAGGAGGAGGAACCACGCATGAGACCAGTATGAAGCCCACTCCTGATGTGGAATGGGAAGACTCTAGAGGCTGCTTTTGGACGCAGACCTCTTCCCTTTTCAGCTCCAGAATCAAAGATATTGAGCAGGGAATCTCTGTGCTGCTGTTACCCAAAAATTAAGGGTTGGCTACGTTGGCTCTTTTAACGATCTTTCCCCTGCAGGAAGAACTCCTTAGGATTTTGAAATTGATTCTCAGCAGGGTGTTAGTGATTAGGAGCTGGGTAAGTCTAATCTGCTGTAAAGATTCCTTGTATGCAGGAGCGGTGTACAAATTCTTGAGGGCAAAAGGTCCTGTGGAGTCCCTGTGAGCCACCTCTCGCTGTGGCGTGTGACACAGCAGGAGCGCGGGGATGTTCCCTTCAGCGTGGTGACGCCCCTGCAAGGCTTTGTGCTGGATGAGGGGCTGTAGTTCTTGCGTGACTCCGCTGTAACCTTTGATCATCTCTGCTGCTGAACATAAAATGACTGAACAACAGACTTCACTAGAATAAACTGTTCATAATGTCTGCTCTGTTCGTAGTGTATGTTGAGACGCGGATGTGTGTTTCAGCACATAAAAAGCTTTATTATAGCTATGAAGTTGTATGGGACAAGGGCTTTCTTCTCCTTGGCTGGTAACTTATATTCAGTTTTTATAGCAAGGGTCTCGCAAGCGGAGGCTGAGGACAGCCTGTGTGCAGAGCCCAGCGCAACCCCGTGGCCTGCTGTTAGACACCAGCCTTGCTGAGAGTGGCTCCCAGTTGCTGGCTGGGAGACTGCCTGTCACTGTGGTTCGGAGATGGAGAGTGACTCTTGGGAGCCCTCAGGTGTGTCTGTAGGGAGCCTCGGCACAAAGCTGGTAGTCCTGGCTCCATCCTCGCAGCTCTTCCGAAACAAGCTATGATGATGTGGTTGTCTGCCATTTGCCAGGGGAAGTGCTAAAGCCATCATTGGTGCCCGGTGTGCCCTGTCTGGGTTAATCCGTTCGGAAGGATTATTGTCTCGAGTTATTCCGTGAGGATATGACCTGAAAGACCAAGCGGTGCTACTCCAGGATGCTTGTGGGACAGCGCAGGGCCCTCGGTGGCTCCCCGGGTGCAGCGGCGTGGCCATGCCATCTAGTGGCCCACCGTCACTGCCAGGCCCAGCCCCTGGCTCACATCGCCGCGGGGTGCGGGCTCTGCCACGGCGGGTGGCGGCCCCCTGGCCCCCACCGCCATGCAGGAGATGCTGCCCACCCCGAGCTGGGTCCGCCCCTCGCCTCCCTGCCGGGGCCGCTCCCGCTCGGTGTGCGCTGGCCCTTTAAACTGACGCCATCTTTACTACGGGTGCGAGCCCTTCCGGCGCCGCCATCCTCAATCGCCAGTTCCGGCGGCGCTGCCGATTGGCCGGCGCTGCCGCACTTCCGGCGTGCGTGGGGCCGCCGCTTCCTTTTCCGGTCGACCATTTGCCGTGGCGGGAGGTAAGTCGGGGCGCTGTTGCGGCCGGGGGGTTCCATCCGCCGGCATCCGCCCGCCGAGGGCTGTGCTGCGGACCCGTCTGGACCCCGGGGCCGCTCGGAGCCCTTTGTGGGGGCTGCGGGATGGGCCTGGGCCCGGAGGGGGCGCTGACAGGGACCCGGCCTGGGCTTGAGCCTGGGCCGAGGGTGGCGGGCTCGGGGGCGATCATAGCCTGTCCTGGGTGGCACGGGGAGCGGGGACCGGGCCCTGGGCCGGCTGGCCGGGGGAGGCCCTGCAGCCTCGGTGCCCCAGGGGGCCGGCGGATGCCTTTAACCCTGCCTGTGTCCGTAGGCCGCAGCAGCCATGGCGCCCAGCCGCAATGGCATGATCCTGAAGCCCCACTTCCATAAGGACTGGCAGCGACGAGTGGCCACATGGTTCAACCAGCCCGCCCGCAAGATCCGCAGGTGAGTGCCTGCGGCTGCTCCTGCTGCCGCCGGCTGGAGGTCGTGTAGCTGGGGGAAGCGTCTCTCATGTTATATCAGCTGCTTAGGAAGACTTGTATTTTTCTGGAAAGCTGTTTCCCTAATCTTATTTAAATGTTATAGGATTGCAGCAGGGTGCTCTTTTGGTGTGGGGTCTCTGGTCAGGGTCAGGCTATTCCAGCTGCAGTCAAGTGATGAGAAATCTCCGGAATCGCTGTACAACATTGATGATTCCCTTGAACCCTTGTATATCTGATGACTGCAGCTGTTCTGTAGAAGCAGGCACCGGCCTGTCTGAGCTACCAGGCCAGCATTGGGTTTGTTTCTGAGAGGTCCCCATGTGGCAGATGCTGCCTGGCAATACAGGTCACCTGGCAGTGTAGGAGTGGCACATCTGGCAGAAATGCTGTGTTCCTGACCGCTGTCCCCTTCGATGTTCCAGGAGGAAGGCCCGCCAGGCAAAGGCTCGCCGAATTGCTCCCCGTCCTGTGGCTGGGCCCATACGGCCTATAGTGAGGTGCCCAACTATCAGGTACCACAAAAAAGTTCGTGCTGGCAGAGGCTTCAGCCTAGAAGAGCTTAAAGTAAGTATAGGGAACTCATCTCAACCTGATAAAACGAACTCTGAACTCAGTTGTCTTCTGTTCTGCACGTACACAATGTGCAAGTGACTTGCTGAGGTGTCAGTATCTGCTGCGCTGGCTGAGCCAGGGGAGATGTCTGGTCTTCCTGGCTCTACAGGAGCATAGAAAATAATGGCCTAAGTTTTTCTTTGTAACTGTGGGTGGGGATGCAGTAGTGCGTGTCAGAGTGAAAGGTTGTTTTGAAAAGTGAACATCCGTTTGTCTGCTCAGAATTCCTTAAACAAAATTCCATTCAAATCAGATTCTGGTAGAGCCTTGAGTCTCTTAAACATGTTTTTGGGGAAAAAAAAAAGAAAAAAGACTGACTTCTTCATTAAATTCTCTTTGTTTCTTTGTGAAACATATTTCTGCTAATTCTGAAAGTTGCAGCCAGTGTGAACCTGTAAGTGTTGTGGACCAAGTGAACCATGCTCAACATATCCCTAACAGAAGTAGGGGATGTTGTGCCAGGAAAGGGAACTGTTCTGCCTTGCAGAGCAGCTGTGGCTGTTTCTCATGCGGTAGCTGTGAGTTGGTTTAGGAACACTTAAAGTCTGTGGGAAGTGTTCAGCGCCCTCCGTTGCTTCAAGGAACCATTCTCTGTGACCTTCTCGGGTGTGCTGAGCTGAGCAACTGGATCAGGGTGGTCTGCAGAAACCCCCACCCATATATCTCCACACAGTGGGGGGGAATAAACATCAGTGCTTGCTAGCAGCCAGCATCCACAGCCGCTTCTTGTGCGTTGTTTAGTATCTAATCAAAACATTTATAACAGTGAAACTAGTGCATTGAAGCAGTACAATTGTTCTTTTGGATGCCAAATGCTTCATTACTTTATTTTTCTTTAATTTTTGGATAATGGTATAATACAAAATGATACGCAGATGTTTGTCTTCAAACAAAAAATTATGTTATTTCTTGTTTAAGATGGTTACAAAAAATGCGTCTTTAATGGAGCTTCCAGTATTCACTGAACCAGAGTTAACTGCTGGCTGGCTTCATAAATTTATGTCTCGTGTATCAGAGTTTAAATGTCCTACTCGTGATTACTTGGGGTTGTGCTTTGCTCTCCTGAGGAAGTCCATCTGCAAAAATTACTGTAAAGTCTGTGGAACGTTTTGAGCATTAAAATACAGACACCAGGATGCCCTTTATGGCGTAGTTGGTCCCTCTTGCCAGACTCTGGTGCTGATGATGGGCCGTTCAGTTGGATGCTGAGCCTTTCTCCAGCCTCTGCAGCCCATGGTGGCTGCGCTTGAGCCCTTGTCTGGCTGATGACTGGAGCAGCCCCCGGCAGTAGCATGGTGGCGTTGGGAGCTGTTGGATGCTGACACACTGCACTCTCTCTTCAGCTCGCTGGTATTAACAAAAAGTTTGCCCGGACTATTGGAATCTCCGTGGATCCCCGGCGACGCAACAAGTCTACCGAGTCCCTGCAAGCTAACGTGCAGAGGCTGAAGGAGTACCGCTCCAAGCTTATCCTCTTCCCACGGAAGCCGGCTATGCCTAAGAAGGGAGACAGCTCTGTAAGTGCTTGATGGCTAGAAATGTTTCACGGGGTCTGTGTATAGTAACGTTTTCAGAGGCTTGGTTGTGAGTCCATCCCGGTGCCATGGTGTCCAGTCAGGCAGTGCTCTTGAGCACTTCTCATCCATCACATAAACTCCCTGGGGGGAGCAGCCCTTCTCTCGGGGGCGGCGTGGCTCTTGTGCACATATGTAGGGGATGGCCGAGCCCAGCGCAAGGGCAGGCCTGGTAGAGTCCCCTTCCACAGGGATCTCCTGGGTTACAGTAAGGCTTTGGGCAGACGTTTGGCCTGGGCACGTGTGCTGCTTGAAGGGGTGCAGCTCAGACCGATGGTCTGTTTGCTGGAGCTTTGATTGTTGAACGGCCAGTTTAACTCTAGTTTACAAAGCTAAATTGTCGGAATGGCTGAAAAGCCCGTCTGGAGCGCGTGTTCTGCTGTGGTGGCAGCTGCATGGAAAGGGTGAGGGAGGCAAGGACAAACTCTTCAGTGGAGTAGTTCGGTGAAAGCCGTGCGTAAGGCGGTCTCGAGAAGGTTGTTGCTGTTGACATATAAAAATGCTTTTCATTAAAATCTCACCGAGATCTAGAGTGCAGTTTTGCTTTCCTTGGCTCTGCCTGTGCTTCCTGTGGGACGGTGCGAGTCATGAAGCAGGGTGGTGTGGTGCAGCTGTCCTCAATCTTCTGGAGAGTCTGTTGGCTCTCAGCTTCTTAACCGTAGTGCAGCCCATGGAGCCACCATACTCGGGCTGCTTTTCAGAACAGGGGAGGAAGGGTCTTGAGCTTCTGTACCAGCAGGTACAGGTACTTGCGCCTGGAGTACTGTTTCAAGTTTGTTTACTTGAAATCAACTATCTAAAATAAAACTTAATCATTTTTGTGCAATGCCATACTCTTACAAGAAGCTGGAATTAGCCTTAGAAGAAACTGCTGTGGAATACGCTGGCTATCAAACTAAAAATGGCACAGTAGATGTCAACACTTTTCCAACTGGCAGAACTCCCGAAAGGCCGCTGCTCCTCTGGCCAGGTCTGGGCTGATCGATAGCCAGGCAAAACATGGGTTGTTGATGCGGCACGTCTGTGCCAGATACTCCTATAGCTGCATGGCTGAAATGCTGAATTCGTTACCAGTCGGTGTTAAATCTCCAGTCAGAATTGTTAACAGCGTGTTCAAGCTGGGTACTTGCATACAGGGTGTGCTTTTAACCAAGGTACTAGCCTGAGAAATTTTAAGTGCAGTTCTTTTTAAATAATATTTCTTGTTCTCTTGTTACGCAGGCTGAGGAACTCAAGATGGCGACTCAGCTGACGGGACCGGTTATGCCAATCAAGAATGTAAGTGTAAATAAATCACGTTCTCTGTGTGACATAATTGAGACTTCAGCTTCATGGAGAGGGTTCTCATCTCGCTGTTCTATAGCGAAGGGTTGCTGTCTCCAGACAGTTCCCATCCTGGATCAAACAAAACCAGGAACAGGTCAGGCTTGTCCTTGTCTTTTGCCAGGATCTGTTTGGTTCAACAGAGCACACTGCAAAGAATTAATTACTTGGAGCTCTGCTAAACTTGTTACCATCTGAGAAAGTCCTTCCTGATGAGCTGTGTCTCTGGCTCCAGAGGAGAGCTCCAGCCACCTGTGTCAGGGGTTCAGGTCAAGATCTGTTGGTTGGGAAAAATCGTGTATGTGATCCACTTCTGCGCTGAATGACGCATGGGAGACACACAGCTACATTGTTCCCCGGAGAAGGCCACAGGCGCAGTGACCCCCCCAAATCACACAACTCCTATGAGGACACAAGTTAAGTCACACATGAAGCATCTCCAGCACGTGTTTGTGCTCAGTGCTGTGTCCTCCAGACAGGTTCCAGGGTGCTTTCTCCACTTGTACCTTTGAGGGAGCTCGTCCCCCTGTGAGACTGGGGCCACTCAGGGTTGCTGGTTGGGGCAAGGGCTGTGTGCTGGTGGCACGGCAGCCCGGGCAGGTTGCGTAGTCACTATTTGTCTCAAAACCCCTCGCTGCTTCCGAAAGGTGCTGTCGATAGCGCGCCACAAACCTGACTCAGATTTCATGTTGCGCCTGTTTTTTCCCTGGTATGTTCTGGTCTTGTGCTGACGTGCGCTGGCAAATGAGGAAGCGGTTGAAACGAGGTGCCTGGTGGAGTGATGATAAGGGCAGGGCCTGTAGATGGCATAAATGCTCTATTCTTAACAGCATCCTGGAGCTGGTGGTAAAAATGTAGCGAGATTAATTGTCTTAAGCCTTAAATACAGTCTTCTCTGGGAGCCTCTGATGTGCAGTCTGACTGTCTGGTGCTCTCTCCCACTAGGTTTTCAAACGGGAGAAGGCCCGTGTGATCTCGGAAGATGAGAAGAACTTCAAGGCCTTCGCCAGCCTGCGCATGGCCCGGGCCAACGCCCGGCTCTTTGGGATTCGTGCAAAACGCGCCAAAGAAGCAGCAGAGCAGGATGTGGAGAAGAAGAAATGAACTGTTCTCCCTAGAACTGTCAATAAAAAAATGTAGAAATAGGAGTGTGCTGTCTTTTTAGGGCAATTGTGCAGGATTGAGCTGCCCTCCTGGTGTGTGTCACAGGAGCTGGCACATCTGCTGGTGCAGACGTGCTCCAGGGTAGTCACTGTTCAGACCTTGGAAACCTCGTTTTCTGGGGTTAGACCCCAGACTTCCCTGAAAGTGAGGGAGGGAAGCACCTCGGCCTTGCACAGCTCTCTTCCAGGAAGCTTCTGTCTCCAGGGATGCAGCCCCGGTTCCTTCCCCTGCTGGAGCCTGACCCCTGTCTCACTGTGCTGGGGGGGCTGCTGAAGCTGACAGTTGAGGGCTTTTTTGGGATACCCCCTCCCTGACAGGCTTTGTCTCCTTGCCACCCGGCTCTCGGCTCTGCCATTATTTCAGATTTAATGATTTCCACACCTCTGCCTGTGGTTCTGCGCGAGGCAGAGCAGTCGGCTCTGCTGTGGAAGGTGGGGTGTTGTGGTGGGTGTCACCTGTGGGTGTGTGGTGTGCTGCGGGCAACTGCTTGCCCCATGAGCCTCACCTGGGGACCCACTGCTTGTGGGGCAGTGACCTGCTCCATAGGAGGGCTGCAGTGCTGACCATGGGCGGAGAAGGGTCTGGGGCCTCTGGCTCATCCTCATGGCTGTTGGGGGGCTCCTGGGCCCTGGCTGCCCCAGGGCAGGGGGCTGATGGGTTACGGGGCAGCGTCGGCAGGGTTTGTCCTGCTCCGGGGAGCGCTCAACCGAGCCCGTCTGCTGGCTAATCAGTTCTGGGGCCGTTCCGCAGCCTGGCTGCACTGCGAATCGCCTGTGCTGGGATAATTGAGTCGTTTGTATTCATTAGCAGTTGGGTGACAGAAACTTGGGGATCGGATGCTGTGAAGCGCTCCGGTGGCTGGAGCTATGGCACAGCTGGATGAACCTGAGGTTCTTCAAACCCAGGAGCAGGGGCTGTCCCTCCCAGCCCTGCGTCCCCCCATGGGTCGGCTGCCTCCTGCCCCACTGCACCATGCTGTGGGGCTGCGGGAGGAGTGGGGAAGGAAAGTGGCCTATTTCTGCCAGCCAGGCTGGGGATTAGCTCCCAAAACCCAGGGCCTTGCGGTGCCCTCGCGCTCATTAGCCCTATCTGCATTTTAATCCCTCCAAATACGGGCTAATTACATCATCTTTCATAAAGCCGAGCTGACGGCAGCGCTGGGGTGATGTGCGTGGGTGGTGGGGGGTACCGGGGCAGCCCCTGGACGGGGGATGATGGGGTGCCCGGGGCTCCTCGGTGGGTGTGGGTGTGGGTCTGGGACACATGGGGAGGGCACCCACCAGCTCTGGGGCACCCCATCCTTGTGCGAGGACCAGGACCAGGGCAGGCCTCAGGTGCCCCATGGGGAGGGCGAGGGGCCATGGGGCACCGAGACAAAGGGCTGTGCGACGGTGGGGGTTCGCCTGGAGCAGGAGCGCCTGCCCTGGCATGGCCAGCGGTGCCAGGGACCCCGCTCAGCCCCGGTGCCTGCCGGTGGGCTCTTCTCCGGTGCCGGCAGCGAGGCAGTTAACGGAGCTTGTCGTCTCCCTCTTAGGGCTC
>VWZL01005118.1:212233-223407 GCA_013396915.1 Stercorarius parasiticus
GCCGAGGCCCCCGAGCCTCCCCCCCAGGCCCCGCTGGCCGTCCTCTCCAAGGTGGAGCTGCGGGTGAGCTGTAAGCACCTCCTGGACCGCGACACGCTCAACAAGTCGGACCCCTGCGTCCTGCTGCTGATGCAGTCCCAGGGCCAGTGGATGGAGGTAGGAGGGTGGGGGGCACCGCCGGCACCCACCGCAGCGGGGCAGGGCTGGGGGGAGGCTGTCATGGGGGACGTGACGGGGCTGGGCGCGGGGGGCTGGGCACAGGGTTTGTGTCTCTGGGATGGGGACAGGAGTAGAGACAGCCCCAGGGTGGCTGCGANAAAGTGGGGTGCAAGGTGCAGGAGAGGGTGAAGAGCAGGGTGTAGAGCAGGGTGCGGGAGATGGTACAGAGCAGGGTACAGGGTGCAGAGTAGGGTTCAAGATGCAGGAGAGGGTGGGGGACAGGTCACAGGGTGCAGAAGATAGTGCAGAGTCGGGTGCAGGGTGCACACGTGCAGAGTTCACGGTGCAGGGTGTAGGGCACAGAGCACAAGGGTCGTGGGGCTGGGCTGGGCAGGGTCCTGTGGGACACGCGGCAGCGTGTGGGGACAGATGCCCGGGTCAGAGCGAGTGCCCCAGGGCTCTGGAAGGGCTGAGGAACGGGATGCCCACGGTACACGTCTCCAGCATGGCTCTGCTGCCCCGGGCCGGGGCCAAGGGATGCTTTGGCCACCCCTGGGGTGGATCAGGGCTTCTGGACTGGTCTCACCCTGCTTGGTGCCCACAGGAGCCACGGTTGACACTGTGGCTGGCATTGGCATTGGCATTGGTGCTGGGGCCGGGGCTGGCACGGCTCCTTCCCATCGCTCCCCCACGGCTTAGCTCTGGGCTGGCGCCGGCAGCTCTGCGCTCGCTAATCACCGCTGCTCAGCCGGCGGATTTAGGGCTAAATCCCTCTGCGTGTAATCGACTCCGCTCGCCGGAGCCAGGGCGGGTGGCGAGGGGCCCTGTGCCAGCTGCGGGCTGCGGCTCCCCAGGCTGTGCCATGCCATGCCAAGCCACTGTACCCGGCTGTGCCATGGTGTGCTGTGCCACGCTCTGTGTGCCGTGCCGTGCTGTGATGTGCCATGCCATGCTGTGTTGTGCTATGCCATGCTGTGCAAGGGCCAGATCCCTGAGGCCCTTCTGGGCCACCTTTTGGAGGGACTCTGAGCTGCCCCCTCCCTGTCCCTGCCAGCACGTGTCCCCCAGCCCAGCCAGGACACTGGCTGGAGCCAGCTCAGCCGCTGCCCGCTGGGTTCGAGAGCCGAAATGGCCCCGGACACGGTGGCGGGGCTGGGAGCTGGAGCCCCGTGGTGGGGCTGTGGGGCCGGTGGTGCCCACGCAGGAGGCAGGGAGCTGCACGGGGTGGCCCTGCCAGCGCCGCGGTGGTGCGGGCTCGGCAGATGCTGCCGGACCGGGCGGGCGGTGGGCAGGGGCTGGCGGGCTGGCAGGGTGCCCTGGCCAGGATTCGTCCCGTTGAGTCAACGCTGGCAGGGACAGGGTGCGGGGGAGGCTCCTGGAAGCCGCTTGGCACCCACTGCCAGCACGGCCAGGAGATGGTGAGCGCCCACCCGCCCGCCTGGACCACGGTGGCCAGTGACCCCTGCCCTTGGCCAGCCCAGGGCGGGGGCACAGGGGCTTGTCCCGGGCATCAGCCCATTGCTCCTACTTGAGCGGAGCCGTGGCAAACCGTGGTCCAGAGCCAAAGCATCCCCTCAATTTGACCACGGGGTTTGCCCGGAGCTCCATAGGGAGCAGCGCCCTTGGACCTGGGGCTGGCAGTGCTGGCACCCTCAGGGGCACATCTCCCTGCCCGAGCCAGCGCCTGGGCTGCCTCCAAATGCCATTCGCCGGGAACAGGCAGGTAAATGCTTGTGCAGGGCTGGTCCTTCCCAGCAGCTGCCTGGCATCCCCCATCCCTACATCCCCATGTCCTGGTGTTCCTGCGTCCCTGTGCCTGACTCCTGGCAAACTCTGGCATCCCAAGGTCCTGGGCAAGGCCCTTCTGGCCCCGGATCTGTCCCCAAGCCGGGCTCTGGCCCCGCTGCCCCCCCCCGAGCCAAGCTCCTGCCGTGCAGGTGGACCGCAGCGAGGTCATCAAGAGCAACCTCAACCCCGTCTTCGCCAAGATCTTCACGGTGGACTACTACTTCGAGGAGGTGCAAAAGCTGCGGTTCGAGGTGTACGACAGCCACGGGCACGCCGGCGTGGGCACGCACGACGATGACTTCCTGGGGGGCATGGAGTGCACCGTGGGGCAGGTGAGCCCGCCCCCCCCCCTCCCGGGGACACCTGCCGGCGGCGTCCCCTCCCTGACCCCTCGGCTTTTGCAGATCGTGGCGCAGAAGCGGGTGACGAAGCCGCTGTTCCTCAAGTACGGGAAGTTCGCGGGCAAGTCCACCATCACAGTGAGTGGCCATACCTGTACCGGGAGCGACACCGGGCTGAGGCATGCGGGTGGCACTGAGCTGGGACACTGGGGTGGCACTGAGCTGGGGTGTATGGGTGGCACTGAGCTGGGACACTGTGGTGACACCAAGCTGGGGCACATGGGTGGCACCAAGGAGGGACCCTGGGGTGACACCGAGCTGGGACACGTTGGTGGCACCCAGCTGATGTGGTGCTGTGGCACTGAGTGGGGCATGTGGGTGGCACCAGACTCGGGTATGGCATTGAGCTGGGACACGTGTGTGGCACTGAGCTGGGTCAGTGGCGTGGCACTGGGCTGGCATTGAGCTGGGGCACATGGGGGCCCCCCAATGACCCTCCTTCTGTCCTAGCTGTCATCCGGCTGCCCCCCCGGGCTCTTGGGGGTGGGGAGGGCTCAGGGTCCCCTCTGATGTCTGCTGACCACCCTGGGGGGTCCCCACCGTGCCAGGGAGGGCAGGGGGATAAAGCCCTGCTGGGTGCTGAGCGCCTGTGGCCACCTCTCCTCGCAGGTCATCTCGGAGGAGATCTCGGGGAACAACGGTTACGTGGAGCTCGCCTTCCGGGCCAAGAAGCTGGATGACAAGGTGAGCCAGGTCCCATGGGCAGGAGATTTGGGGAGGGCTGTGCGGGCAGGGCGGGCAGAACGGGCAGGGCAGACGGTGCTCTGCCTCATCCTCCCTCCTCCAGGACCTCTTCAGCAAGTCAGACCCCTTCCTGGAGATCTACCGCATCGATGATGACCGCAGTGAGCAGCTGGTGTACCGCACCGAGGTGAGGCCCCGGGCAGGATCGGTCCCTCGGCCGGCCCGTGGCCACCCTGGCGGCTGCCCGGCCCCGCTGAGCCTCTCACCCCGCAGGTGGTGAAGAACAACCTGAGCCCCATCTGGGAGCCCTTCAAGGTCTCCCTCAACTCGCTCTGCAGCTGTGAGGAGAAGAGGAAGCTGAGGGTGAGGAAGGGCGATGGGGACCCCCATCCCTGCCCCGGGGGCATGTGTCCCACGGCTTCCCCACAGCCCTGCATGGGCGGCGTGCCGGGGACCCCAAGCCACTGGGAATGGTGGTGGGGACGGTGCCGGGGCTGGGTGCAGTTTGGGGGGGGGTGCGGGTGTGCGGGACCCCCAGCCGGGTGCTGCCCTGCCAGGGCTGATCCGTCCCCCGCCGCAGTGCGTGGTGTGGGACTACGACTCGCGGGGCAAACACGACTTCATCGGGGAGTTCTTCACCACCTTCGAGGAGATGCAGAAGGCGATGGGGGAGAACAAGGTGGGCGTGCGGCCGTGGGGACAGCCTGTGGGGACTCCCCTCCCTGCTGCCAGCAGATCCCGTTCCAGGAGGCGCCTCCCAGCTCCTCCTCTGGTTTTGGGGCTCTTCTCCCCTCGCTGCCCCCCTCTTNGGATGGTGGGTCTGGGCTCCTCTGGTGAAATCGGACACAGTTGGGCTGGATGGAGCCCATGGGCTGGCTGGGAGCGGGGGAAGGCGGCTGCACCCTGGGGCTGTGGGGCAGTGGGGTTATGGGGCTGCAGGGTTGTGGGGCCGTGGGGCTGGAGCATTATGGGGCTGCAGGGAGGCAGGGTTGTGGGGCTGTGGGGTTATGGGGCTGCGGGGTTCAGGGTCGTGGTGGGGGGTGCTGGCGCGTGGGCCGTGTCGCCGGGGCTGGGGGGCCGCAGGCAGCGCAGGTGCTGCGTGCCGCAGGTGCAGTGGGACTGCATGAACCCCAAGTACAAAATCAAGAAGCGCAACTACAAGAACTCGGGGGTCGTGGTGCTGCTGGACCTGAAGGTGAGCGCCTGCGTGCCGAGCTGTGCCGTGCCGAGCTGTGCCATGCCCGGCTGCCGTGGGGCGGCGTGGGGCAGGACCGGCTGACACAGGTCCCTCTGGAAGATCCACAGGGTCTACTCCTTCCTGGACTACATCATGGGCGGCTGCCAGATCCACTTCACGGTGAGCGGCGTCCCCCCACCCTGAAGCTCTGGGGGCCGGGCAGGGGCTCCGGCACTGGGCCACCCTCCTGTCCCCATGGCAGGTGTCCGTGGGCAGCGCATCCCGGCTCCCCTGGGCCGTGGCTGTGCCATGACGCTGGAGAGAGGGGCTGGCAGAGCCACCCAACCCCAAAAGGGACATGCCGGTGGCCCCGCTCACCCCGGGGGACTCATCACCACCACCACCCCTGCCAGGTGGCCATCGACTTCACGGCCTCCAACGGGGACCCCCGAAACAGCTGCTCCCTGCACTATATCAACCCCTACCAGCCCAACGAGTACCTCAAGGCGCTGGTGGCGGTGGGCGAGATCTGCCAGGACTACGACAGGTCGGTTGCTCCGGCGGGTCCCCCAGGGGCACGACACCCCGGTGATGGCCACCCCAGAACCAAGACCCCCCCCGGTGATGGCCACCCTGGTGCTGGCACCGCCGGGGCTGGGGCTCCTCACACCTCTTCCCTTGCAGCGATAAGAAATTCTCAGCTCTGGGCTTTGGTGCAAGGATCCCCCCCAAGTACGAGGTAAGGGGGCAGTCGGGGTGCCGGGGCCCTGTGGGACCCCAGGGATGTGTGTGTCCCTCCTGGCATCCCTTGGCCGTGGCTCCCCGGGGGTCAGCAGGTGCCAGGGGCCATGGCGGGTAGGTGGGCACCGGCTGCCCCCTCCCCTCTATCCTCCAGGTCTCCCATGATTTCGCCATCAACTTCAACCCCGACAACGATGAGTGCGAGGGTGAGCCCTGCTCTATCAGGGCTGGGGAGGGGGCCAGTCCCATGGCCTCCCCTGTGCCAGAGCCTGGTGCCGCCCCCCTCACCCCTCGCATCTCCCCGCAGGCATCCAGGGTGTCGTGGAGTCCTACCAGAGCTGTCTGCCCAAAATCCAGCTCTACGGCCCCACCAACGTGGCCCCCATCATCTCCAAGGTGGCTCGTGTGGCAGCCGATGAGGAGAGGACAAAGGAGGCTTCGGTACGTACCCACTGCCAGCGGGCTCCAGGATGGGCTGAGACCCAGTACCCTCATGCCACTTGTGGCTGCTCCCATGTCAGAGCCAAGCCCTTGTCCGGCTCCTCCCACATGGGGCTGCGGCAGGACCGGGCAGCCCCCCCAGAGCATCCCTCTCCCCCCAGCAATACTTCATCCTGCTGATCCTGACGGACGGGGTGGTGACGGACATGGCGGACACACGGGAGGCCATCGTCCGCGCCTCCTACCTGCCCATGTCCATCATCATCGTCGGGGTGGGCAATGCCGACTTCACCGACATGCAGATCCTGGACGGGGACGACGGCATCCTGCGCTCCCCCAAGGGCGAGCCCGTCCTCCGCGACATCGTCCAGTTTGTCCCCTTCCGGGAGTTCAAGAATGTGAGTGGGGCATCAGCGGTCCTCCTGTCCCCTCCTGTCCCCTCCTGTCGCCACGGCAGGACCAAGCATCGTGTCACGGCATGCTGGTGCCCCATGGGTGCGGCTCTGCACACCAGGGCGGGTGGGTGCCACCATGCCCCGACTCACCCATCCACCCCGCTGTCCCCTGGTGTCCCACAGGCGTCACCGACGGCGCTGGCGAAGTGCGTGCTGGCGGAGGTGCCCAAGCAGGTGGTGGAGTACTACAGCTACAAGGCCTTCCCGCCCCGCTGCCCCCAGCCCAAGACCCCCGACTCCAACCTCAGCTCGCCCCAGTGAGGGCCCCCCCTGCTCCCTCAGCGTGGCGCGGGGACGGATGAGGTCCCCAACAGGTCCCAGCCCTGCCGCAGACCCCTCCTCACCGGGCAGGGGGGGCACTGGGAGCCGGCAGCGTGCCCCCGCTGGCACCTGGCCAGGGACATGGGGATGGTCCCGGTGCCCCAGTGCAGAACACCCCCCACCCCCACCCCCCCTGCTGCCCGGGGGGCTGGGGGTCCCCAGCGGGCATTGCCCGGTCCCCGTGGTCTGTGCCCTGCAGCCTGTTCCCGTTCCGTCCCTGCTGTCCCTGTGGCCCCCTCGTTCTCCGCTTGTCTGTCGCTGTGACATCGTTTGGAGGCTGCATGACAAACCCCCCCCCCGCGTGTGGGGGACCCCCCCCCATAAAGCCACNCCAGCCCTGTGCCCGTGCCGTGTGCTCTCTGGGTGCTGACAACAAACCTCCCGGAGGGTGCTCAGCGGGGTGCGGGCAGAGGGACAGGCAGCTCCCAGGTGCTGCCCGGTCCCCCTCGCACCCCTCACCCTGCCACCCAGCCCCGGCCGGTGGCAAGAGCCGAACACAGCCCCCAGCCCCGGCTGCCATACGGGCTGCTTCGGCTGCCCCTATTATTTCGGGGAGTTCGTGACTGGCAGCGTGCAGGGGAGCGCCGGCGCTTTGCAGCTGCAGCACTTTGGAGCAGCCGCCGCTTTCAAGTTGTGCCGGAGCGGCCGCCTGCCCCGCTGCGCCGCGGCCCCGAAATCCAGGCCAAGGGAGCGGGAGCGGAGGCAGCGCCGGCACCCTCCGCCTGCCCCTGCCCAGCACGTTGCCTCTGCCGCGTGCCGCGTGCCATGCCATGAACTGTGGGTTGCATGCCACGCACTGCGTGCCACGTGCTGTGCCGTGTGTTGTATGCTGCGTGCCATACAGTGTGCCACGTGCCATGTACTCTGCCGTGCGCTGTGTACCGCATGCCATGCACCACCTGCCATGTGTCATGCGCTGTGTGCCATGTTCTGCATGCCATATGACATGTCCAGGTGCCACGTGCCATATGCCATGTGCCCTGTGTTATATACTCTGCCATGGGCTATGTATTGCATGCCATGCGCCACATGCCATGTGCTGTGTGCCATGCGCTGTGTGCCATATGCCATGTTCTAGGTGCCATGTGCCACATGCCATGTGCCATGTACTCTGCCATCTGCTGTGTACCGCATGCCATGCACCATGTGCCACGTGCCGTGTTCTGTGTGCCATGTGCCACGTGCCACACGCCATGTGCTGAGTTGCCAGTGTCATGCACTGTGTGCCGTTTTCCACGTGCTACGTGCCACACGCTGTGTGCCATGTGCCGCCTGCTGCGCGCTTCATGGTATGTGCTCCGTGTTACACCATGTGCCCCCCCATGTGCCCTGTGTCACGTGCCATGTGCTGTGCGCCATGTGTCACGTGCCGTCCGCCGCTTTCCACCCCACGCCCATCATGTTCTGGGCCATGGGCCGTGTGCCATGCAGTGCCGTGTGTGGCGCACTGGGCACAGTGCCACGCTCTGCCATGTGTGCAGCACACCGAGTGCTGTGCGCCGTTTGCTGCGCCGAAAGCCAGGTGCCGTTCGCTGTGTGCCAACTGTCCCCTGCCACGTGCTGTGTCACCCTGTGCCATGTGCCGTGTGTCATTCACCCTGTGCCATGCGCTGTGTGTCACCACCCTGGTGCTGGCAGAAGCTCCTGGGGAGGTGGCGTCCACTGGGGTGGGGTGTGACCCAAGGCCACCACAGGGACTAAAACTGGGACACAGGGCAGCCGTCACGGGGTAGGAGCCACCCAAGAGCCTGCCATGCGGGTGCCACCGAGCTGGACTCCGGGGCCAGGGATGCAGCTGTCACCCTGGGTGCCGTCACAGGGGTGCCAGCCTGTCCCCATCTGTGCAGCCGTGTCAGCTCACCCATCCACTGGCACGGCCACGCTGAACCGCCGTGCCCCTCCAGCGCTGCCCACCGCCGGCACCCTGCACGCAGGCAGAGCGCGCTGCCCGCACCGCTCCGATCAACCCGCGTATTTATAGCTCCTGATTCATCTCCCTATAAAGCAGGATAATGGACGTCGCCATAGAAACCCAGCGCCTGACGAGTCTGTGGATGCAGCCGGCCCGCGGCGCGGGCAGGGGTCTGCCATGGCACCCTGCTCCGTGGGGACGGCGGGTGCAGGGGGACCCCACGGGGCTGGGGGTGCCCAGTGTCGCCGAGCCGGGCTGCACCCACCAGCAGGGCAGGGAGGGTCCCGGTGCCAGCCAGCGTCCCCAGGGAGGGTCTCGCCACCTGCCTCCCGCTCAGCCGAGCCCTGGCGAGGGGTCCTACTCGTGCCGGGACCAAGCCCTCGCCCCCCCCCGCTTCGGCACTGTGCCACACTGAGCTGGCAGGCGCTGGTTAATTAAGCCAGGGGTTAATTATTGACAGTGCCTGTGCTTCCCTGGTGGCTTGATAGAGCAATTCCTCGGAGCACGGCAGGACAGCGGCTGGGGGGTGCTTAGGGGGCTGACAGCCTGGCGCACCCCAGGGTGCTGGGGGGTTACGCACAAGCCCCTGGGTGCAAACACCCCAGGAAGGGAGAGAGGCGGGGGGGGGCATCCAGCCAGGCTGGCCAAGGCACTGCAGGCCCCCCCAAAAACATCGTGAGGGTTGCACTGGGGCAGGGTGGGGGGAGAAGGTGTCTGGAGGGTGTTGCAGAGTCTGCACTGGGGAAGGGAGACCCCGGGTTTTGGGGGGGGGTCTCTGGGAGGGTGGTGGTGAAGGAGCCAGCTCGGTGCCGCGGGTTGCGCTGGCAAACACCGGAATGGTGCCCTGTGCCGTGACCCCACCGCAGGGCCCCCTGCGCTGCCCACCCGGCCATTGCCTCCCACCCGCAGATAATGTCCCCGGGGATGGGTCCCCACCCCGATGGGGCCCCTGATAACGCTGGGCGCTTCCCCGCCGCCGGCGCCGCCAGCGTGCCGCCGCTTTCCACCCCACGCCCATGGGAACACGCTGCCTGGCTGGGAACAACAATAAATATTTATTTCCCCAGGGCAGGCTGGGCGGAAGGTGGGGGGGTCACGGCCACACGCCCCCCCCGCCCCAGGGGAAGGAAGGCCACGGGGATGGCCACAATGTGTGGCCGGAAAAGTCCCCCATCCCCGGGGGGTGTCAGGCGGCCAGTCCCCCTCCACCTCGCGGTGGGACTGCCAGCTGTGCCAAAACCCCGGCCCCCAGGGCGATTGATGGGGCTGTATAAGTTATGGGGGTGCTGGGGGCTCCCCATGCAGGGTGCCCCCCCCCCCAGCAGGGCTCCACAGGCCACAGAGCAGTCGTGTTGTGCAGTGTCAAGGCCAAGTGCTGCCGGCCCCCCCGGCCCCCTCAGGCCATGGGCCAGCACGTGGGCAGCTCCGAGTTGCCCATCTCCTCCTGGTAGAGGCGGTTGAAGAGGGCGTTTTGCAGGGGGGAGAAGTGGTCGCGCCAGTCCCCCACCACACCTGCGGGACGGAGGGGACGGGGTGGCGGGGGGGAGGGTGTCTGCAGCTGCAGCCAGCACCCCCGTGTCCTCCCCCACCCCGTCCCCCCATACCTTTCCTCATGAAGCGTCCCTGGCTGTGGTCCATGATTTCGGAGGGGATGAGGGAGTAGTTGGCCATGGCGTTGTCCCGCATGGCGACGAAGCTGCAGTGCTCCTCCAGGGCTGCCAGCGTCTCCGGTCCCAGCGGGCAGCCCAGGAAGGCGCTGAGCCGCTGCGCCGTGCCACGCAGGTCCTGCGGCGGAGGGGACGGTCAGCCCGGGGCAGCTGGCAGGGACAGGGACGGGGACGGGACGGGGCTCACCTGGTGCAGCTCCTCCTAGGTGACATAGAAGATGTCCAGGAGTTGCCGCTGGCCCAACCAGCCCTTGACATGGTCAAACCAGGAGCCGTAGTGCACTGGGGGGAGGCAGGGAGTTACGGGGGGGCACTGTGGCTGAGCCCCGGCACCCCAGGGACCCCCAGCCCTTACCCGTGCCCTCGAGGAACTGCGTGAGGAAGGTGTCGAAGGAGCCGGGGTCGGGCAGGAACTTGGCCAGGCGGTGGAAGTGGTAGAAGGAGACGGCGACATCCTTGGGGTTCCTGGCCACGTAGATCACCTTGGGGGGGCACAGTGTCAGCTCCATGGCCGGGGGGGGATTCCACTCCGCCCCGCTCAGAAAGCCCCTGGCAATCACCCTGGCTGCGGGAAGCCCGGTGGGCACGGAATGCCCCTGCGGGGACCCCCCCAGATTGTCCTGACCCCCCCGCCCCTCACCTTGGCCTTGCTCTGCTGCAGGGCGGGGGCCAGGACGCGGGCAGGCAGGTGGGTGGTGATGAGCCGGCGGGCGGCCGTGTCCTGCAGCGCATCCCTGAAGTAGATCTGCTCCAGCCAGGGCGCTCGCTCCCAGTTGGGGATGGTCTTGGCTGGCAGGACGTCCCCGTGGCTGAAGAGCAGCGTCAGGATCTCCTGCATCCAGGTGGTGCCTGGGGAGGTGGCTGTCAGGGCAGTGCCAGCCCGGCACAGGGCATGGCACGGCACGGCAGGGCTCAGCACACCATGGCACAGTACCGCATGGCACGGCACGGCACGGCACGCCATTGTATGGCACAGCATGGCGTGGCACAGATTGGCACAGCACGACATTGAATGGCTCGGCATGGCATGGCGTGGGCTCAGCATGGCACAATGTGGCACAGGGCAGCAGCTGGGACCCCCAGGGCCACCACCAGTCACACCAGTCTGGGGTTGGGGACAAGATGGGGCTGGGACAGGGGAGGGTGTGCAGGCGGTTGCCCCCCCACACGCAGGGCAGGGGTTTTGGGGGGGGAAGGGGGTGGAAGCCGATGGCTGGGGCTGGGTTCCCATCTGCTGTGCCCTGAGGGGCCAGTGGCCGCTGGGCTGCGGGGACCGGGCGATGCCCTGCCCAGGGAGCAGCTGGCACCGAGCCTGGCCACCTCCCAGCCACGCAGGCAGCTCCCGGTCCTGCCGGAGAGCCGGGGGCCGCGGGGCAGAGCCTGCCCATGCCCCCACCACCACCACCAGCCTGGGGGTCCCCAGTGCTG
>VWZL01005119.1:0-30569 GCA_013396915.1 Stercorarius parasiticus
TTTGACAAAAAAAGCAGAAGTGAAATTGGAAGACTAGAACAAAGAAACGAATGAACAATCAAAAAAGATAGTTAATTATAATAAAAGTAATATATCAGTAGCGTTTTTAATTTTGAGAGCTCGTCTATTCAGCGACATCTCTGCAAAAATGCATGTATTAAAGGAATATGGAAAATTCCCTTGGGTGGGACAAAATAAAATTTCCATTTTTTTCAGGTCACACTGAGCCTCATGCATCATCACATCTTCATAAACATCATAGCTTCATTGACACAGTATGGATATTTACCACTGAATCAACAAAGAACTGAAACTTCTCTTTCCTTATTTTCTGATTCCTTCCCAACCATTTTGCTCCTTTTATGTGTGTTTGTGTTTTCCTTCGCTTTTCACCTGATTCTGAGATCTACTGTACTGTAATGTTATCAGCATGATAAAAGGAGACAACCTGTCTAGCTCTGACTGGTCTTAAAAAGACTGGTAGAGAAAAGGAGCCTGACTAGGTAAGCCAGATGACATCCCAGACCTGGGAAGCAAGCCAAGGTCCAGAGCAACATCTGCTGTGGCCAGGCTGCCAGCCCAAAGCATCCATCCATGACTGACCAGTCGCCTTGGATCCTGAGAACATCAACAAGCGCTTCATTTCCCCCACCTTTACCATCCCCTTGTTTTTCCCCCACTGCTGTCTAGTGTTTTGACAAAAGCAAGGGAAATGACCACAGTTCACAACTCAAAATTAAATGTGATAACCAGCCCTTTCCTCCTCATCAAGAAATAGCACTTGACTAAATAAGAGACTGTAATGCCATCCTTTATTCTAAATAAAGGATTCTGTCACATTTTGAGTGTGTACGTTTTTCATATACACTCAGTTTTGGTATAAGATATTTTTTCATTCTTTGCGCGTTTGTGGTTAGTTCATCCGATTCAGGGACAGATGTAGCATGGATTGAAATAAGGACGTTGTCTTAATGTGGCTTTGAATACAGTGTTGCACGATAGGGGTAACATCTGCTATACTAAGCAGAACCAGTACAGGAGATCTAAAGCCCCATTTTCCAACTGGTAAATAAACACTTGCTACTCAGACTGTATCTAAAAATGGGGATGAATTTTTTAACATATTTTCCATGAGCTGAAATCCATAAGTCATGCTTGACTGTTTCTGTGACAGAAGCATCTTAAGATATTTTTCTGTCTCCAGCTAATTTATTTTATCCAAACTAGAAATATATAAGAAGCCATCATAAACTTCTCTGTCATTTGTTCTCATGACAAAAAATGCATAAACTGGATTTTATCCCTGGGGGAACGTATGCAGAGAATATGTAGGAGGGAAAAAGGAAGATGGGATGTGCGCAGAGGTGGAATAACTTAGTGTGACTTTGATCCACTGAGGATTTCCCTATAAAACAACAGATTTGTTCTGGAGTCCTGCTCCTCACATGTGCATTTTATTTAGGCTTGTACCCATGCTGGGAGGACACCTGGTTGTGCACTGTCCCCCTCCCTGTCCAGTTTTTTGCAAGGAGGAGGATAGAGTCATGGATGAAGCCACACCACTCTTCAGTGTGGACAACCAAGGGAACAGGACTGTGGGACAAACCACAAAGAGTGCTTGGACCACCATGAGGATTCAGCCCTACCATCTGATCAGGCTGCCTGCCAAGACAAGAAGGACCAGGGAGGGAGAATTGTCACTTAAACACAGTCTTAGTCAAGAGGCATCTTGTGGAGAGCCCAGGCAAGATCTGGATCCATTCCTGATAGCATTTGAAAGCTTGATCCAAGATGCCCTGAAGCCAATATAAATACAGAAATTGTTTTCAGGGGGTGCTTGAAGCAGCATGAACTTGCCACACTGAAATAAATGGGATTGAATCAGTTACAGGAACTTGAGGGGTGAGAGGAGGGACTCCTAAGGGCCGAAAAGTATTAAGAATAATCAAAAAGAAGGGGACAGAAGGGCAGGAGCAGGGTGGCAGATGTTTGCTTGCTCTGAAGAATAAAAGTAGCAATCACAAAAATCGATAGCGAGCCTTATTAAAGGTGAGATAGGTGCTTTCACTCTGAGATTTTGTTTGGTTGTATTAGGCTTAGATACCCCACAGGTCAGGTACCTCAGACCTGGCATCTCTAGAGATCCCCTTCTTGTATTGCAAAGCATTCCCTCCAGAAATCTGACACTTTCAAATCTGCCAGTTTCAAATATACTGAGTTTGTGGGGTTCTGAGTTGGGGGTAAGAAAGTAACAAGAGAGGGAAAGAAACGGGGAAGAAAAAGGTCAGAAAAGGAAAGAGAGAGAGATCAGTGATGAAAAGGAAGAAGAGAGGCAGGGAAGGAGGCAGGGAGGGGAGGAAGAGAGGAAAGGGAGGAAGGTAAGAGTCTCCTTGTTCCATGACAGCGTATGTCTCCTTATTTTCGATTTTCAGAGTCATTCAATTTTTCTCTCAGACCATGTGCTCCTGAACAACCTGTACAATTTCCCTAAGGTGAAAACCTCCTCTTAGAGATGCCCAGCGAATATTATCCCAGGGTCCCAAAAATGCCAATAAGAGAACAAATAATATTTGTTCATAATAGTGTTCAGTGCAAACCATGACTGATTAGTGTTATGTGTGACATCAACAGAGACAGTAATCAAGGTTACTTTAGCATTGATTTTTTACAGAGGTGAAGCCTCTTTGATGTATTACTCCATCAACACCGTCAGAGCCAAACTTTGCACACGAAATTAATCCCAATTAATTAGAACATTTGTAGATAGTGCTGGGCTCTTTTATGTTGCAAAATAAATATTAATTCAGTGGCATTTTTTTTCACCTTGTGCAGCTTGTGTGGCTAGGAAGGGAAAAAGAACCCTATTGATCAGTGAACTGAAATATGTTAGAAAGTTTTAGCACTGGAGGTGGTCTGAGGGGCTGCTTGCTTAGCATCAGCTCAAGGCCTAATAGAGAAATCCAGGAAACTGCACCCAAATTGTTTTGACTTTACTGGTACACGTAGTCATGGAAAAAGTATTGTTTCCAGTATATGAAAGGGTGCAAAGTTACCCTTGAGCTTTTCACAAAATATACATAAAATAGTGCACTGTGACACTGCCCTACAGGGAAGACAAGCCCTGAGGGCGCTAATTCAGAATCTTTGCAATTTAGAGACATATTTTTTCAGCAACTTCTTCTAGTATTAGCAATTTTTTTACTAGCCAGTGTGATGAGTAAATTCCTGTGACTCAATGTTGGGCTGTCTTCAACTGAGCTCCTCTGGAAAAGGAAGAAGCCATGTGGAATGCTGCTGCTTCTTCAGACATTGACCCCATATCCTATTTGCTTGTGCAGTACCATTGTCTTCTGATTCCCAGAGTCTGCTACTCTAATTCTGATTCCCGGAAGAACGTGGTATGGGCAGAAAGGATTCCCGGCATTTGCTACTTTAGACATTTAATACCTAATGTTGCAGTCTTCCCCTGCCGGTGCATGCTTCTTCATACTGAATATATAGGGAACTCTGACCGTGAACTTCTATGGAGTCTCAACTTAAACTCTTGAACCCGCTGCGCTCAGTCAGTAGAAATCCCAGTCTTACCCCCAGCCACAATCTGCCTTCTTGATTACTTAGGTGTGAAGAGGGTGCAAGAACACTACACATTTTTTTTCAGCACATGTTGCAGATCACAATCATGTGGCTATAGCCAGTGTCATTTTTCACTGAGCCAAAAAAAACACAAAATAAACCCCAAAACAATAGCTAAAAGCATTCAGCTTCAAACACCAAATAAGTTGTCAAAATCCTGCCTAGGAAAAGTAACAATAAAGAGTCTCTAACTTGATTAGGTTCTTTGGAACCTCATCAAAGGATAAATAAATGAGTGCTTGCATTATTAGAGTAATGCTTGGATGGCTGTTTCCTCACCAAATTTAGTCATCACATAGCATTATCCCAGGAACAATAAACCCTTTTCTATAGCCCATTATTCTCTGAAAGGAAGAATTTGAGACCATTCTATGGTCACATCCCAGCCTACACTATCTGAGTGGCACCAGAAGGGAGAGTCAGTGAAACACCAGACCCATCCTGGGTTGGAAATGCAGAAAGGCAAAGTGGTGTAGAATAGTAGGCTGCAAGAGAAGGTGACTTCAATGGGTCTGTGCTTCCTCCTGAATCAAGAGAGGAAAATCAGCTGGGGAGTGAATTCCCAGTGACTGCAGTGAGCACAGGAGCCTGGCGGCTGGCGGCGGAGGCCCCCGCTGCTGCACGGTGACAGCTGTGGCAGGGGCTCTGCAGGAGCGTGTGCTGCCGCAGGCACGGAGGCAGTGCTATTAGCATTAGCCTGAAGCAGCAGTAGCTCCTGCTGGGATATCTGTCCCTGTATGCCAAGGATCATCATGACAGCAGGGATGCTGGGTACTCCAAACTCCAATTCAGTACCTCAATCTTATCCCTAATGGGGTCCCAGACAAAGATGAAGGCGAGAACAGCCTGGAAGCAACTGTAACATGCATTGATCTCCAGAAAATCAAGCACATTTCCTATTGTCAGCCCCTGTCCTGAATCAGAAGGTTGAGCTGACAGGTTTAACTGGAGAGGCGGAGAAAGGACCTGGTCCTACTTGCTCTATGCAGGCTACTCATTCCTGAACACACAGTGAATCCCTCACAGAGACTTTGGATTTGGATTCCTGTCCTTTGCTACTAAGTAGTACAACAGGCATGGAGCTTATTGTGTAAACCATTACGAACTACAGCAGAGTCACACTGTTATAGAATGAAAGTTAGTTTGGATAGATAGAAAAATGATGGATAGTCTGTCTGTCTACCTGTTTGTACGGGTGACTGAATTCTTCTGGTAAAAGATCCTGAGTCTGGTTATGTGTTCATGCAATATCCAAAACAATGAGTATCTGCACATAGCAAATAAGTTACTGCTGATAAAAAGGACGATGAAAGGCAGAGATAGATGGTCTGAATTTCCTTAGTGTTACAGCAGTTTTATGTTGTAGACCTCTTGTTAATTTACCTGTCATTCATACTGGTGTAAACAAGAGGTGAAACACAGTCCATGCATACATACAGCATTAGTATTTTGAGCGTATCCATGTCTTTGGATTTGCATGTGAATATGAAATAATTCTATGCAAGCATGGGAAGGGATTTAATTGTTTTCTCAAACAATGTATCCTTATCTTTCTGGAAGCAGTTCAGACCATCAAAGAGTTGTTGCTGATGAACTCACTAATTAGTTTCCAATACTTAACCTTGTATTTCACTTCATTACTGGTGCTCCATTCCCTTTAGTTTTACATTTGGTATCAGAAAGTTCATTTAGAATCCAGTCAATCTTCCAATGCCAGCTCTGCACTTCAAATTTTTCATTCAGAAAGGACACAATGGGAATAATGTTTGTATCTGTCAAGGAGACGCATGAAAACTTTTGAGTTGCATTGTCTAGAGAAAAAAAAACAAAACCAAAACAGCCAAAAAGCAAAACAACCAAAAAGCAAAACCAAGAAGATGGGACTCGAAAAAGAATATAATAGAATTAAGTTACCAAGGACTGACTGGCTATTATGGTAAAATAAGTTATAGGCAGCCACGAGGCTTATAAAAGTAGAAAGTTGAAATCCGTAAATTAAGATTTTATTTAAAAATGACACCATCAAATAATTGTTTTTATTCTCTTTTATTTCCTTTAATGCTTCATTGCTTGCATTATCATTTTAGAAGCTAGGAGATAAATATTTTCAGAAAGGAAAGAAGTGACAATTCAGTGTTTAAATGTCAATATTACATCTGATGACCTGCACGAGGTGCAGGACATCTGAATCTCCCTGTGAGTTAAGGAGGGCTTGGGGCTTCTATCTTGCTCTGTAAAAGGGAACCGTGTTGAGAAAGTGCAAACATGTTTCATGCTGGTCAGTCCTCTGCTGTCTAGTTGGTGTAACTTCACTCTTTGAAGTGGAATAGGGTCTAAAAGCACACAATGAGCCTAATTAATCAACAGAGCAGCTTAAGGTTCTAGTGGATTCTCATTCAGTGGAGATCTTTAAATGAAGATTAGCTGTTTTTCTGTTTTGTCTACAGAAAGACGTGCTCTTGCACTTGGAACAGGATCAAAGTCAGGAAGTCCCCTAGCCAGGATTATTCCAGAGATTATAATATACCCGACTGGCGTTACATTTTGTGAATTCTTATTTTTGCACTGTGCATCAATACGTTGTAGCTCTTCATGTACATGGTTTACAAGGACTATTGCCGTCAGTGACATTAAGCCTTCTCATATGAACAGCACACTTGGTACACACAGGCTCTGTCTCTACAAGGTGGCCTGGGAACACTTCTGGGCTCTGGGTAAGGATGTACATCTTGGCTATGGTTTGCCTCTCAGTTGGAACAAGACCTGAATTTGTACCCGTGTTTTCACTCAGCTTCCTTTCCTGCTGCGCACTGATTTTCACAGAAGGAAAACAGGCAATCCAGCAGGACTGAAATCATGGAGGGTCTGGCCAGCTTCCCAGTCTGGATGATTTGTGAAACAAGGACCTGGGGGCATAACACTGGTTATGCCACAGGTCATTTTAGTTCTTTCTCCATCCAATGATAATATTTTTTTCTGTCTTGAATATGCATCTATCACCCTGTTTGCCCGTCTTTGGGCTCATCCATTATTTTCTCTGCTAGGAGACAGATGGAGCCCCAAACTTCCCAGGTCTCATGTTACAGGGTTTGATGCAAATATGTAAGGAATGGCGCAAAAGCATTACCAGTACACTCTGATGCCTAGACAATTGGGCAGGTGAGTTGGAACGAATAGAAGAGGCATGAGAGGGTATGTGAAGCATCATTATGGTTCCGAGCAACAGCCTGAAGAAGTCATGGAGAGACTCCTGACTTTGGTATTGAATGAGACAGTTTGGGTACGGTCAGCAGGTTTCCATTCAAAATTTTTTAATATAGAGATACCAGTAAGAGATTGTTGTGACATCAAGAATCCCTGTTGAGTCCATTCTTATACATGAGAAAAATGTACCATCATCACTTTAATAACTCCCTAAGCAGTTCCTCTGGGGATTTTTCACAGTTTACTAAAACCACTCATTGGATGTGACTTCCTTTGGGACTTTATTAACTGTTGATACTTTTCTGCTTTCAGGAAATTTTGCAGTGGAATTTATTCCATCTTTTCAACCACACATAAAGTGTATCAGTCGCTTAAGTTGTGTGTTTCAATATTTGTGTGTTCTGAGAAAAGAGGCATCTTGTGACTGAATTAATAACATATTGACTCATGACTTTGATAGGTTGCATGCTACATGGTTGCTGCCTAGGAAGGATCATGAAAGATTCCACTAAAGCCCAGATATCCTAACATCTTGCTGGATATACTGGAGAGGACAAGGAATGAACAACTCTTGATGAAAAGGCATAATTTCCTGCTGGGACAGAAATGATGGCTGAATGAATCAGTGGTGCCTAGAACATTCCCTTCATTGACTGTCAGAGTAAGTATGAAGTCACATATGTTCTGGGAGCACAAAAATATGTAGATGAAATACTAATTTTCATCTTGTTCTTTTTTGCCTCAAATTTTTACATTTCTAAGCAGGTCAGAAATGAAAATTCTTCATTTTGTCTTCCAGTTCTTAGACTTCTGGAGCTTGCCTTATCCAAACAGGGAGGGCTGGAATATCTTCTTTGCCAGTCTCAAACTCCTCAACAAGAGAAATCCTGTTAGAGCCATAGAAGTTGGGGCAAGATCAGACACAGCTGTCACTGAGGATCAAAATAAAAGGCTCCAATCAGATGCTAGAATTGAACAAATATCCTTTTGTCTTCACTTTTTTGAGCATTCAGATTTGATCTTTATTGCCATGCATGCAAAAGCATATTATAAACTTGGATGCTTGAAATTGCACAAAGTGAATTTCAAATTGCATATTCATTTAGAATAATCTGAATTTGCAAAGCATGCTGTATTAGTAACTCCCATAGTTTACAAAAGGGAATGATATGGCAGGAGGGATGTAATTATCGAAAGCAAACAACCAAATGAACAAGCACACATTCAAAGTAAAAACAAATTACCGTGGACTCTGCAAGATCGTCATATAGGAAAACAAGTTTCACAAAAACAAAAAAATACAAATGCCAACCATTTGAAATAATAAAGAGAAAGAGGCCAGACTCAGCAAATTTGTTCTTTGGAATTAGATAAATATAATTCTATTGTTTTATAGTTTCACACCACATGCTGACTGTAGTCATCAGCTAGAACTGTTTATTGGTGCCTAATGAACCACTGCTGTCCATGAATCACAAATTTACTAATACTGACATAATTTAGCCATTCCTTTTGCAGTCAAAGATAGTGTATTTTACATTTTTGGGAGATACTTTTTTAAATTTAAAACTGCAGAGGGATAACAATTCAAGAAGTCTTTTTCCAGTGTTTAACTGTATTTGGAACAGGTTGCCTAGGAAGGTTTTGCAATTGCTAGTATAACGAAGCAGCGTCTTAGGTGCTATGAATGTCTAAGTTAAGAAAAAAAAGTTGTTATGTCAGCAAAGTCCAGAGCATACTACATTTACCTAGCTGTGCAGTACACATCATCCAGTTATCTCTAGATTTATGAGCTCACTGTCATGGTACTCACTAGAGAAAAGGAAGAGAAACCCTTTTCGGTTTAGTTAGTATGTACATTGTTTAGCATATTGAGAAGTGGTTTATGAGAAGAGCTTAACAGTGAAAAGAAACTCAGATGGTACCTAAAAAATCTCCAGTCAGGAGTGTCAGACTTGAAGCTGCCTCTGAGGAACTGTAGGAAGATCTCACAGCGCTCGCTGGATAGGCAACCAACTGGTGGGTAAAATTCAGTAGTAATTAGTGCTCATGGGTAGGACTAGGTACTCGGGGTCAGCTTTGCACAAGCACTTGGGCACTTCATTCCCACAGACTCCGAAGATTGTTATATCATCAAATCCTCGGAGAATCCAGGCCAAAGTAAATTGCCCAAGGTCACATGGAAAGCCTGTGGCAAAATGAGAGACTCAACCCGGTTTTGCTGAGGCCTCCTGCAACAACTTTAGGCATAAAGGCCATCTTTTTTGTCCTTCAGCATGCTTAAGACTCGGGCCCCTCTGCAATTATTTGTAGACACCAATAAAATTCCACAACACGCAGCATTAAAGAAAATCTGCTTCTATTTATCCTTACTCCAAATAAAGTAAAATATCTTCCAGAGCTTTATTCTTGCTGGCAGGGTTCTCCCAAAGCCCTCTCAGCTGCACATTTCAGACTCAGTATTTAATACTAGTGATGCAGTTGCATTTCCATAATTCGACTGTTCAATCAAGGTCCTCCACCTTTTTAAATGTGTAAGTCATAAATATGAAAAAAAAAAAAATATGGTGTGCAATCTCTGCTGACTGAATTAAAAGTCTTAAAGAAACTTTCCATGCTATGAGGACTGTGAAGGATTTGGCAGAAATGGTGCTAACAATTAAAGCAGCCAGAGACAGATTAAATTTGCTGATGACAGCTCATTTCTGAGATGGTTACAGCAGAAGTCTGATAAAAGCTTATCTGAAATTCACAGTTTTGATGAGGCTTCTGCTTGTACCAGGAGAAAATGAAACACTTTAAATAGCATGTGATCCTAGGGAAAGGTCTGCTTGGTATTGCAGAGGGAAGCTGGGCATTCCTGCTGCAGTTGAGATTGTGAAGTATTATAACCCTTTGTTTTCACAGCAAGAAAAATAAGTCTAAACTGTGTCTTATAAGTGAAACCAAGAGCAATTTCAATCTCCACAAAAAGTTTTAAATGTTTAAAAAAAGGAAGAAAAAAAAAAAAGAAGGGGGGGGGGTGGTATTTGAATCACCAGGAAAATAAATGCTTTTTTTCCATACATTTAATGGGAGAAAGGACCAGCCATCTCAGTGTATTTTGAATTCCTCGAAGCCAGACATAATAATGTATTGAGCGGAACGGCCCTGGTACTACCCTGGTGTGAAGTACATCTGGACACACGAAGCGTTGCAGGGGAACCAGCTGAACCCTGAAGTGTGCACTCGGTTTGTCTTAACTCGCACAGGTCTGAGTGGTTCCTGCACCAGCGCCCTGGTCCACCAGCTCTGTTGCTCTCTGTAAGACTTCACACCAGAAAGTTTAGCAGAAAAAATGAAAACACTGGGTCTGGTCCCTGGGGCTGAGCACAAATATGAGGTTTCAATCACCTCTGGTTGTTTCTTATGCTGCTTTTCATAGGTGAAACGCTAGCACAGTGTACAGCAGAATCATTTAACAGAAAAAGCCAGGAATAGGTAGGCAGATGTTATTGCAGGCAGTAATCAAGACCATGGAGACATTAAATGAAACGGAGCTAACTAAAAACCAACTGATGAAGAAAAACACTTTTGCACACATGGTACAAATAGACAGTGGGATTCATTGTCATGGGACCAAGGATTTAGGCACAGTTCTTAAAGTTGTTAGATACTTAAATGGCTAACATATCCTCTAGAGGGTGTTTTTAAAGGACTGTCAGAAAAAAATATTAGAAATTATTAGGAAGGATATTAAAGAGTATTTTTTAAAGTCAGAGCAATGTCTAACTTAAAGACAATAGATAGAGGATGTCTATGGGGAAAAAAAGCACACCAAAAAACCCCACTACCAAACAAAAAAAACCCCAACATTCAGCTTTGTCCACAAAGGGGTTTTTTTGTACTTTTCTGTGTGTGGCTTGTTTTGACTCTTGTCAGACTAATCCTGCTTCTGATCAAGGAAGGCAAAGTTTGTGCTTATTAACTTCTGCCCAAAAGGATTAAAAAAAGGGGTAAAGGGGTAAAAAGAAGAAGAAGAAGAAGAAGAAGAAGAAGAAGAAGAAGAAGAAGAAGAAGAAGAAGAAGGAGAAGAAGGAGAAGAAGAAGAAGAGGTGGCAATAATCTTTTTGAAATGAAAATGCAAAGTTGGATAAAGCTGTAGCATACAGACACTACTTTCTTGTGCTGCATTTTATATGCTAGATTGCTCACACAGGGGTTTAACTAGAAGCATATCTTTTATTAAAATCGTATAAATAAAAACATGTCCTTCTGCCCTCCAGCATGTTTACAGATGCATTTATTTATTTTACAATATTCTATTTAATTAAAGATCTGCTGTTAGAGGAATAAAACTTTCTGAGATGCTTATACCTCCAAGATAAAACTGGGCAGGTTTGCAGCAGCATAACTGACAACTAAACCCACAGTCTGCACGTGTCATTTGTGGAGAAGTTAACTGCTATAAACATGGTTGTGTTATCAACTAAACAGGGGCTTACAAAATCAGCATTCAGTAAATTTGAATATCTCAGCGGCTGTATCTCGATAGCTCCTTCCCTGTGGAAGCACAGGGATTTTTATTTGTTGGGAAGCACTTAATTTTATTCAGTGCAACTCAGGCAAAAATGCAAGAGGAAAATTCAGATGTGGATGTGAACTTTGGGTTACTTGTCCCTCTAGAGAAAACACATGGAGGAAAATCTGAATGAGTCAAACTTTGTCAGCGCTCCTGACATTCAGTTTTTTCGTCTCTGCTCTAAGACTGCCTTCAATTCATGAGTTAACCTAGCCATGGCAAAGAGCTTTTAGCCACATTCCAGTGGCCATTCACTGCTCTGCCCTTCTGCTATCTCTACATCAGCGTTTCATGCTAGATAGCTCCAGACTAGGAGTTCACACACTTTTCAAATAAACAAAATGTGCCACGTTTCCTGTGAAGTTATTTTGAAAGCCTGACCAGTTCTGACTTCCCTGTGGATGAAAGATGATTTTCCCCTGTAGCACTGTGGTTAGATTTTTTTTGTTATCAACAGATTTTTGTTGTAAATGCACATAGGTTTCAGAATTCTATTTGGACATGGTACCTTTCAGATGACTTTGAAACCAAAATTTTTCTTTGGGACATTTTTTGGTTACAAAAGTGTATAGAGGCTACAGGGATTTAGTCTTCCATATAACAGACTGATTTCTTACTATGTATATAGGCATTATTTCAAAAAAGTTGTCTTATTCATACTTCTATGAATTGTAATTCAGCTTTGAAATTCTCAATAAACTGTCTTTCTGTAAAGTAGTATCAAGATTACAGTTGAAGCACTAGAAAAGCAAAAAATAGTATGAATGTTCCCTATGTAATTCTAGTTCTTATTGCATAGTCAATATTATATAATGCTTAATGATATTATATACATTTTTTTCAGAATGCTGTGGGAAGCATGGGGAAAGGTTGCAACTTTCTCCATTTTTTTCCCCCCTAAAGTAGATAAAAGATTAATTTCTGAAAATTTCATGGAAAAATATAAGAAAAAGGAAATTCATTAGCCTAAGAAAGAATCAGGCTAAACCAGGTTTATAAAATTTTAAAACCAGCAAAAGACCAGAATTTAATCTTTTAATATACAGTTATCCATTCAATTGTAATTATAAGGTTACATTACAATGTTATAATATATATGTTGAAAAATATGGCAAGGCTAGTCCAGGAAATGTTCCAGAGTAACATAAATTACTGTTTTCCCCATATATTTTCTATCATGCATCAGAAAACCACAAATAATAAAATATATTTGCAAGCTGGATTTGTTTTCTGAAAAGTTCAGATAGAGATTAATTTCCCTTTTTGCTTTATTTAGCTTGTTTTCCTTTTTTTTTTTTTTTTAATGGGAAAGGGAAACCAAAAAAGAAATCAAAATTACAAACTCAAATTTCTGACAAGTTCATTTGTACTTCACAAAAAACCTAACCAAAACCAAAACCAAAACTTAAAAAGAACAGCATTATTATATCTTAGAATACAAAATTTTCTGTTCATTTTACATGTGAACAGAAATATACAAAGGCAGAGTAGTTATGCTTACAGAAGGAAAATGACATACTGACTACATGAGGGGCACGTTCCTCTCATTGTACTTTCTTTGTGCATCAACAATAGTCTGTTTTTATAAGCAGGGTAGTCAAGCAAATCCATATACCTGTGAACAAATGCAACAACTTACTATTTCTAAAAATGAATTGACTTTGTTGCATCACAATTTTTTCAGAGTCTCTTTATTTGCTGTTATTTATGAATGGACAGACAGCAGCTTAACAGCCAAGTGATCGAACAAATACATATGAATGAAATAACAGTAATCAGTGTTACCTGCTGAAATAAATATTTACATCAGGTTGCTGACAGGCAAGTGATATAAAAGATAAATCACAGCTAAATTTTTATTTTCCACTCAGGTTTTCAATTTAGGGATCATTACCGCAGTAGATTCAGTATCATTAAAAACATCACAAAATTTTAGAGTTAAATTTTACCCTCCGTGTGTGACACTATGATTGGAATAGGCCTCTTGCTAATGATGATGAATTAGTATGATAGCATCATGGATACCAAGGTAAAAATAAAAATAAAAATAAAGGGTCTTTAAAGGCGTCCTGGTCCAGCTCTCATCAGACTCACTAGGAATATTCTATGGACCCATTTCCATGGAATTTAATGCAAGCAAAAAGATTTTCTACTGACATTTTAAACAAAAATATACTTTTCATTTTATTTTTTTTTCTCGTGAAAGAGTCATACAGACACGACATCTACAACCCATGTATTTTAACATCATTACTGTGTCTTTGAAAATACACATATATTTCCTGTCTTCTTTACGCTTACCAAAAATTATTGATGAATACATTAAGTTCAACTTGGTTGACATTATTTTTTCATACTGAAAAATAAATTTGCTAAAAATATGCACTTGCAAAATGTTATTCTATGTTATTCTAGTAAATCTTATTTAAAAAAAAAAAATATATATACGTTTAAGTTAAAGCAGCTAGGCTGTCATTTTTTTCCCACCCAATTTCCCAAATATTGTATTTGGTTTGAACCTTTATTTTTGCTTTTTTATTTTCAGTTTATTTTCCCTCTTCTTTTTTTAATCTGTTTGTCTTTGACATTTTAATACTTTACCAATTTCTCATTTCTCTCCAATTTTAAAAGGGCAAATATAAAGAAACACACGGATTTTGATACTCCATTACTTTCTGGACACAGAAGACATTTTGAACAATTAAAGGTATCAAGACACTGTATTTTAGCTTGGGTTTGCTACTGTAGCATTTTTCTGAAACTGCAGAAATTTAAAAAGTCAGAAGCAGTAAAGACAAGGAAAATAGAAAATCACAAAATATGATCATGTTGCAACTCTATCCATTTTAATATACTCCATATTTTAAAAAAATTGGTTTAATAGGAAGCAAAACACTAAAATAATTATCTACGTTTTTTTCTCTTTCTCTTAAGCATAAAATGTTATTGTTTTAAATAATAGAAACATAAAAATGTCATTTAACATCTACTCTGTGGCTCCAAGGTAATAGAGAACAAACAGATGAGTGTATTAATCTGAACAATTCTTGGTGAGAATACGTGGAGTTCTGGATTTGCTCTGCCCACACAGGGAAGGGTGCATACAGATCTTTGTTTATGTGCTTGGTGGGGTGGGAAGGGAAGGAGTTATAGCATTTTTTAACCTATTATACAATACACCTGCTAATGAATAACAAAACTGCACTGAACTTACTTTAAATTGTAAATTCACATCTCATTTCCTGCTCTTCAAAAATCTCTTTCAGATCTTTTTGGTGTTCAAGAGTATCAATTACTGACATACCACTATATAACTTCATTGAATTGTTATTATTTTGCCAAATAATTTAGTGTGGGCATTTTGGTTTTTTCTTCTTTTTTTTTTTCCTCAACCTCAGCCTCATCTAATTTATATTCTCACACATTCATACTCTGATTCCTTTGGTCTTGTCTACACTGTAATATTCTAAAATACTGTTGAAGGGGACATAATACACAGACTTCTACCAGCAATGCTGACTGGACTTTGAAAATAACTATACCTGCAAAATTTTAATTTTATTTTATTTGTGTATTTTAATAGGTTAATTTCTTCCATCTGTCAAGCTACCACTGTAGCTGTTCTGTACTACTACAAATACAGCTTTGCAGTTGTTCTTTCATTTACATTAGCAAAACTTTCCTGGCAAAACAGCATTTCTCTGCTAATAAACTGTTTTTCAAAACCCATCGAGTTCATAGTTTTCTCTTTCTCAATTGCAAGTTTTTTTGGGTTTTTTTGTTTGTTTTTTTTTTTGTATGGCCATTGCACATAAAATTATGGAGAGTCAATAAAATATCTATAATAATAAATAATGTCCAATGCTCGGAAGCTTTACAGGGCTTTGATCTGCTAGTGGGTTGTGCCTCATTTGGGGGATTGATAGCAAATATTACCTTTCTCTTGATTTTCACAGCTGATACAATAGAAGACCAGACCTCATATAATACCTGATTTCCCAAGCTCCCAACCTCATGGATAATTGTTGCCCAGAGGGGAAATTTCTTCCCAGTCTACATCAGCAAATGGTAGGTTTATATCACAAAACATGAGGATTTATGCTCCAATCTATTCCATAGCACTATCGGACTCGAAAAACTTCATTTGAGGAGCAGCGTTAATGTGCAGTTAGCAGTTTTACTGTATCTCACCTATTTGTCCAGAATTTAGTGAAATCTCCTAAAAATATAAGCAGGGCTGTAGCGAGCAGGCATTGAACCTTACTGAACCCGAGCAAAGGAGGAGTTACAACAACAGTAAAAGATCTTATCATAGTGCTTCTCATATCCTCAGAAGATCTATCTGTCAGTTGCTGGTTGTCTTAACAGTGTGGATCAATATATATTAAAAATAAGTGAGCAAAAAACCCATGAACTTTATTTCCCTTTTTGCTGCCATGAGAGCAGTGAAAAGTAGCCTTCTTCAGAGGAATGCTCGTACTTAAGTAAGCCACTAAGAGGGGCATGGGGGCACACAATTCTGATGGCTGTGTAGGGGGAATGGAGGGATACACCTACTTACACAAGCCGAGCAAGAAGAGCAGTAGGGATATGTTTCTCAGCCTGCGACAAACGCTGCTTTGCATCTCTAAACTGCTGCAGCAGTGACTTCAGAGACGGGTCTGGTGCACTGAGGAGTGGTCTGCAGCGACTATATCAAATGATAATTACATGAGAGTCATCTCTGCTGTGTTTAGCAACCTAAAAGCGAAGTGTCTGTTCTGAACCAGCCATTTGTACGACCTGTAGAAGCAATGGAAAGACACAGGCAATTCATCCCATCCCTAAATAGAGAATGGGATGACTGATGCTTTTAGGGGAGGCCTATGGCTTTCCATTTGCTACAGGATGACCCGTAAGAAGAGATGATTAATTTTTACTTAGTGAAACTTAAATGAGATGAATCCTTATACATCAAATATGTTCTGTTGCACTAATTGGCTGAAAATATTTGCTTAGATACCAGATATTTCCAGAATCTCATTGCAGTCAGCAATACATCTTGTAAAGTGCTACCTAACAGAATTGGAAATACAGGAGTCTAACCTCTGATGAACACAACAGTTTTAAGCTTAATCTTCCTTGGTATCTGCCTTTAATAATAGCAAAGCCAATCTGATTTTGTTCACTTTCTTCATTTCACACCTGCTGAGGATGGCACCCAGCCATCTGCGATACCACCGACTTGGAAAGCAACCAATTCAAGGCTAACTGAACAAGATGGATCTGGTAAGAAGCCACTGTGGAAGGATTTTTGTCACCTTTTGAGCTTTTCTGACCTCACGGTCTCTTATTTTACTATACAATATAGAAGGGAAGAAATCTTGCTAACATAAGACGAAACACCAGGTTTGTGTGGAAAAACTACACCAATGTAAGACATTGACTGATTTCTATCGGCCCATGTGTCTGAAAGTTAGAAGAATCCAGAAGGTGAACTATGACCTTCTCTGATAGGACAAAAATCCGTTGCCAGAAAAGTTCAACATTTTAAAAATCTGGTTATTATTTTTGAAAGCTAGTGTCAGAGTGAAAGTTAAGGTAAGAAGTTGCTCAGTCTTTCAGTGCAGATAGTTCTCTTTCAGAAAAACCCACGACCTAAAAGAGACTGAATCCCTGACCATTGCACAGCTTTTCTCATTAAGCATGCTTCAGTGTGATCACTTTTTTACAGACTGTGATTGAGCTAGTTTTTCATTTAAATTCCACTGCAAACCAGTGTGCCAAGCCTGTACAGACCCTTTACACAGCTGCAGTAACACTGGTTTCCTTAGAGCACCAGTTCATTTCCCCACCTCTGATCTAAGTAGGAGGAGGACATCTTCATTTAAGAAAACCGTGTTGAAATGTAACACTCCGCATCCCACAGGATTTTCCCCCTCTGTTCATAATATCCTGTTACCCACTCTGTAAAATCTGTGTTCAAACAACCTGCGTGCCAATTTACCTTACCTTTTTCCCTTGGCACCTCTGCCTGCCTCACAAATTGCTGACATATCCAAGCAAACCAAACTGATTGGTGATTGCTGCTTGATTGTCACCAGCGGTGCTATGCAGAAGAATCCCTATTGAATCCAGTGTAGCGTTCAAGACATCAAGTTTATTTTCCGTAACGTATGAATCCTCATTAAAAAAAAAAAGGTGGGAAAAGAAAGTCAGTAGTCAATAACCTTCTGTACCTTCACACATAAATGCTGTTGAGTTTTCAAAACTAATGGCTACCACTGCACCTGCTGCAAATACAAGATGTCATAGTCTAGAGAGGGGAGTTTAACTGCCGTTTCCAACATATTGTGGTCTTCATTTTACTCAGTGCAGCAGCATCCAGAGACATCATTGAAGACCAACCCTTGAAGTGCACTGTACTTGTCACTGTCCGGAAGAATGTGCAGTTTATGCAAAGGAAGACTGTTTATATCTTCATCTTACAAACAGAACTGATGAGTGGAGTGACCACCCCATGGGCAATGTGTGTCAGAGAAGGTTTTTCTACTTCCATCCACCCCTGTTCTCATCACCCCTGATAAGTGTGATTCAAGGGAGCTAGCAAGCACCAGCTTACCTCTTATCTATTATTAACTATTGTTAACTAAACACTGGCAGGGTTGTGGGAACCAGCCATTAGAGAAGGACAGTCAGAGGTTTTCTCTCCAGGAGTGAGGAGCAACTTTAGTTCCTGCTCAGTAATTTAGTTCCCAGGAAAGCAGTGAAATGAAAGGCAAGGTCGTTAATATGAAACTTTCCACTGTCCAGGCTGTACACAGGCCTTCTTTGAAAGGAGTGCAGTCAGAATGAGCTTCTCCTCTCCAAACTTTTGGAGATGTCTACCTTCCTTTAGCAAGAATAACAGCAGCAGAACATGTTAGTTACAGTGGTCCAGTTCATATCCTCCTTTCAATATGTATTAATTACTTCAGAAGAAGTGTCCTAATATCCAGATTTAGATTGAATCTAACTTTATTATTTCCAGTTTTTCTTAAATTGTTCCTTTCCCTAAAGAAATAATGAAATTTTCCCGTGTATGGTGCTGCACTGGAAGCTCTCCGGCATTCTGCTTTAGTTGATTGATTGTCTGCTTGGCGCCAGAAAGAAGATAAAAATTAAGGGGGGAAAAAAAAAAAAGAAGAGAACGGAAGTGGACTGTTTAAGCAAGAATGCTCATTTTGTACATCACCCTTTGGCACCCGCAGACATTATTTGCACAGAACGCTAATATTTTGAAGGCAGGTACAGAGAAGAAAGACATATTCTTGATTCCTTTTCCAGTACACTGTGGTTGCTGAAGATGCTTTTGTGCTAGGACTAGGGGCAGTTTCTTTCAAGAAAATTTATTCCCTGGAGGCTCATTTATGCTGGATAATTATGCTTACAGTTATTTTAAGATAAAGTTCATCACGGAATACTATCTTCTTGTAAATCTACAGTGACACCTTCATTATCTCAAACGTTACAAAGACATTTGGAAGAAGATCCTCACAGGCACTGACGGGGGTTTAGTGTTACACTCTCAATAAAAATGCCTAATTTCCATCTATACTTTTGGGGAATTTTGTCCATGTGGATTACAGATTTGTTAAAAAAATAAAATAAAAAAAAGAAAAATAGTTTGCAGAGGTATGAAGGAGGAAATATGGAAAGCAAAGTCTTTGCTCTCAGATATGACATGGATTGTCCTTTCTATTGCTTTAAGTTAGAGATGCAACATGTTGAGCTGTTACTTTTATAATTAAGTAATCAGTAAATGTGTAACTCACTTATAATATCCCAGTTGTACTGTACTTGTTAATTGATAAACACAAGAACAGGAACAGCAGCTTTAAGGTTTAGTGTTTAACATACAGTTTGGAGATTTGGAGCACAGGAACATTTTTTTTATTACTGGTTCTGCCAGACCTCCTAAATGACAAGTCGCTTCGTCTTTTGTGCCTCAATTTCTGTCATGCTAAATGAAGAGGATAGGTACAAAAGGAAGGAATTACGGGGATGAATTTATGCAGACGTGTAAACTGCGTACAAACTGGGGCACTGAGGACTGTGGAGTGACTGCACACAGAAATAAAAAGCATCCAATGTCAAAGGCATTGTTAACCGCTGTTTCTGTCGTAGAGGGGGAAGAATCTGATGACTACCACGTCTTTCAGAGTATGTATAGACTTTGTATGCAGCAGCAAAGCACCTCTTTTGTTTTGTTTTGTTTTGTTTTTTGGTTTGATTTGGTTTGGGTTTTTTTGTTTGCAGACAGTACAGCTGCATTGCTTAGGAGGAGTCTCCTCTTTCTTGGATAAGGTTGAGTCTCTTTGTCATTACACAGCTGAGGTCATGTAAATCACGCCATCATGAAAAGATGCTTCCATTGTGTAGCACCTCCTTGTTATGATCTGTGACAGGAAAAGCAAAGGAGGAAAAAACAGTGTGAAGCAACGAACTTGCCCTGTTAGCTCAGTTTAAAAAAAAAAGCATGCCTGAATTCAGCAGGGCCAGAGCTTGCCCCCACTAGGACCAGTCGAGTTTATTTACTGGTTCAGACAGTGCTGAGGAGTAAAAGGATGGGGGAGACGGTCGGTGGTATGCAAGAGATGGGATGAAATTACGAATAGTCTAAATGCTTCAGGTACACTCTTGGAGGTAAACTATGATTTTAGGGATCCAGTTCACCTCATTACACCTCACTTCATCCCACCTCACCAAGCCTGAGTCCTCCCCGTGATCCTCCTCACTTCTCACCAGCCTGGTGCACGACCCACAGCCTGGATACTTATGAGGAATATATCTGACACGACTGCATCAACTCTGTCTATAAAACATGGCATTATTATTATTATTATTATTATTATTATTATTATTATTATTATTATTATTTTGATCATTGCCATTTGTTGTTGCTGCTGTTATTTTTTAGCACACCAAGTCTCTCATGCAGCTGAGGTCCGAATGTGTTGTATGAGAGTGAATGAGATGTATGAACACTTGAAAATATAGCAAACTCTCCCCTCCTCCCCGCTGAATGTAGTGGGAAGAGCTGCCTTTTTATTAGATTTCTGATCCTTCTGGTTGACATAAAAATACCACAATAAGAGCCTTTCTCAGGATATCTCAGCAATTTCTTTTCTGTCCTGGCTAGAACCAAGGAATGCAATAAAACAGAAAACAACTGAGAAAAATAAAAGGTAACTGAATATTTCACAACCCTTAAAGGTGTTTGTTCAAAGTTAGGTACTTCAGAACACGCAAAGGCTCTAGGGAGAAGGGATGCTGTTTGTATACTTGCTTGCTATATATTAGTAAAATCTACCTTGGAAATGGCTGACTTTACTAATGCTTCCTTCGCTTGTTTTACATGACTGTCACTTGCATTGCGAGGTCACTAATGCAGCTAACAGATGGTGCAGCAGGACTAGCAGCCATGAGGGATAGTTTACTAACAAAAGAGGAAATGATTTTCAGGATTGCTCTTGCATATTGCAGGCTTTTTTTTTTTTCCCTTTTTTTTTTTTTTTTTTTTTTTTCTTTTTTGGACAGACCTCATCTCCTTGGCCTCAGCTTCGTGGCATTTTGTTTGTGGATGAGGGTAAGTCCAACACTAGTAACAAATCTGTTTTACTTTCTCCTCCCGGATTGTATTAGGGTTATAGCTTTGGAAAACAAGTAACACCAGCTGGGTTATCTCTGTTGCCTGTACCTCGAGTGGCTCAGGGTGTTATTATGGGAAGACACTTATGGACCTCTGAATTGTTGTCAGTCTTAGTTCCTGACCAAAGACTATCTCATTGTGTTGTTTAGCAGGTGTGGCACTGGAACACCACAAAAGCTCTCTGAAAGGAGATATTGCTAATGACCTTAAGATTTAATGTGATAAATGGAATGCTGGGTCTTACGGCAAAGTATTGCCGCGAGCTTCCCAAAGGCTTGCTGCTGGTAGCATAAGGACACAGTAAAGCAGGCTGCTGGAGCTGCCATTCTGCATCTAGCATTGGCTCGCAGGCTGCTTTGCCTGCAAGAGACTGTTTGTCACCAGATGAGGGGTTTATTCTTTAAAAAATACCTTTTGAGCCTTCATGACTTCCTCTTACATTGCAACTGTGGAAACTCACCCAGGGCCAAATCTGTAGCCCATATTGAATGGGCAAGAACTTAGTCATATGCCTGCCTTCTGAGCTTATAACATCAACAAAGCACTGAGCAACATGCCACAAAACAGGAAAGCTAAAAATTAGTTAAATGAGAGCAGATTTACTCATATTGGGAAATTCATTACTGAAACGAGGTGTCAGTCATTAACTGTGCTCTCTCCTACAGTTTTTAAATTCAGTTCCCCTCTTTTTTTCTTAAAAAACTTTCCTGGAGGTGAAACTGAACCCTGCCGGACTACACTGATGTCAAGTATGAGATGCACTCCTCATCACTGAACATGCCATGCAGCTTTATATTACATCTACATTAGCATAGAAATAACTGCATGACTTCATTAGTTATGCAGATTAATCATTGACTCACTCTAGTAGGCTTCTGTAGGGGACTTCATAACTCACCTGTTCATAAAGCAGCAAAAAAATTTCCAATGTGCGCTTCTAGATGTCCTTTGTCAGAAGGAATTCCCTTTGTATGGAAGACTCCATCTGAATATCATTTGATGCATCGAGTGTCGATTCTCTTTGTCATATTATACCAAGGTTAGCCACTATTGCAGGCAATGTCTAACCCCATCACAGGTCCTTGGAGATGACCATATATTGTTTCATACAGCTATAACTACAAAGAAATATAAAAGAGTTATAAAAAGTGCTTCCTCAGAAGGAAGTGCCTGTTTTGCCTGATGGCACCGTCAAAACAGCTAAGGCAATATTAACAGAAAAGCAGAAACAGATTCTCAGGATTTGGAACACTGGATTTTAACAGTGTATTTCTGTGGGGCCTGGGTAGGTAAGTAAATTTGACTGCATCTCTGTCAACTAAAGAAAGAATTAAATACTGCACTTAATGAAGGACTGGGACATCCAGCTCAGGAATTCCCCTCTCAGCCTTTACCCAAATAGGATGATGGCAGGGGTATAAAAAAAAAATAAAAATAATCACACCTTTTTTCTGGATAAAAGGGTTTACTTTTTAGTTCAAAGTATCATTATGCTGAACACCCCTAGGCAAGGCTTTCATTAAATATGTGTGTGTGTAGAACTTGCAATGATACGAGTAATGTCTGAACATGTTCCAAATCGCATTGTAATTAAATTTGGTGCCAGGAGCCTAGTGCTTCAGCGCACCGGTACTCTCAGCGTCACCCACAAAAGCCAGCAAACATCTACTCACTTTTTGACTTACCTAGATGCCATTTCTCTCTCAGGTGTATTTTACCTAGGAAACAATATGCCAGCAACTCAGCAGTTTTAGCGTGGAAGATGTCATAAGTTGCCACTTACAATGGAGACAAAGAATCCTCAGATTGTTACGAGTACAATAAGAACACTACTACACCATGGAGCCAGGTATCATTCCGAACGAGAGAAAAATAAATACTTAAAAGAAGGAATTATTTTGCCTTTTTTATCTTTTCTTATGCTCTAGCCAGCAGTAACATTCAGGAACACCACAAATATCCGAAAACTTGGACACCCCAAAAACCTTGATTAAGCAGCCCACATGCAGAGGAAAAACTATGGTTTTAGGAAATGCTCACAGTATTTGTTTAATTTTAAGTTATGGTGATATTATGACTATTGTTGTTGCTTTTCTAGAAAGTAAAAACAGAAAAGGAAAGCATACTAGAGTAAAAAAATCAGATTTTTAGGAAGCAGGTATGATAACTGTATATCTTTTTGTTTTCTTTTGTTTACTTTCACTGACACATGAAAAAATGCAGACAAGTGTTTCCTACCAAAAAAATCTGAGAGCTCAGATGTTTAAAAAATGTTTTGATGAAAAACCTCTAACCAGTCGAAGAGCCTACACTTCTAGTGATATATTTAGTACTTTCAAATCTCCTCCCTAAAAAGATATTTTCTCCTCCAATCTGTATGCAGAGGTACGCATTGGAGAATGAAACGTTACTGTGTGGTATACATAAAATAAATGAAATAGCATGTCCATATTTAATACATATTTGAGGGAGCTACAATTCAGGCACTAAAGACTACACCTATGCTGATAAACTAAAGAGAGTCAAAAGACAGGCTGAAGCACTGGCACATAATCATCTATACTATTTAATTATTCTCATGCTTACGGCACCAGTTGGGCTTGTGCTGAGTAGCACTCTCCCAGTCTGTCCCTAGGGAAGGGTTCACATTCAGAAAGTGAATGAGATTGTTCCCAGGAGGCAGCATGCGCAAGGCCACCTTGCTTTAGGGTGGGCACAGAGGAGCAAAAACGTTTAGTGGTTAAGTCCCCAATACGAGACAACTGGTCCTGCTCCTGATCCTTTCTAATTTATAATTGCCATAGGGACAATAATTTTAAGTTCAGCCATGCCATGAACGGCCAAGAATTGTGCCACTTCTTACAGGGGTAAGACAACAGCTATCAGGAGGCAATATATCAGTCCTGGTGTGAGGCTGAGGTCCTAAATAAGTGCATTGTCGAATGATAGCAAGACAGCCAGCCCCTAGTACTGTCACAGTTGTCACTATGAGCCCACTCTGCTCTGTCACCATGTGTGACCTGACCTGACCTGACCTCACACAGCCTCTCCAGTCGCCGGGCTGCTTCTTCCCTTTGCAATGCTGCCATCCTCCACAGGATTCAAACGCTGACTGCACTCCCACTTTCATTCATTTAGCTAAACCACTGTATGTCGTCTTGTAGATAGTCCTCTTTGCTGCTTGAGATTACTCATTTGTTCAATGAGTGTAAACCCAAATCGTTAGTGAAGTTTAACATCGGCTTATTTCAGAAGGAATCTATTCCTGACTGATTTCAGGAGAAAGTTTCATTAAAATGAATATATTTGACTTTGCAGCCTTTTGCATTAGTTCAACCAATTTGTGTTCAAATGAAACCTGAAATTAAACCATAATAATTTTTAAAGTGCTTATCAACAGGGGTATGAATACCAGCATTTGGTATTGTCAGGACTCTGAATACCCCTCTGAGCTGTGATCAAAGTTCAGGACTGGACTGAGCTGTAGAATGGTCAATGCAGAAAACTTTTCAAACTTAATCATAAATGAACTTCAGAAAATCGGTAAAGGCCGATTATATTTTTGCATCAGTATATAGAGAAAGTTCAGCTCTAGGGTTTCTCTATTTAAGCCCAAACTCTCCAAAGTCTCAGAAAAAAAAACCCTAAAAGTCAAGAGCAATGTTTAAAATTAGAGGGTACTGACCCTCTAATCCTAAATGACCATTTTTCTGTGGACTTTTAGTCTCTGATCCTCAGTTTAAGCTGGGTGGTTAACACTGGAACAGGCGTCCTAGAGAGGTGGTTGATGGTCCAGGCCTGTCCGTGTTTCAGGTCATTTGGGCAATGACCTTAACAACATGCTATAACTTGAAGCCCTGAATTGGTCAGGCAGTTGGACTAGATGATCATAGTAGGTGCCTTCCAACTGAAATTATTCTATTCCATCCCATTCCATCCCATTCCATCCCATTCCATTCCATTCCATTCTATTCTATTCTATTCTATTCTATTCTATTCTATTCTATTCTATTCTATTCTATTCTATTCTTCTATTCGACTCCCTAACAACAACATTTTAGTGTTTTCTAGTCGTGTATTAAGTGCATAGACTTGTAGTTTTCATGAGTTGTTCTCTTATCCTCTCTGTTCTTGCTTCTCACTCCCACCTCCAAATTGAAACCACATTCTTTTCCAATTGTTTCTGCTGCTGTTACTGTTAACATTTGTTTATGTCAAACAATATCAAGGAATGTCTTGAAAATCAATGTTTAATAAGTTACAGTAATGTTTTCAATTTCCTGTCATCTGGTTTAATGTACATGTGTACCCTGTCATTTCTCATCACTTTCTAAATCCATCTTGTTATCAGCAAGGTATAACTTAATGTACAACTAACTCTTTCCTAGGTGACCTTAAAGCATACACTATGGGGATGCTTTTTGCAAGAGTCATTCTTTCTTTGCAGTGAAGGTGACAGACGGAACGGCTTGGAAGCAGCACCACAAAACTTCATCAAGGACTTTTACACTTGGGTAAATGTCCTGAAAAAAAACAAACCAAACCCACAAAAAAACACCCAAAATCCCCTAAATAACCAAAGGAAAAAACAAAACAAACCAAAATGATTATTTGCACAGCAGTAATTAATTACATGTGCAATTGTGTGATCACGGTGTATCAAAAGAGGATTTTTCCTTGCTTCTCTGTGGCAAAAGCAGAGTCTTAAGTCTGAATCAGACTGACTCATAGCACTGTCTGAGGTTCTGACCTTTTAACATTTATCAGTATTACTATGCTATACCTTTTTCTCTGCAGTGACTTAACCGATTGACAGAAAATACGAAGAAATGCGGCTGTGACGATTTGCTTCAATGCTTCCTGTCCCCAAACGCTGTCCTTTAAGTTGTTCAATGTAACAAAAGCTAGAGGAGGGATACAAAAGCAGAGGGTGCAAGACTGCGTTGCTGTGGTCCAAAGAGAAGTAAGTAAGGAGAGCAGAAAGAGGGAAAACAAATTAAGAAGGATTTCACTGTCCTGAAGAGATTAATCCAGTCACCTGTCCACATCCAAACAGTTCAGTTAGTCCTATTGGCTATGGCTATGCTGTCAATTCCCTCAGACCAGTGCAAGTTTGCTGTGGAGAGTAACTCTAAAAATGGAACAAGTAACGTCGGGCTGCAGACCTCTTGAACAAGAGTCCTTGGCTCGAGTCTCCACTGTTTGAATGTTTCATAGGTCGGTTGCTGCAAGTCCTTAAATCTCACCAGACCCAACAGGATGGCCTATAAAAAAGCATAGAGGCACCTAAATGGTGGTGCTAGCACTCGGCCATAGTCTTATTTTTCTAGTGATTCTGTCAGACACTTGTTACTCTTGGTTGTGCTTCCCTTTATTTCTTGTTCTTTTTAATAGCTTTAAATATAATTGCCGGAGCATGCAAATGCTCCCCACACAGATGTGTTAAAGTCTTAGGTCAGCCTTTTTGCATACATAAAACTCTCCAGACCCAGATTTAGTGAGGACCTGGGAGATGGAAGAGGCAGAGAAGTAGTGAATCTGGGAACAAGGGCCAACCCACTCATCCCGATCCTGAAGACACTGAAAAGACTGTGAACTCCCACACAGATTTCTGCATTCAATTCATTACCAGTTGGTACTTAGAGATAACATTATGGAAGTTTTTGTTTCTCCACTTGGCTTTAATTGCCTTCCTTATTAGGATTTATCTTTCTGATATAGCAAAATATTATTTCAATAGGTGCTGCAACTTTATGCAAAAGGAGACGAAAATTATTTCCCACAGAACATTATTAATGAATGTTTACGAGTTTCAATGCAAGCAATTTAAAGGGCTCAGAAGATACCTTTCTTGAGAGATCAATTCAATGCCATAGACGTTTGGTTTAAAATAAACTAAGCTTCATGTTTGGGGTTTTCTTTTTCTTTCTTTTTTTTTTTTTCCCCTTCCTCTGGAATATATGAAACTGTTCTTCAAATGCTAACTAATCTAACCAATTTTGTATTGAATCATGAATGCATTTTAATTCACTATTCAAACTGTTGTAGCAATGAAGATTTCTGCATCCCTAGCAATATTTTAAAAGAGGGCTTTTCGCTGCTTTTTTAAAAAAAAAAAAACAAACTTATGCAATTTCTTTATACGGTCTGATTAAAATCCAATTAATTACAAACAAAATTAAACCTTTCTACTACAGTTTGCAGAAGAGGGCTGATGGAAGTAAAGTTGTCAATCAAAGATCCAACAGGGAGTAGTAACTTGTCATCTCTGTAACTTTTAGCCAGTAAAAATTTGAAGCTAAAAACCGACATTAACAGTGTATTACCATACGCAAGTTTATTAGGGAATATCTCACTTCTTTGATTGTTGTTCTGCTTATCATCAGATCAATACAATTTTGTTTATATGGCACCTTTCTTGACAAAGTCATCCCAAGGCATTTCACAATGATAAATATACATATAATAAAAAGGCAGTTAAAAATACAATAAAAGGTAAATTAAACATTAATGTACAATCCAATCTTATTGCAAAATCAGTGCTGCCAAAGAACAATTTGATGGCACCCAAACTTTTTTAAAATTCTGTTTTTATTGGTATTTTGAAATTTTATAAAACCAATAAAATGCATAACATAATAAATAACAAATACAGAAGATGCACAATATACACCAGAATTTCCCCCAGTCCAGATTGTCAATTGGCATAAATCAGCATTGCCTTGCTGAATTCCATGAGCTATAACAAATAACTCTTACTGGAGATTGGGTCCATTACACACTGACTTAAAACTTAAAAAACAGATTATCTTCGCTATGATATAGGGGTTTGGTGTTGATATTGGTTGCAAGGTTATGCCTTTGTTTCTTTGCTAAAATCATGGAAAGTTCCCTGGAGGGTGTATGTAGAACTTCTCCTCCAGAGGGTGAAAAATAGGAGTAAACTTACTTTTCATGGCATGAGATAGCGTTTAGAGCTTTTTTGCATGCTCAGTTCTCTTTTCCATCTAAAAGCAGACGAATCTGAGCAAACTCACATCTTTGGCTGATAACATACTAATCTAACTACTCAGCAATAGGTTATAAAGGCACATGAGGCAGGGAAAAGAAGGTGATGGGAAGGAAGTCTCTACCCTCTTTATTGGAGGTGTTGTGCTGGGCAAAAAAGAAATATCAGGGAGTAAAGGTACTCTGAGGAACTGCAGCAAATACCATCACCAAAGTAATGCACACACCCTCTCAAACAATGAAGGAACATCTGCTTTACTGTCTTGACCAGCCTTGCATGCATGTAGCATGGGCCCCCCTCTGAATGCCCCAATTTAAGTAATAATAGTCATACCGTAATAGGTGTTACCTTCATCTGGTGCCACTGGACTGCTACAATCAAAACAGGAGGGGACCATAAAGCTTCAATGTCCACAGGCTGATATGGCAGGGGTCTTTGGAAAAACCAATCAGTTCCACCTGGGACCCAACACAGTGCCCAAACTCTTTTGGTGCTATCTCTAGGCCTGCCTCAAGCTTGCCAAAGTGTTGTGGGCATTTCACATTTACAACAGGTGAAGTACAGGTGATTACATAGGCTTAATCCTATTAGAATAGCTGAAGTGTTACATCAGTAAAGTAGCTGGGCTAGACACTGTTATCTCCAAAGACAAATATGTTTGGACAAGGAGAGATTGAATAAACTACTCCTGTGATCTTCTGAATCTAAAATAACTTTGACTGGCAAGGCACACACCAAGAATTTAGAAGTGCCATTTCTGGGTGTCACTACCAAAACCTTTCAATACATATCTCAGAATGAGATGATCAAACTATGGGATGACCCAGCTGCTTCTGTAAAAAGTCTAAATTCCAGAATAGATGAATTTCTAGGAGTAATATAACTTGAAGAATCTGGATCACTTGCCACTAGGATGTTAAAGTAACAACGTTTTTCAGAAGCAGTGTACTAAAAGGAGTAGTTAACAACTGGGTAAAATGAAAATTGGTTAGGGTTGTGGGTTAACCCAGTAGGCACCTAAGCCCCACACAGCCGCTTAATTAGTCCCCCCCAGTGGGACTGGGGAGATGATCAGAAAGGGAAAAGCGAGAAAGCTAGTAGGTTGAGATAAAGACAGTTTAAGAGGTAAAGCAAAAGCTGAAATTTTGTCCTCTAGCTTTGTCTCTGGCTTGCTTTTACACAAGATTTTAGCAGAGACAAATTCACCACCACCACACCCCAACCCCCGCTCTTATTTCTCATGCTGACCTCAAATTCACTGCTGCAAGCTGTCCTCTACCATCTCTGAAATTGCTTACTCCCCTGCACATTTTATCTTGTCCTTGTCCCTACTCCACCTGTCTGTCTCTTTGGAGGATGGGACTACAGTAAAAGCAACATGACTTAACCCACTTCATCCCACAAAAGACTACAGTTCATGTCACCTGGGGCTATCAGGAGTAACAGTTAAGCTAGAGAGGAAACTCATCAGAACAGTTAGAGGAATAACAGTCTTGGGCAATCATGGTCTGCACAAGAACTCTCTAAGCTGCCAGCACCTACAAGACTCGTTTGCTTGAATGCTGCTGGAGGCTCTTTATACTTAACTACTGACAAGAGTCTGGGAGATAGTCATGCCCGCGCACCCAGGCAGATAGCTTATATTTGAGAAAACATCACAGAATCACAGAATCATATAATGCTTTAGGTTAGAAGGGACCTTAAAGATCATCTAATTCCAACCCACCCATAGGCAGGGACACCTCCCACTAGACCAGGTTGCTCAAAGCCCCGTCCAGCCTGGTCTTGAACACCTCCAGGGATGGGGTCTCCATTTCTCTGGGCAACCTGGGCCAGTGTCTCACTACCCTCAGGGTGAAAATTTCTTCCTAATATCTAATCTAAATCTATCCTCTTCCAGTTTGAAGTCATTACCCCTTGTCTTATCACTATATGACCTTGTAAAAAGTCCCTCTCCAGCTTTCCTGTAGGCCCCTTTCAGATACTGGAAGGCTGCTATAAGGTCTCCCAGAAGCCTTCTGTTCTCCAGGCTGAACAACCCCAACTCTCTCAGCCTGTCTTCATGGGAGAGGTGCTCCAGTCCCCTGATCATCTTCATGGCCCTCCTCTGGACTTGCTCCAACAGGTCCATGTCCTTCTTGTGCTGAGGACTCCAAAGCTGCATGCAGTACTCCAGGTGGGGTTTCATGAGAGCAGAGTACAGGGGCAGAATCACCTCCATCGACCTGCTGGCCATGCTTCTTTTGATGCAGCCCAGGAAATGTCTGGCCTTCTGGGCTGCAAGTGCACATTGCCGGCTCATGTTGAGCTTCTCATTAACCAACACCTGCAAGTCCTTCTCCTCAGGGTTGCTCTCAATCCATTCTCCGCTCAGCCTCTATTTGTGCTTGGGATTACCATGACCCAGGTGCAGGACCTTGCACTTGGCCTCGTTGAACTTCATGAGGTTTGCACAAGCCCACCTCTCTAGCCTGTCCAGGTCCCTCTGGATG
>VWZL01005119.1:30629-187625 GCA_013396915.1 Stercorarius parasiticus
GTCAGTTACTCTCCCTGTATCCACCAATGCAGTTAACCCTATCATAGAAGGCCAACAAATTTGTCAGGCATGACTTGCACATGGTGAAGCCATGTTGGCTGTTACCAATCACCTCCTCATTTTCCACATGCCTTAGCACAGTTTCCAGGAGGATCTGCTCCATGATCTTGCCAGGCACAGAGGTGAGACTGTCTGTCCTGAGATTCTCCAGGTCTTCCTTTTTCCCCTTTTTGAAAATGGGAGTTACTTTTGCCCTATTCCAATCAGTATAAACTTCACCAGACTGCCACTACTTTTCAAATATAATGGAAAGGACCTTAACAACTTCCTCTGCCAGTTCCTTCTGGACCTGTGGACGGATTTCATCAGGTCCCACGGACTTGTGCACCTTCAGGTTCCTTAGATGGTCTCAAACCTGATCCTGCCCTACAGTGGGTGGTTCTTCATTCTCTCAGTCCCTGTCTTTACCTTCTGTGACTTGGGCGGTGTGGTTAGAGCTCTTGCTGCTGAAGATTGATGGAAAAAAGTCATTCAGTACCTCAGCCTTCTCCATATCCTGGGTGACCACCTCTTGTTTTCTTCCAGAGAGGATCCACATCTTCTCTAGTCTTCCTTTTATGTTTTGCCTAAAATTTAATTTGTTGTCAATTTAAATTGTTGCCTAAAACCTGGTTTAAAAAGATAAAAATCAGTTTTTAATGTCTTTTTAGCACATTGATGTGCTTACCTCTGACTGAAGGCAAGAGCACCTAAGTGGTAAGTATGCCTCTGAATATTTTTCTTAATACTGACAAGCTTAAGCACATATTCAGATTTTTTTCTAAATGGCTGGTTCTAGCCACCTGTGGTCATATCCAAAGACAACAGAAGTCAACATCAAGAATCACTTTTTCAAATTTTAGTCTTCAACATCTGATTTAGTCCTTGAGACACCCTGTGTAGTCAGTGGAGAGAACCAGGCCATGATTTGTTTGATTTGTCTCATAGAGTTGGTTTAGGGTGAGGTGAAGCTTATCTTTATGAGTTCCTGTGTTGTTTTGTTGTTTTTTTTTTCCCCCCTATAAAGGAAACCTATGAGGACTATAAAGGGAATGTAGTGGAACTGAATCATATTTAGGTGTTTACGTTTAGTCAGTATCTTCAACTTGTACTGTGTAAAGGTGAGAAGGAGTCAATATTCTGGCCAGGAGTCAATATTCTAGCTAAAGATATAATGTTTTTTATCCAGAAATTCCTCTGCTGCAACTCTTAGGCCATCTCCCTTCCTCATGCTTTTTAAACAAAAGGATGCCAGTTTTCACTAGTGGCTAATTCAGTCGTGAGGCAAAAGCGAATGACTGGGAAGGGTGTAATAATTACAGCACAATGTGATGATCCTCTAGTGTATTCCCTGAAGAAGTATGATCTCAGAGAGTTTCTGCTAGGCCCTCTTCAAGTAATTACTGTCAATTCATGCTTATCTGCCAGCTCTCTCACCAGGTTTTCTTTTCCTTGCCTTCCTTAGTGAAGATACTGATTCTGACAAAAGGAGCCATTTGTCAAGGAGCCGGCATGCCAACTTTTCTTTCCTTTTCTTTGCTGAAATTATGCAAGAGATTACAGTCCAGCCTGAATCAATATGTACCTTATCATCTAAATAATAGAGTACATAATAATCAATGTCAGATGGACATTGGTGGTAGCAGATACAGCTATGTCATTCAGCAGTGGGCTGCTTGACACAACCACTTCTGGACATCTTCATTTTAAACATGTGAAACCACAGAGGGCTTTTAAATAGGTCACAGAATGGTTTAGGTTGGAAGGGACCTTAAAGATCACCTAGTTCCAACCTCCCTGCCATGGGCAGGGACACCTCCCACTAGACCAGGTTACTGATTAAGTAATTGCAAAGTCTGTAGTTGTAACAAACCTCAAAGAGGTTTTTTTAACATAGACTCTTCTCCTTAGGGACAATAGTGGAAAGAAGGAGTCCCTTCAAGGTATCTCTCAAAAGATGAATGTATGTTACTTATGAGTAACATAAGACAGCAAGGGACAGGTTTCCTTGAGCATCCACAGCAATAGCTCTGACTTCAGCCTGTCCTGGGATGGAGTGACAATCACAACATATGTCTTTGGTTACTCTCCCAGGGTTTGGACAGGGGACCCTCTACTTATAGCTTGTGCATAAGCCTGGTTTAGGCAATTACAAATTCAAATCCTCTAACAACTAAGGGCAGATGGATTCCTAATCTAGTCACTACGTTAGTTAATTTTAAATTCTTGAATGGAAAACAGAATTGGCTCAGACCTGCTGTGAGGGTAGCAAAAGGGACTGCTATTTAGAAGGTTTTACCATTTAGTACCGCAAACAGTAGATCTGCAGGAGTAGGAAAAAATAATCTGGTGTATCCACATGCTTTCAATAAAATCACAAGGGTTATGTAACAACAATTTATTTGAACCGAAAGTCCCATCTTCGTTTCTTAGACCACAAAACAAACATGAAACTATTAATTTCTCTGAAAGTCTACATGATCTGAGATCCTGAACATGAATTCTCTTCCTATATAATTTCTGATTTCAGTCTGAGAACACCCTAAGAATCAAGTGAACTTTGGAGTCCATCTGTATCATTTTGGTAATCCTGCAGCTATTTTGATGCAGAACATGAGATCACATGTAGGACTCACATGTCCCACTACTAAGCCAGCCTCTCATACACATCTGTGTCGCTAGGCAGGGCTGCATTTTGTCATTTGTATGTCATTGTTCAAGAGATTGCTTCTCTTTTATAAAGTGCAANTTAGGCCATCTCCCTTCCTCATGCTTTTTAAACAAAAGGATGCCAGTTTTCACTAGTGGCTAATTCAGTCGTGAGGCAAAAGCGAATGACTGGGAAGGGTGTAATAATTACAGCACAATGTGATGATCCTCTAGTGTATTCCCTGAAGAAGTATGATCTCAGAGAGTTTCTGCTAGGCCCTCTTCAAGTAATTACTGTCAATTCATGCTTATCTGCCAGCTCTCTCACCAGGTTTTCTTTTCCTTGCCTTCCTTAGTGAAGATACTGATTCTGACAAAAGGAGCCATTTGTCAAGGAGCCGGCATGCCAACTTTTCTTTCCTTTTCTTTGCTGAAATTATGCAAGAGATTACAGTCCAGCCTGAATCAATATGTACCTTATCATCTAAATAATAGAGTACATAATAATCAATGTCAGATGGACATTGGTGGTAGCAGATACAGCTATGTCATTCAGCAGTGGGCTGCTTGACACAACCACTTCTGGACATCTTCATTTTAAACATGTGAAACCACAGAGGGCTTTTAAATAGGTCACAGAATGGTTTAGGTTGGAAGGGACCTTAAAGATCACCTAGTTCCAACCTCCCTGCCATGGGCAGGGACACCTCCCACTAGACCAGGTTACTGATTAAGTAATTGCAAAGTCTGTAGTTGTAACAAACCTCAAAGAGGTTTTTTTAACATAGACTCTTCTCCTTAGGGACAATAGTGGAAAGAAGGAGTCCCTTCAAGGTATCTCTCAAAAGATGAATGTATGTTACTTATGAGTAACATAAGACAGCAAGGGACAGGTTTCCTTGAGCATCCACAGCAATAGCTCTGACTTCAGCCTGTCCTGGGATGGAGTGACAATCACAACATATGTCTTTGGTTACTCTCCCAGGGTTTGGACAGGGGACCCTCTACTTATAGCTTGTGCATAAGCCTGGTTTAGGCAATTACAAATTCAAATCCTCTAACAACTAAGGGCAGATGGATTCCTAATCTAGTCACTACGTTAGTTAATTTTAAATTCTTGAATGGAAAACAGAATTGGCTCAGACCTGCTGTGAGGGTAGCAAAAGGGACTGCTATTTAGAAGGTTTTACCATTTAGTACCGCAAACAGTAGATCTGCAGGAGTAGGAAAAAATAATCTGGTGTATCCACATGCTTTCAATAAAATCACAAGGGTTATGTAACAACAATTTATTTGAACCGAAAGTCCCATCTTCGTTTCTTAGACCACAAAACAAACATGAAACTATTAATTTCTCTGAAAGTCTACATGATCTGAGATCCTGAACATGAATTCTCTTCCTATATAATTTCTGATTTCAGTCTGAGAACACCCTAAGAATCAAGTGAACTTTGGAGTCCATCTGTATCATTTTGGTAATCCTGCAGCTATTTTGATGCAGAACATGAGATCACATGTAGGACTCACATGTCCCACTACTAAGCCAGCCTCTCATACACATCTGTGTCGCTAGGCAGGGCTGCTTTTTGTCATTTGTATGTCATTGTTCAAGAGATTGCTTCTCTTTTATAAAGTGCAATATTCACCTTCTGTTGTCAGCTCAGTCTTCACTACATCAGAGAACAAAGGTAGTGACCTGAAGAAATACGTAGTGTGGAACTTTTACCTTTTTTTTTTACGCTTTAAGCATAAATTTTAGTTTCAAGACTATCCATGCAACGGGTGAAGGGTAAAATAAAAACAGAAATGGAGAAAGGTAGAGCTCTTTACCCTGACTATTTGAAGAGGGTGCGTTAGCTTTTTCAGATGCTAGCCTTTGCCTCAGGATTTGGGTTTATTATGAGCCTGACTTGGCTGTCAACTAACTAATCCAAAACAACTGTCTTCCCCCTACCAGTTCCTCCAAGCCATATAATTTCTCTGGAGGACAGGTCCTTTTTTGTTTTTTTTTTTGTTTTTTTTTTTTCCCTTCTTTTTCCCCTGGCACTGTCAGTAGTTCACCCAATAACTTACTTGCTACCACATTTTTAAATTTCCTAGTCTTTTGGTGGCTGAAGAAATTCAGCAATGCCCTCTGAGGACTTACACAAGCATGTCACTTCTTTGCAAAACATCCCCTGATTTTGTCAGTTGCATGAGCTAATGCCAGTGAAACTCCAATGCTTTGGAAGAAAATCCAGGGGCACCTTGAGGGTTTTATTTTTTATTTTTTTGTAAAGTTCAAGATGATTAATTATATGGGACTCAAGATATGTAAAAGTTATCCAAGTTTTCACCATTAATCACATAAATGAACAGAAAATAATTAGTTCGTAGTGACTTTCTGGCTTATTATAATCAGCCCAACTCAAATCGACTTAGCCCAGAGAGCCAAATATAGCAAGGAAAAAACCTTGAGGCATTTTTTCGCTATGTGTTGCCTGTTATCACACAGTGAGGTTTCTGTTCAAATGATGTGCCTTATTAAGGCAGGCAAAACCCATTTAAACAATGTATCAGAAATGCAGACAAGCTGCAGAAATATACATGTATAAAGGGTATATTTTTCTTGAAATTTATTGATGGCTAAGCCTGCTAAAACTTTAGAAAATGTGTTTTCTAAAGCACTGACATTATATTTTTCTAGTAATACAATTGGCTTTTTTTTTTTTTAAGTCACTCCTTTCTCCCCTCTTGCTTACCCTTGTAATGGACTTGAAGAATGGCAATTATTCCATTTTATTTTACTGGCTTAAACCGTGTGCTTATTAGAATAAATGTTATCATTACCCTTTTTATTTTATGATTATTAATTTTTTATTTGATTGCCAATACTTTTACTGTAGGCTTAAAGTCTTGAATATTACATGTGACGGAACAATAATAAAAGGGAAAGGCTTGGATATGATTCTTTCTTTCTTTTTCGTAATAAATATAACTTTAATTCCTAGAGATCTCTTCTAAAGGTAGGTACCCCAAATTATATTGAAATTGTTAATTGTTCTGTCATCCATGGGAGTTTGGGACCTCACTGTCTTTGGCATTTTGACGGTTTGCATGACATCAAATTGTATTAGAAGCTTGTGTCTTAAAGTCTGGACATCCCTGTGTCGGCAGACTGCCAAGACAGACATCCTGTCAGGTGAGTTTCACAGCCAGCACACTTAAGTAAGTAAAGTGATGAACTTCGGAGTACACGGGAGAGTTGTCTGTGTCACACGTCACCAGAACTGTGATGTTGAGTCAGGAAAGGTGCACAATGGGGTACAAATAAGACAGGGCCCCAGGACTTTCTCTGGCTTCAGAAGTGAAGAGGCAAGGCTCGTGAGAATATCAGAAGCTCCTCTTGATAGTGTTTTGCCTTGTAACTTCACTCTGATGATGCAGCAAACAGCTTTCCTCTGTTTTGAAAGCTCCCTGGAACTACAGCACGTAGCTTGGACAATTTAAATTAAAAACTTTCTCTAAAGGTAACATAGCTCAAAGGTAGAGATGAAATCTGGTCACAGTGATCTTCTAAGCAAAAGAAGAAAAGTCAGTGCAAGTAGACTCCAGCCACTCAGGATGATGACACAGTGGAGGAATGGAGGTGGTCAGAAGCTACAACTTCACCCTCTACATAAAATTTCCAAATATGAACTTTGAAGCAACTGTGCACTGTTACAAAGCATGACTGTAAATGAGATCATTAGATGATTCAGCCTCCTTAAAGTTAGCTACCTCTATTCAAAAAGCACTTTTTATTTTATTCCTGTACCATGTAGAAGAGGTGTCAGTTGTTTCAGCATGGAGTTTAAAACAAAGAGCAAGGAGGCACCCAAAGACAGTGAGATGAACAGGTAGTACCTTTACAGCTCCCTAAGAAAAGATGAAGACAGAATACTCGGTCTTACCCTTCCCTATCTTGATTTTGGTACTTTCACCCTAATATAGGCCTCAGAGTGCTATCTTTCAAAAAATAAAATCAGTGCTCAGTGCTTTTAATTTATCACTGGTAGAAAGACGGCATCATTTGCATAAAAGCCCAGTTTTACTGTGCTCATCCAGAAAACAAAAAATATGCAGTTTAGTTCCCTCTTAATTTGGATAAGATTCTCCCATTTCAGAGACCTGGATCCAGATCTCTGCACAAACTTTTCTGAGGAGAACATATACACAAACACTCCAGGGAACAGAAAACACCCTCCAACCTACAGAACAGAAGAACTGACAGTATATGTTTGAGAAAGTGGATGCTTAGAATAAAATAATATGTGGGACGAAAAATAGGAAAACTCTGTGGACACTCAGTGCCATACAAAAAATTACAAGATTTAGGGATCTCTGGAAATGGAAGTTGCATCTAGGCTTTGATAGACACTCACTAATGAAAAAAGTCATGACTGAATGCAGAGTTCTCACTGATTTTGTATTCACACCAGAAAACATGTATAAGGGAACATCAGGACCTACTATTTTTCTTTTTTTTCTTCTTTCTTAATTCTCTGATAAACCAGGTACCAATGATTACAGAACCACATCCAAACCAAGAATGATTTCATGAAACAAGGAAGTGTAACCATTTCTGAGAGAGACATTCCAACCTGAAATCTGTATTTCAGTTCCTGCTCATTCCTCAGTCCATGTCGTGACATCTCAAAAAGCTTTGCAACTGTCTGAGAATTACACAATGCAAGTAAAGATACTGAGCTCTGCAACCTTGATTCAGTCATTTTGCCTTTCTGCTTTTCTACCCATGTTTTGGCTATTCAGGCTAAATTCTTCTTGGCAATGCCAGTCTGTTATTATATTTGCACAATCCCTAGTACAAAAGCGACTAGAAAACAGCTGGAGCCTCTAGACAGCAATAACATAAATAATAATAGATTTCTTTTTCTCTAAACGGCAATGCACATGCATCAAGCAGGGTCATAACATAAAGATTTGTAATAAAATAATAATAAAAAATTGAAATACAGTTGCTAATAAAGCATCTCTTCAAGTTTTCTCTTTTACACTACATGTGTATGTGTGTTGGTGAATGTGTGCGTGTGTCTCAAACATAACAGAGCCAAATTAAATTTTGCATATTATATCAAAACAAGTGCAATCACAGTAACCATTTATTTCTCGGCATTTTCATTTCTTTTTTTTAATGAACTTTCCCTGAGGACATTCTTACAATTGAGCATTTATTTATTATAAGTAACAAAAGGAATTTTGATTGTTCCAGCTGTGGCAAAGGAATACACTTTGATAAGCACACAGTACCACAGATGAAAATAACAACACAAGTAATTAAAAGCTTTGGAATTTAAGGATGAAAATCTTTGCTGACATTTCTCTGTAGAATTTAATGTAGTTATGGTAGAGAATTGGGGCCTCAGAAAAAGGGAGCTCGGGAATGTTTGACCTTATTTCCCCATTTCTCTAGAAGAATTTCATTTCTTCCATCTTAGGCAAAGAGAAGTCTTACTAATAAGAAATCTCAGCCTATCTGTTTGGAAGACTGAAAATATAGGCATATAAATTATGTAAAAAAAAAAAAAAGGTTTGTTTGCTTATTTTCGTATTTATACACATGTTAGGAAGTAAAGGAACAGCGTCATACAGGAGCATCCCACAGAGACAGTCTACATTAGGTACAAGATCATCGTTTTTTTCTGGATGAGGACACACAAGCAACTTGCCCTGGAGAAAAAAGTTCCTATGCACCAGCTTAATACTAATTATTTTATTTACACTTTCACATCATTGTGACTTCAAGGCTTTTGTACATCTTTAACCTGTGGTAGAAAAGGATAATCTATTTCATATATAGAAGTGGGATAAGAAGTTTAAGCAGCACTATGTATGGAAATATGAGTCTGTTAAGTGTTTGATTACACATTACATCATCGCAAAAAAGTTCTTTTTCAGAGTATTGACAAAAATACTTACAGTTTAAAAAACACTTTTAAAATTTGTCGTTCTTTTTTTAAATGCTGTGATTACTCTGTATATGAAGATTCATGACTTAAGATCTCATAGACCATTAATAGTGAACAGCTTAACTCTGATCAATCTCTCTTCAGCTGTTTTTTATTTTCCTTTGTAAGAATCACGGATTTTATTTTTTTTTCCCCCCCATGGAAGCCAAATGATATGGAATGGAAGACAGCAGTGGAAAACTTGTTAATCATTCCAGCGTGGCAAGACCTAAAAGCCCTCATGAGAAATGATGCAAATTTCTCCCTGCCTTGATCATCCACCCAGGGTCACAGCAATGCAACAATTACTTTTCTGATGTACAGTCTGTGGCTTGGATGCAAAGGTTTTGGGTATTTGGGGGGATTTTTTGTTTTGTTTTGTTTTGTAGTGGTGGTGGGTTTTTTATTGTTTTTTATTTTCTTTCTTCAAAAATCTGACAGGTCTGAAAATCTTTTCTCTAAACTAAACAAACCGAGCCCCCTTTGCACACACTGGGGAAATGCCTGTGTATTGGTATCAAATTTGGCAGGACGTCACTGCAGTTTCAGGACCGTTGATGGAGGAGGATGACTCAGGTGTTGTTTGGGAAACATTTCCCTTCCCTAAGCAAAGCATAAGGGAAAGCAAAAAAGTACTTTTGGGAAGATGACTGAGGTGTGTCAAGGCTGGTATTTCTAGCAAATAAAATGTAGGTAATATAATAGCTCCACCAGCAAAATAGAGTAGGTGGCAGAAGGCCTGGTGTTTGAGGCAATGAGTTTGTGTTCAAAATGACAGAAGTGCTAGTAAGGCTTATTTGCAGTACTTTGTTGTGAAGGGAGCAGCAGCAGTCGATAAGAAATTATATGAAAATGTATGTGAGAATTTTTAGTAAATTCTTTGGGGCATTTGCCCAAGTTTAGTCACAGCTCAAAATCTTTACTCCTGCCTTATTAGTTTAAAGCTGTGATGGAAACTCAAAGTGACAGCGCTGTCAACACACTGAGACATAACGCCACAGAGCACTGTGCTTCCGGGCCAGCACACAAAACATCAGCTTCCAAAAGAAAAGACATCGAAATAGGGAAAAAAACCAACTGTTTGCTATGTATCATCACCATATAATACTATAAAGTAGAACAGCACGTTTACTCAGGAATGTAGGGGCAGGAGTGCATGTGTAGGGAGATTCTGTTTGTAGCAGTGCCATAATCAGGAGCCTAATTTATTTATCTCTAAATTTGTGTGATGATGGGGTTGACCAGTGGTAGTAGCCTGCTATTAGTCTGACTGTTTGATTAAATAGAAAAAAGAACTTCCTCCCCTCTTTCATACACGCATACACAAAACAAAGTGAGAAAACTATAAAGGAAAGACCTAGTGTGTGTAGTTCTTACACACAAAAGTAAGCAAGGCAAGATCAAAAGGCTTTGAAATTATATTTTCTGTTTAAATTCAGACCTCTCACACTTTTGAGGATGCTACCAGGCATTAGTGTGCAGATCTGCTTCCAGAAGAAGCAGCACCTTCGCTCCACTGCTTCATGTAACATCTCAAGAGGAGACTGAAAAAGGAATGAATAGGATCATGGAAAGCATCACATTTCCTCCTTCCACCTGCTCTAGTGAAGTCTCCACAGCAGCCTTCATCCTTTAGGGTTGGAAGTGTTGGTGGGAATGAGGATGGGGACCAGCAAAGAAATGATACGGAATGAATACAGCTCATCTGACTTCATAGCTATGGTCAAATGCTGTGGCTTTTAGACCTTATGCAGGCACACTTCCCATGGACAATGGCAGTAAAGATGCATGAGCCCCATCAGAGCAAGCTGACGTATAATCTGGTTAGATTTAGACAACGATAGTGAGTCGAGATAATCTTAGTGACACTAAGAGTTATAAATATATAAAGAGATAACAGCATTTCTGCAAGATCTACATGGGGTTTACAACCTCTCACTGGGGTCTCTAGATACAGGAGGGTTTTTTAGCTTGGATGATGCAAGACATGAGCTCTAGGAGTCAATTACCTGGAAACAGAAACAAATCAAGACTAACTTTTTTTTTTTCTCCATTGCTTTTACAAAAGACCAAATCTGCCCCCATCAAAACCCAAAAACCAGTTTTATGCCCACTCTCGCACACTTGGACACACAAAACCTTGATTGACAATTTCAATCATAAAATTTCCTTGTTACTGCAATTAATATGTTACTATTGTTACTACTGTGAATAATCATTGCTCTTTTTAATAATCATGCAACAAGGGCCTTTAAAAAAGACCAAGATACCGAAGTGCCAGGAGTTAAACAAAGAAACACAGAGGAGGACGCCCCAGCTAAAGAGCTTTAAGTCTAAATGAAAGTGCTGATCTGGGTATATTGGGAGACTTACAGCCTCAGAATAGGTTGTCATATACCGCACGAAACATGCCAAGTCTCTGGTGTTACAGCAGCACTAGTATGCAATATCTGCAGAGTCTCCTGGTGAGATGCCAAAAGGAAAAAGGGAGCATTTTGTTTGCTTCCTGCACCATCTCCCTCAATGACATAAACCACAGCAACAAAAACACTTTGTTGGCATCATTGCATCTGCTACAAGCATCTTTCAGCACGTTAGTGTCAACGAGGTGATGTGATCTTTTCCTACCCTACATGAATACATTAGCCAACAGTGGAGATTAAGCTTTAGAGACTCAGTGACGAGCACATACTAAAACCCCTAACTTTTCCTAAAAGAAGCAATAGACCATGAAAGCGCACAGCACAGAGATCCTACTGAGAACGCCCTGTGAAGGTCTTCTCCTAACCCTCTTTGCTCCTCACTAGTAACTGAAGGTTGAAAAATTCTGCAGATGTAGCTTAGAGACAAAACCAGAATAGACCAAGGTTTTAGTAAAAAAATAAATGTTCTGCTTTATGTTTTCTAAAAGAAAACATAACCAAATAGCATCATCTCAGATATTTTCCAAATTCTTTTGGTTCTGAGGCAGTTACAGAGACTTGAGTTTGCGTACTTTAATGATGAATGAAGGCCTGTAGAACATCAACGACTCAATTGCTATGGTGTCAGGGACTATTTGCCGTAGTTTGTGATCAGAACGCTTAGCTATGTTATGTGACACAAGATTTTTGCTTGTAATAGCGCGTTACACTTTTCCTGCCTCCATGTTTTATGTTCTTTCTGCAATTTTCCACAGATGACTGGTTAAACATAAAGGGAACAGCTTTAGCACTGAACTGCACTGTGAAACAAAAGTCTGAAAAAGTTGAATGTAATCTCTGAGTCTTCTTGGTGCTTCTTTGTTCATGGTTCCAGCTGAAACCGTTATTTGAGAAACAAACTTTTCTACAAATTCTACCACCTCCCTTATTCCAGAGGTTAGCTTAAACCTGTCCTATAAATCCGTATGCTAGACATCCAGGTAGCATCAATTAGCAGAGATAAGATATCCTCAGAGTTTCACTGGTTCACACAAATTGAGCATATAGTTCTACAATTTTTGAAGCAAGGTATCTGCAGATTAATTTAATGAGAGTTATGACTAACTAATGTCATGGAGCCTCCAGCATTTTAATAGGAGCACTTAATGACACTTCCAAGACTTGATTTTCACTGTTTTGCTTAGAATTTTTTAGGGGTATGCAACACTGCTGTTCTTTATCTGGCATCCATATGTCTATAATAATAATTAAATAAACATGATTTATCACTAACAGAAATTTTCTAAACCACACAGAATTTAAAACACTTCAAAAGATTTTAGGGCTTCTGCTAATTCCATCCTTATGCTCTTTTCATATCCTCTCTAAGGATTTATCAATATTTTAGGATGGAATCCACCTCACTAAGGCACAAATGTCCAAAACTCTGATGTTTAAACTACGAACCCAGGCTCCCTTCATAGCGACACTGTGCCTTAATTTGGGCTGGACACACTGACAGTTTCAAAGGGAATTGAGGCATTTTACAGCGATTTGCAATTAGGAAGTGGACCTACCCCTTGCTATCGGCTGAGGAAGAAGACTAGTCTACCAGCTTAGACTCAGCAATAGAATTTCAGGATGAGATAACTTGACGAATAAATCCCATTGATTCCATCTAGAAGGACTCACAGAAGCATCGATGTTTTCCTTTTTCTTCTCTCCTACATTCAGTACAAGACTTGTTAGCACCTCCAGTGCTTTAGAAGAAAATACATCCTTGACACAAAAGATGCAAAGCCTTTGAACTTCTTCTGTGCAATAGGAAGGGCGAAGTTGAGCTCAAAAGCCCTGCTGATGTCCTACGGTCCTGCAACAGCACAGTATTTGTTAGTTGATATTATGAATTGGACTTCATCCCACATTAGAGAGAAGAAATAACTCTACAGTGCGTGCTAAACTGACCTAAGGGAAAATTCCTATTAGCAGGATACAAATCCAAGAAGTCCAGTTGTATTATAAAACCAGAGCAATGGAACTTGTTCCAGGGGCACTGTTTGTACATACAGCTGGCAGTGCAGTGAGGCTTTATTCTTCATTGTGGCATCATTGCTCTAATGGAAATAAGAAATAAATGTAATAAAAACACCACAAAAGGCAGAAGAATAACGCCTGTCTGAAAACTCATCAGATTAATAATGCAAGGAGTCATTTCAGAAAAGGAAATTAAACTGTTAAAGGAAAATACAGCAAGCTCTGACGCAGAAAATACTCCCTGTGATCCCCATGGTCGTTTGCTTGAGTAGGGAATGTTGGGCTCAGACTGTAAGTGAATACTGACAGTTTGTACTATATAGCTGGCAAGGTTTAAAGCGGAAAACAACCATGCATGGAGAGAAGGGGTGGAGGGAAAGAAGAATGATACTCTGGTTCCTGTATCCCCGGTTCAAACCTCAATCCCTGGTAGTTAAAAAGTGGGAGATGAAAGATGAAGGACAAATACATAGGAATAACGTGTGGCAACACGTGAGAGGATCGCAGACTACGTGCCATTAGGGTGTGCTATAAAGGATATGTACAGTAATCGTCAATGTCTACAAATGGTACCATCTCATAGCCTTTCAATATTTAAGACACCAAGTTTGTGAGTCCTGGATAGCTTCTGGTGTTTCACTAGCTACCTCAGCTAGGACAGCAGCATTACTCTATGGCAGCACCAGCTCTACACCCACAGAACTTTAGGAGCCTTAGCAAATTCTGTGCAAAACAAGGCTTGTTTCATATGGCCACCTAGACTCTGAAGGTGATTAAGCTTGCACTGCAGAACTGAGAGCTCATATTCCTCATGAAAGCCCTTTCATCATGATTGTTAAGTGCTGTTTAAGTTCATCTTGATTGTTTAAGTTTATCTTGTTTCTTACTAAGCTTTACTGGCTTAGGCTCAGCATTTTATTAATATAGCTATATGTGGCCTGTTGACTGGAGCAATATTGTGTGTGGACAGTTCAGCATGTGCCTTGCTCCATGAACAAGAATGTTTCTAAATGCCTAAATCACACCAGTTGTATACTGGTGTATATATGCTGGTTTGGATCTGGCTGTAAATAGATAGGTCAAGGTTACATGCCAAGCCAAAGCTGAGAATTGCGTTCCCCCTCTCCATGTCCAGCCCTAGGCTATACTCTGATCTGTTAGTGGGGTATGCATATTCATGTTTCCATAGCCTCAGGAACCAGGACCTTGTACAAGGCCTCAGACATAGACACAAGTCTTCTCTTGGTGGACAGCAACATAAAGCCATAGAGCAGAAAGGCAGGCCATACACTAAAAAGAGGATGAAGCCAAGGGAGGCACCAAAACATCTCTCAAGGACCTCCACAGAGCTTAAAAGCTGTTTCTTCTGCAGATCTTCTTGCCTGCAGATAAGCTGTTTGCCCTTTGAAGGATGAATTCTCCCTCCAGCACAGAAACTTGGTGGTATGGGCAAGGTATGACTTTCCTTTCTCCTTGCAGCACCTTTGTTCAATCTATAATCTAGTGGGGCTATACTCCCATCAGCCTATGAAACTGCCATACTAGGAAATTGCACAAGGATCCTGAAATGACCCTACTTCTGTTAAAAAGTATCTCCCTTGAGCATACGTTGAAGTACCATGTACAAAGACTAAGTTCTACATATGTGTACCCCCACAGCTTTAATGTAATTTGCAACTCAGTTTTCCAAATGGATTTCCCTCCCTTCTCCTCTTCTTCACAGATGTATTCTTTCCTTTGGATTTTTCATACTGATGTTACAGCACAAAGCACAACATGGTGGATTCATTATCTGAGCCACCAATATAAATTTAATCCATCAAAACACAAGCTACAGAATACAGGTCCTATCTTCATAAATTACACTGGAAACCTTAATGGAAGTCTCATTCATCTGTACTATTATTATGGTGATACAACAGGAGATGTGTATGCTTTAAAAATTAAAGTATATATTCCTATTCATAGTAAAGCCTGCCTGTATATAGGCTATAATATGCAAATAAAAAATTATTAATCAAACCTTTCCAAAACAAGGTGAAAAGATTTCCCGTTTTCTTTCAATGCATTGCTTTGACAAAAAACAACTTTCAGAACACCCATTTTTGATTCTGAAAACTTTCCAAGCATGTGTGTACAGATACAAGCAGGCCACATGAATATTTGATAGTCAAAACTGAGTTTCTCAGTTTAAGTTCTGCACCAAAAAAGGAGGGTAAAATCCTACAAGTCCTCGGCAGTGCCTGACTGGGTCTTCATGAAGGTTATCAAGTTTTGGTATAGAGCCTTTCAGCCAGAGATGCCTAATTTGCAGTCTGGTAAATCTTTTAAAGTAGGACTGATTCTCTGCTGGAAGGAGTTATGGATGTGATGATGATGTATGATGAAAACAGTACCTTCAGCGACTTTGTACTGTTCTCATTAGAAAGCAGCCAAAACCTACAGACAACAGAGCCAATTTATAAACTAGCATCAGCTTTGTTGTTCTGATACCACGAAGACACTCTGGCAGCTCTCGTGCAATGCTGGGACCTGGCAGAACAAATACTGAAGGAAGTTGCTTTAAAACAGAAGCAGACTCCTGATTTTTATCTTAGGCCTGCAGTTTCTCTAGCAGATTATTCACAAAATTGTCCAGTATTTTCACACTGAGGATAATTCACTGACAACTACAATGAAATTGCAGCTAAGGAAAAACGGCTGATACAGATTCATGTAAGGAAACCATATAATACAACCATACTTGTTGGGTATCCATTTGATTATCTTTGTTGACTTCACTTTTTTTTTCATTTAAGAGTCCCCCAGACAGATGTTGTTTCTACTTTTGTTTTCATATAAGACCTAAACCAATCCATACAAAATCTTGAGTATTTTGCAAACTGAAGCAACATCAGGCAACAGCTGCATACTGCAATTCCACACAGAAAAATCCATGCAAAATAAAACAGTTGCACTCCTTTCCTGAAATAACTGGAAGAACCCTAGTCAGAGGAAAAGTGATTTTGGAGTAGGAGAGACTGTAATTAGCCAGAAACTGAAATAAATTTGACCTGAACAATTACTTTTTATTAAGAGAATTGTTGTTATCTATAGAAACAAAAATCATCCAGAGTAGATTAAGGAAGTCCATTAATTGTTTTTATTCATTTTAGGGATCAGGGGACTGGAGAACTAGGGAATTGTGTTTTCTCTCTTGAATGCAGCCATGTCCCTAGGCCCCAGGGATATTGCTCACAGGAAGAAACCAAAGTCGGTACTAAATGCCTTGGACAATGTATCCCATTTATATGCTCCAAATCGCAAAGGCTCGGCACTGTAACTTCCTCCCTCCAAGCATCATGATGTTACGGCTGCAGAATGGTGCCTACTGCTGGATGTGGAAAGAGTTAATCCTGATTCCTGAAGGAAACAGGTGGCTATGTTACTAATGCTGGACGAGTGAAACAGTCTTTATTCTCCCTGTGACCCCACGATGCCAACTGCAAGCCTTTCACAGGCACAGGTTATTACCTGGCACTTGAGGAATGCTGTAGCTCCCCTCCATTATTCTGATGAGGCTTTTTGTATTTTCTTCCCCCCCACCCCCCGCCCAAAGCACTGTATCTTTTCCTGGGAACAAGTCACCAGAAGGGAGCTTTTTAATCTGTCACTCAGGGACACATATAAGCAACTACCTGTATAACAGGGTTTGTGGGATCTGGGGAAGATTGAGTTCTTCAGTCAAGACTTGAAGGTGTGACCTCCTGATTTAGAAGACAGAGTGCTACTTCTGGAGTTTACCACTTCCACCATCCTCCCCATCTGTTTTTGTCAAGCTCAAGAATTGTGCTGCCAGTGGAAAAGGCTGCAGTTCTTAATGAAATCAGAAGTGCTGGGAATTAAATCTGTGGTTTCTGAAAGATCATCAGCACTCTGTTTTAACCCCTTTTTCTTTCCTTTTTCAGATTCAGATCTTTCGCTGTTAAAAAATTCAAGACGCTTTTTTCCTTTTTGCAATTCATTTGTAGTATTTGTTTACAAGGATGATCATTAGCATTCCAAGATATTGTTTTTATTACTGTTCTTTGTTATAATGTCAGACAGAAGCGTAAAACAGACAAGCAGACGGATGTATAACTCAGGAAAATACCCAGTAAACCACGGGAGACAACTATGGAGCAAAGACATAAATACTGATTTTGTTGGAGTAAATCTGAGAACAAACTTATGGCAGTGAATGGATCAAATTTTCAGCTGATGAAGACTGGTTTCACTCCCCAGCAAAGGATTCACCACTCAATTTACCTCTAGCTTTACCTCTAGCTGAAATAAGAATCTGGAATCTGGAGGCTCCAGGCTTTGGAGCTCAGAATAAGAAGAGCCATACCCTCAACAGACATCACCTGGTATGGAAGTACATCTGCCTACAGAACCTGAGGCATTTGGTACTATTCTTCACTGAGACAGTTAAAAATAATTTCCAAAGATGTTCAGCCTTCTGATCATCCTTTTGTTTGTTTGTTTTTTTGTTTTTGCCTTTTAAATCAAGAACATGCAGATGATAACAGAACTGCACCCAACATTGAGGAGACAGAGCTGTTGTCCTGTGGACAGGGCACAGGACAGGAGATTAAGTTTATCTTCCCATCTTTCATAGTCGTTCCCTGGGTGGCTTCAGGCAACTAACTTCCCTATCTTTCAGTTTCTCCATCTCCAAAACAATAAGTGATCCTGAGCATCTTTGTAAGAGTTATTGCTATTAAGATTTATTGTGAATCAGCTGTTTGGCTGTTATTATTGTCTTCATTATTGTTAATACTTATTACTATTATTATTGTTATTATTATGCTTCTGCAGTGATGAGAACAGCTTAAAGCATATACCACTGTGCTGGGATCTACAACTCATGATAGAAAAACTAGCCTGAAAGATAACCTTGCCACTAACAAGGTAAAAATGAGAACACCAAGCAACTCGATAGCCTGCTTCACTGATAACAAGGCTTTCAAATACCCTGAGCCAGATTCTGTTCTCAGCGAGATGAGTGTAAATCTGAGGGGTCCTGCTGAGGTCTGCGGGACTATAGGGAAATTACTGAAAATCAGAATTTGGCCCAGCGGTACTTAAAGTAAACGTGCTCACTCTAAAGGACCTGATACGGGTTGTTGCTCAGTGTGCTACACAGAGAAAGAAAAACAACAGAGACACACACATGCTAATTAAAACTGCAGATGTGACTTGGTGGCTAGATTAAATAACACCTCTGGAAAGAGAGGGAGCTGCCAGATAAAAAAGCAGAAAGCACCTCAATTAAATTGCTCGATGGGCTGTTGCTGATCTAATTTCTCCTAATTTCGAGAAGCAGAACTGATAGCCCTCTCTTTCTGAGTGACGTCTGTCGGTTAAATGCTGACCCGTACCTGCTCCCAACTGCAATTTGACTTTTTCTCCGTACAGTTTACCCAGGAAATCAGCTGGATATTTAGAGAGATCTCTTAAGCACTCCTATTTCATTCTACTCGGGTGAAAACAAAGCAGACAGGGCACACGTGGGACTAAGGCTACCAGAGCAGCTCGTTTTCAGCCCTTTTTAGTTGCAGAGTGAGTATGGAAAGCCTAAGTTACAGACAACAGTCAGCAATGCAGATGGAAAATACATGGGTCAAGGCTATGCATGCTAAAGCCAGCTCTTGGCAGTGCTTTTAAACTCTTAGGCAAAATCAGTCCCGTTTCCACAGGACACGGCTAGATGGCTTGCAAGAGAATTGCACCGCCACAAAACACGCATGACACTTTTCTTTCGGGTTACGTGAGTCACTAAGAATTTTCAAAATTCACATTATTCCTAAGGAAGAAAACATACAACACACAAAAAAAACCGCAAACCAAAACCTGAAAATAAAATAAAGCTAAGCCTCATTGCTGAAGACATTGTCTCCTGTGGCTGCTATTCCTACAACAGCTGCTGTGTGGCATTGCTCCCCTTCAGATGAAAAGCAGCAGTGTTCAATGCCAGGGAGTCAACAGCGCTCGCTGTAGCGCATTTCTTGAAGACTGTCCTATTCCCTGTCCTCGTAACAAACTGTTCTAATTGTTATGTTGACTATTATGGCTAAAATTGCAACGCTCTGCTGTTCAAGAATTTTTGTCTATATTTCTGTAAAGCTACAGGGAGCAAAAAAGTGTCTTTTACAAATTATTATTATTTAAGAAAAAAAGAAATGCCTTGAAAAATAATCTGCTGGCTACGAAATCTATTATGAAATATATTTCAATTAAAAGGCTACATAATTTATATGCATAAGCTTTTCTTCTGTCAAGTTTATATTTTTGTTGTCTTGTCATAATGCCCTGAAGTAAGCACTTCTGAATTTTAAACTTTAGCATTTATCTTAGCAATCACGCTGTGAAGATAAATATCCCTTGAGGAAGATACACAATTGGATCTTGTATACTAGTAAGTTAGGCTTTGTACAGGTTATTACTGCACTACTAGGAAGCATGGGGGTTCAATAACAACAATTAGCATTTAGAGATACACTGTTTATGTTCAGTGTATTGTACATGCACCAGTTAATTAAAGCCATGCAATGGTTGTGATTCTGAAGCTCAGTTCTGGGATCCTTGGAAACATTTGGGTGACATAAAAGCGTCATAAACCGGTTGCAAAATCGTCATTAAGAAATTCCCCTGGTGCTAAACTTTCTGTAGGGATCTTTTTCTCATGTCTGTTCTAGCACAGGGCACAAGGAAGCGGTATATCTGAGAACTGCTATAGTAAAGCAATACTTCACAGCCACAGCAGCTACTCCTGAGGTGAAGATCGCAGTTCAGCTTTTCTCCAGTTTAAGCAGTTCCTGCACACCTTTGCATGGTCAGAGTGAACCATAAGGGTGAACTGGAAAATTACCATTTTTTTTGTGGACAGGCTATTTTTTAGCTGGGTCATTTCTTTGATCCAGTTTACTGAGTGGCCATATACAAATGCTTGGGGCCAGCAGAACCTGGGGAACAGCTGAGAAGAAAGTACCTTGAGACAACAACAGAACAGTGAGGACCGTCACATAAGTGAGCATTCAGCTACCATACCTTAGTTTCAGGATGCTAATTAGGCTAGGTGTTTAACTTAAATCGGGGTGTAGTCACCTTCAAGCCAATCTAAGACTACACTGTTAACGAAAGGGGACAGCTACCCTCTGTGACAAAGCACCAGCACTCAGATGGCCTTGTGGTCAGCCAGGCCTTACTGCAAATAATCCAGAAAAAATTATTAGGAATAGCGTTAGCACTGGCATGGGGAGGAGGTGGTAATGCGTGGTTAGGAATAAGTAAAATATGTGTTCATGCCTTCTTGACACCTGCGTAGACTTAGATTAGCTGAAACTGATGGTGCGACTGCACCTATGGACTTGCTCTGGATGGGCCTTTGAAGGGGTCTCTTTCACTTTGCTGACCACAGAAAAAATATATGGCCATTAGACCACCAAAGTAGACATTAAATTAGCTTTTGAATAAAAATTAGAATCAATAGGGAACTCTGAGCCAATGCAGAGAGTCTTAGGAATAAAACTGGCTTCCCAGCACATACTTCCTGTCATTCCCTGCAAGAAGGTCTCTCTTGAGAATGGTCGACTTACATGGGAACAACCTCTCCCCCTAATGTGGACAGAAAACTATGACAAATGAAAAGGTGACCACTCAGCCAGCGAGCAGGAGAGCCAGGAGCTGGTCCCAGTGTCTCCTTGCTGGCTGCTCTCCCTTCCACGCTGCCTCCCAGCCTGCAAGAAGCCACTGCGGTGGTTATTTATCTCCACAGTGAGGACTTGCTCTCAGGCATACTCTTATCGATTTCAGTGCTGGCTATAGTGCTTGTTTTGTAACTTGAACAACTTAGACTCTTCTCTGCCAAGAAGCATGAAAGCCGAGCAGATATTAGGACCCCATAACATTTCAGAGAGTATTACAGCCTTTGTCCTGTGCTGTTATTGCCTTTGGACTTCGTAAGAAGTGAGGATCCAGATCTATGATTCTTATGTTTGCCAATGTAAGTTCAAGAGGCTTTTTTTTTTTTTTATCCTTGTTCCTGACTTCATACAGAAACAAAACCTTTGTGATCATGATCATTCTGTCTAATTCGCCTCTCCCTGCCAAACTTTTGGAGCTGTCTGCCAGATTCATCTTACTGCGGGACATGAAAATTTATATTTAAGTTCTCAAGCATTTTTAGGGAAAGCGACAATTTTTTAGGGGATCCGTTTCCAAAACAACATGTCCATAAAAGGACGTTCTGCCTGGAAGGATGCCGGGTCAGTTGTCATGAGGTGTTACAGCCCAGCAGTCACCAAGCACATAGCTCAGGATCCACTTCTACATGCAGTGACCTTGCACTGTCCTGTAGAGACACAGTGCATAGAAGGCAGCAGGAATATTATGGGACAGTATGGGGACTTGTCGGGTGATGGGACAGTTGTTAAAAAAGGGGCTTCTGTAGCTTTGTTTCTAATGGATGTTGGATTTATTTCCTTTCTTATGCCTGTTGACTCCTGTCCTGATTGTGACAATCTTGTTTTTATATAATGAACCTACAGATAGGGCCCCAGTCAGCTGTTCAAGGCACTGGGAGCAACTGTCTGTCCTCGGCACTCGATACATTCTTTTCCTCTCTTCACGCAAGTCCGAGGAAACAGGCAAAGACCTTAAGCCTTGCCGGAACCGTAGTTCAGCTCCCTCCGGTGCTCGGATAAGCTGGTGTGTAGCAGTACTCTGTGCTAAGACTGCGTTTTGCAACTGACCAATTGCTCAACTCAGATTATTCAGAGGAAATTTCCTGAAACCATATAGGCAACTAGAAAATAACCTGACAGTGAAGTGTGTGTATATGTATACACACATATTCGGGCACAGAAGGTTTGAGATTCCTTTCCTGAAGGTAAGAAAATGCTGCCCTGATCAATTTAGACTGAGTTCAGAGCAGTCTTACTTGCTGGTATTACCTTGCAGTTTATTTTTAATTACAGGCATTAGTGGGAATTCTTAAAGAAATTTACTAAAATACAGTTCTTTTAGAGCTTTACTGTGCCAGTCCAGTTTTTCTTCTATGTCTCCCTTTGTGACATCCCCCAGACAGAGGAGGCTGACATTTGTGATCACCGTTACCACCTCTTTAGCTTTATACTATTGTCTTAAACAATCCCAGGGCTGAATTTCAGGCCAGTGTGCTTTCTATAGCATCTCACCACCGGATAATCCCTCGGGGTATGATGCACAGAGCAGATTCGCCCCCCCTACCAGGACAGTAGGGTACACATTGTACTACCACCTCACTGTTCCCTACCCAGAGATTCATTTTGCCCTGAACTCATTCATGCACTGGAGCAGAAAATAAGAACTAAAGAAAAAAATATAAATACATAAAAAAAATAAAATTAGACTTATGTATAGTGTAAATCAAAGTAATTCTACTCAAGTCAATACAGCTATGCTGATATTCACTAGATGAGGGTTCAGCTTAAAATTTCTAGCGGTAGAAGCAGCTGTGTTTCAGCATTACCTGCAGCTTTCTCAGAGTACCAGTATTTTAAGCATGCAACAAAACAGCAAACCACGGTGTAGCCATTGCTTCCTTGTCACTGGTTGCTTATTTTAGACAGGAAGAAATCTGTTCCTTTCAAAATATAATGGAAAAGATTACTAACCACCAAATATATAGCAGCTGGAGATGCCAGTTTGAATGCAACACACACATCAAAACACAAACATTTTTAACAGGTTCTAATCCACAACCAAAAAAATTAAGAAACAGTATATAGATAGCAATGCACTTGTTCTATCCATGCTGTCTGCTTTCATGTGTTTTGATCATTTAAGGATATTTAAAAAAATTAATCCGATGAATGCATAAAAATAAAAGGATTAATTTTACAATTGTAACCTAATCGGTTCCAGATCTCCGCAGGTTGTAGGACACACCACTGAGCTGAAGTCATGTTGAAGAAACAGCTTAAAAATGACTCACAGTCCCCTGTTTCTGGGAAGATTAGGTATTTGGAGGGAGAGGGAGAAAGGGCAGGTGTTTGGGATTTTTTGTCATTCTTTCCCCAAAACAGAAAGGAACAGCTTCAAATGCTACAAGCATCCTGTTTGAAAAGGTGACTTCAGAGTGCAGGACTACCTGGATTTATTTTCCCAGACATGGAAAGTGGCACTAGGTGGGCTGCGTGATCTCCTGGCAGTCGTGCTCTTTTCTTTGTAAAATGCTTTGAGATTTCCAATTTCAAGCCACTGGTGCAAACAAAAAGTCCTAGCAAAATTAAGATAGAGGAATAAGTTTTCTATAGGATTTTTAAACCAATCTGAACAATTCTATTTGCAGGGATATTATTCTCCCTTCAGATTTATCATATGATGTGAAAATTCTACAGAAGGGGTAGCATCCATTATTAAATTAAGTGGCTATTTAGAGCAATTTCTATAGAATCCAATTTAATTTCTATAAACCCCTATAGGTTTCAAACCTTTTCCATTCTGTAGGATTTCTCCATAGGGACAGTTATTAGTGGCTGCAGGATTTGATTCACAGCAAAGTTGTTTTGTAGAAAGGAAAAATGGCTTCACTATGAAAGATCTCAGTGTAAAGCAGGGTCCGCTTTTGCAGGCAACAGCCCTAGGCTGATGCAACTCCTGCAGCCAGAGTCGGGCTGGATACACCCATGGTGGTGACATAAAGCTATACAGGCGTTCAGGGACACTTTACCCAAGTGACATTTTGAGGGTTCAGCCCCAAGGCAGGTCACTCCCCCCCCCCTTTTTCTTTGTTTTTGAGGTAAACTTGTAGAGCTACCAGCTTAATGGGAAATCATACTGCTCGTAGTGAGTAACTCAGGTATAAAAGCAAGTTGTTTCACGGGGGAAATGGCTCCTTAATCTGCCATTTGGTAGAAGCTGGTAGTTTCTCAGCACCACGTTACACCCTATCGGTCTAGCTGTGATTGTGCAGCTCTTATTGCCCTCCCCATTACCCGACTGCTTGCGAACCATTTGAGGCTGGATTTTATGAGGCAGCAATACACACAGTTTCTCTCAACACCGGTTCAGGACAAAGTGCAGAGGAGAAGCAACTCAGCCAGAAGCAGTAGTTCCTCTACCCCAGCTCAGATGACTAGCTAGATAGAAAAAAACAGATTCACCATCTCTCTTAAACACTGAATCCCACTCTTGCGCCTAAAGTACTTTGCAAACACATGTTCCCAGTTGCCTTCCCAGCACACTGTGGCCCTTAGAATCAACAGCAGCAAGCAACAGCGCAGACCGAGGGTTTCATTGTGCCAGCAGCCTGCAGCATTAAGAGCGTGCAAGTCGTACACACCTTAAGTTTTAACGGTTGCCATGGCGATGAAAGGAGGCATTACAAAATGCACAAGCTGTTGAACATGTTGCCGGAGCTGAGAGGAAGAGCTAAGAATAAACTTTCGGCTAATTCTCCGTAACAGCGCGCTCCAAGCAGCTGCTGCTTGGCCAGCATCACATCCCAGTCAAGCAGCTCGTTAATACGAGGCAGATTGGAGCAGGAGGGTGTCGCCCCGCCAAGAGCTCCCAGGGCCTGGTACCTCGCAGCCACACCGCCACTTCCAGCGCGATGGCTGCAAATGGAGGTTTCTAAATAAAGAAAGGGCTAATTTTATTATGATGATTATTATTACTATTTAATTCCTCATTTCCGTGGGGCTGACTGATAAGATCACGCCAGCTGCGTGTGAATAACCCTTCTTTATTTTAATGCTAACTGCGAAAGTCCCCTCATGACGAAGGCTTTGGTGATCAGCTGGAACAATAGAAAAGGCGCCTGCCTGGCCCTGCTGCAGAGAAAGGAGCAGGAGTTTTGAAGGGGGGACAAGGACTGAATGTCACCCGCCATCATTTTTGTAGCCGTGCGTGTGCACTCCCACCTTCTCCCGAAGGGGAAACATGTCAGGGGCCCTGGCGCCTAACACAGGGGCAAAGAAGGCTTCAGGGGTTTTTTGCACGCAGAGTAGCCCTGCCTTCCAAAGCATCCTGCCACACAGACACAGGATCTGAGTGAGGCTCAGCGAGCAGGTAACCGCTGCATGTGCTCCCCCAGAAAGCTGGCCTGAGGGGCAGTTTTTCCTTTTCTATTGCCCTCAAATGTGGATCTCCACGCTTGCTGATTTGAGGCTGAATTTTCTCAGTGGCCGAGGGTAGGAAGTCTCTTTCTCTCCCTGATAAATACCCACTAGATGGCAACATCCCTCGTTCCCTCACCCAGCACTGCAAGAGCCGGATCTCTCTTGGCGCAGGGGTGTGTGTATGGGGGGCGGCAGATAAGACACGGGGCTCTGGCATGCTATCGTGCGCTGAGATTCCCGAAGCACAAAGAAAAACAGATCAGCAGAATATTCATTAGCAAACTTACCTTAGTTTTAAAAAGAAAATTAACTGTCAACAACAAAATGTGCATTACCTGTATCTGTTGAGGACAGAGAAGGGTATTTCTGAGCACCTGTCCAGAAGCAATTTCAGGCCTTGTAACTCAAAAAAAACCCTCCACTAAAGATACAAAGAACTATACTCTCCAACACAATTTAACCCCCGTACTCCTTGCCCTCTGTTCTCCCAGACTTCTTCTGCTGCCTTGTCTTTCTCACAAGCATTGTCTCAAACTAGTTTTGATTAGAAGCATTTTGTGTATGTATCTGTTTACATATCTGTAAAGTGCTCATCAAACTTTGAGTATAACATACAGAACAACAGTTAACTATCCAGGATTCCTTGTGCACAGAACATATTCAGTCTCTCAGCCTCAAATCTACATACATATATTCTCATGCATGCATACACATACTTGGAGGTACTAGAGATATACCTAAAAACATGGAGGGAAATAAAACTTGTTGCAGAAGACAGAAGAAAGGATGGGATGGAACTTAAAAGAAGAAACAAAAAGTGGATGTGCATTTCCACAGAGTGCTATAGTTATCCAGCATTAAAGGGAACAGTGGGATAATATCATCATCTGATGCGACAGCTCATCATGAAGTAGAAAAGGTCAAGTTTTGAATCTCCCGTATAGGCCAATATATGGCAAGTTTCTCAGAGATATTAACCCAGCCGTGCCACAGGCATCTGGTAATGATGTCCTGTGTGATGAGGCACCTGTGATTCAAAGCAGAGAACCAAGCACTCAACGCTGTGACACCCCCAGAGCAGGCCTTGCTTCAAAAACTGATAACCTTCAATCTTCAGGTTTTATCCACCTTCGTAGTTTCAAAGGCAGGGCAGATGTGTCTCTCATGAGAAAATTAGCATATCGGTATGTACTGAATTTGGTTTGCTTGTTTCTGTTTCCTTTTCATTTGAAATACATGGTGCTTTTTGATATTACAGTTATAGAACTTTCCTATTTGTTTCCTGCAACATGAGCAAATATGAGGTTCAAACCAAACCCATCTGTTTAGAAAGGGACAAAGGAAGGAAGCTTGGGGAAGAAGTACTACAACCATCTCTACAGAAACTGAGGCTGGGAATGAAAAAGATGTCAGGAACTATGAGATTTGACCTGTTGGCTTATGCTTTCAAGTAGGGACCTACTAGAAAGCATGACATCCCCCACCCGCCAAAAAAAAGGTGGGAAGTTGGGGAATGAGAGGAGGTTCCTTAAATAAGGTGAACTAGAGTGTGCTTGGTTTGTAGCTATATTGGCTGCAGTGCTGTAGTGTGAGGAAGACCATCTACATAACAGATAAAACCCAGAGGAAATATCCACAGTGCAAGAAATACTGGAACCGTGCTTTTGTAATGCTTAAAGCTAATGTAATAAGAAGGCCCTCAGCTTCAGTAACTCATCCGTAACACTCCGGTGTAGCTTGTTTCAAGTCTTACAAGAAACAAGAGACTGGTGATGTATTATCTCATGCTGACCACTCTCATCTTTAATCAGCAGATGAAATCTGTGCCATGGCAAATCATAGACTTACAGGAGCACAGGACACTTTGGCAATGGCTTCAGATAATTTTCCTCAAGCTATTTAAGAATGGTCACTTAGGACATATGTACACTGAATGGCGAGGGAAATTAACACTGCCACATATTGGTTATCCACACCTACTCCTGAAACGAACATGTTTCCAATTAAAAGTGAAAGAGACAATTGTTGAAGTCACTTTGGCAGTGAGAACTCTCCAGCTGCCTCTAGATTCCTGAATAAGTGAAATGTTTGACACAGAAGCATATGTTTTTGGCAACGTTGCTTAATCGTTGTTTTAAAGGGAAAATTGAAATTCTACAAGGTGTGAAAAAAAAGATCACTGGAACATTTTCTGTTTGGAGTGACAGAGACTATGTCACCCTTCTACTCCTTTTCTCTGTAGACTTTCATTTTGCAAGAACTGCCTTACAAACGAACAGATAGGGAACATGCAGGGTAGGCACACAACAAGAAAAAACAAAGGTAGCTGCAGCCTCAGATAACAGAGTCCCACGCTACAAAGTGCTGGAAAAGGTCTTGGAAGAAACAACACAGTCTGAATTTAAAAATCAATGGAATCTCTTACAAGATTAAGCCACATTTTTAAAAATTCGGTCTTTATATCAGTTGTTAAAACTGAAGAGGTGGGGTGTGGATGACATAACCTATAAATATAAGCTGGTGAAGAGTTAACCGTTTACAGGCATCCCACAGCTCTGCCAAGGGTCTTATGTCTCCCAACCTGGCACCCAAACCTAGACTGTCTCTCACTTCAGCAAACCAGAAACTTGCATAGCACAATCTGAGTCATCTAACACTGTCTACTGCTAAGAACAGGTAGCCTCTAACTGGAAAAAGACCTAAAACATTGTGGCTACTGCACATATTCCCATAGTGCATTATCACAGGATTTGGTTCTAAAAATCAACACTTGTCTAACTTCCTTTTCAAAATCTGCCTTTACCTCGTGGAAATATAAGTATTTTTTCCATCTTTCAAATATAACATTAATGGGTAATTTTAATTTCATGGCACAAAAAAATTCAATAAAGTATTTTCTCAATTAGCAACCAGTAATAACAAGGAAAAAAAAAAAAAGAAAACAAAGCAAAAGCACACCAAAACAGTAAAAACTGAGCACGGATCAAGTGTTCCTTCCAAGTCCTGCTTAAAATGAAGCTTTTATTCCCCTTCTTTGCATTCAGTTTCTTAGCCAGTCTTTGCCCCATTATAATGTGTTTTCCTTCGTATTCCATGACGGCTTAGTTTCCTTAACAGCCTTTTGTGAGAGAATTTCTCAAAAGCTTCTTGAAAGTCCTAATAGATTATGTCAGCCAGTTCTCCTTTATCCAATATTTATTTGACACTTTCAAAGAATTCTAGTAAATTAAAGAAGCTTGAATTTCCTTTACACAACACACATTTCTTTGTCTGTAACATATCATGCTTATCTAGGATTTTTTATAATCCTACTTTTAATTATCATTGCAGTCCATTTGCTGAAGTAAGGCTCACTGGTGTGTAATTCCCAGGATCACCCCTAATGTCTTTTTAAAAGACAGATAAAACATCTCCAGTGGATGATGTTAATGAGATATTGTACATTTCTGTTAGCAGCCTAACCACTTCGTCCTTAAGTTCCCTCAGCATCTGGTCCAGGTGGCTTGTTACCCAGGTTGGAAGCTAGCCAGGACAGAGGGGTTAACACCTCTACCCATGAGAAAAGTGCTTTGAAATCTTTAATGGCCAGATGCATCGAGAACATCAACCTCTATGTATCTGCTGATGTTCAGCTTTTCCAGGAGCACAGAGCCCCATGCTGGGAAAATATCATGGCTTTCATCTGTGGACTCAAAGGGCAGGATTTTCTTGCAGTTTTATAGACTAAAAAACTGATAGAACCATTTCAGCCATTTGTATACAAATATGCAGCAATTAGAGTGAATGAATGAAGCTCATTCCATAATTCCACTGAGCACTATAGTATCATGTAATCAGTTTATTCTACCTGCAACATAAAATTCTACTTAGTTACACAAGAGTACGTTTTATCAATTATTGATTTATGAACATCTAAGGCTTTCTTCAGTCACCATTTATGCTCCTGGTTTTATCATCTCTGCTGTGCTGAGAGTAGTGTCATACAGTGGCATAGTCTATACTGTTTAAAATTCCACATACTTTAGTAGATTACCCCATTAACCATTATGTTTTCCAGGCTGTATAGATTAAAGTAATTAAACTTGTCCTCAAAGACCTAGCTCTTTGATTATGGGATCATTCTACCGCCTGCAGCACATTTGAGGTGATTTGCAGTAATATTGTCTTTGGGAATTTAGTGACCATATTACACTGACAGCCGTGAGAGCTGGTGGCCTTAGCAAAAAAACAAATTTCATCTGTGCCCCTTAGAAAATGTCTCACGGAGACATGTTGGGGCAAGGCCCAGTGCTATGGATGGCTGGATGGCTTTGGGAGACTGGCACTGGCCTGTGTAGCCCCCTAAATGAGGGTTTACTGTTTCAGGCTGTAATGAACTCGCAACTGTGTTCTGGTTGGAAGTGACTGGAAGAGGTTTTTGAAAGACTGTACGTTGGCCCATGTGAAACAAGTTGGATAGCATCAGCAGAGAGAACAGGTGCCCATATCATACTTAAACCAAAGTATCCCACTCAACTCTCAGGATAATAATTTCAGCATCAAGGCCAAGGATAAAATGAGAATGGTGACTAAACTGCTTTTCCCTCCCACAGAGGTGTCCCTTCAGGTCAAATGGAGGCATGTTGGCCTGAAAATGTGAGGAAACCTGCATATTTTCTGACTATGCTTTATCTTTTCTATGGATAAAAGGGAGATTTAAGAATGTCAATCCTGCATCTTTCACTGGCATGAAATTTGCTAAAAAATGTGTAAAGGAGGCAAAAAAATTGATGCTTGCAGAGAGGCTGCTGATGCATTGTGGAGAAATTTTCAAAACCATTCCCTTTAGAAATGATTCATCTTATGTGTCATATATTTTCTCTTTTTCTCTGTACTTTTTCCTTCTTACAAAAGACTGGAAAACAGGATCCTCGCTGCCTAAGAGTTAATCTGCTTTGGCTACCTATTTCTCACCTGCAGTCAATATTCTTCCTCTGTGACAACCATAGCTATGAATTTACTTATACGGCAGCAGTGCCCAGGGGCCCCAGTAGGGATCAGCATTTCATTTATAAGATGCAGCAAAACACTGCACTGTCCCAGTGCTGACTTTTTTCCTTAATAAACAAAGGATGAAAGAATATAAGTAGTTATTCCCATTTTACAGATGGAGAACTGAAAACCAAAGAGATGAAAGGCAGATGCAGAAAAGGATTTAGACGATATACTGACTGACACTGAGCCTACATCCTATTACTCTGACTTGTGGCCATCTGCTCTTGGAATGATCTACATATTTCATGGATTCTTAAATTTTCAACTAAATTTCCCTTGGTACATGTATTTCTGCTATAATATAACCTAAGTCTGGACCTGCCCAGCAACTACTTCAAGCCAAAATTCCCAATGGGATTCAAAACCTACGTTTTCTTTGCTTAGCTTGTCAGTGTGCCTACTGGATTGAGCCTCTCGCAAAATAATGATGGTAGACCTCTTCTACACAAGAATATAACAGAAAGCAGGAACCTGGATGGCTAATTCAGAGTGATGCTCTGTATTCCTCTTTTTGTTCCATGATTTTGCATTAAATCCAGAATCTGGATGTAGGCTTGTGTCCAGTTTCACCACTTAAGGTATAAAGGACTGATTTTATTGTTGTCCAGACAAGCCATGAGGAACTGAAATGATGGATCTTTGCTTACATCCCTGAATATAGCAGTTGGACATAATTCCCATGGTCCAAAGGCCTATTTTTATTCAAACACTACCTTGAGAAATACACCTCAGAAATGGGGTTAGAATCAGACAGATACGGTATTGATTTAAAACACAGTCTGTCTCATTTAGCACTGCTGATCCAGCATCATGGTCTAAGCTTACCTGAAACAGGACACAGGTGCTTTGAACTAGTAGAAATACTACTTCAGCAAGACCATTAGAAATGAATTCTACCAGCTTCAGACAGAACTTCTTGGAAAGGACAGTGGAAGGAGACAGGTCTCACTGATGCATCTCCTTTTGCTTTTCTCGCTTTTGTCCCATGTAGCTGGGTTTACAAACTCTGCCACCTTTAGAAAGTTCCTAAATTGCACTCTCACCGTGGTTGCAGCTCTCAATCTCTTGTCTTGCGATACACCATGAGGACACTGTCCCTGAGATTTACAAAGGGATGACGGGTAAAACAATAGTTCTCAGCAGTTCTACAGCTCATACCAGTGAAGATTATTTTCTTTATTTTCTGAGTTCCTCTTCTCAGCAATTATCTAACTGTTGTCTTCTCCAGTGTAAAGAACAGTCTATGGTGTTACCTTTGATAATAAACTAATCAGTGTTCAGGAATGTTCCAAAGTATCAAAGCTCAAATACTATGAAAGAGTCTCAGATATGGTTAACTCAATTACTTTTTCCCAGCATTCCTGGGCCTACTCAGGACTATTTAAGTACTAGAGACATTCCCAGTTAACAGCTTAGTTGTTATCACCCATTCTTGGAGGCTAAAATAATTTAACACCATGGAGACATGCTATTTTGTGCCACTTGGCTTCAGTGCCAGAAAACAGTTCCAATACTAATATTACTACATTAGTATTGACTAATGACATAGCTCTGTTAGTCAGACTGGGAGTGAGACTTTTATTTTCCTCTGTTTCTCAGAAGTTTTTGGTTTTGCATAACTGTGCATTGTAATGGAGAACAAGATTTATATTGTTTTCTTGTATAAAGAATACCAATCTCTGAGCTACAGTAAATTTGCATGCTTTCACTGAAATCCACAGGACCATGATTAAATTTGAACTACCGATTAAATCTTTTGCTCAGTTATCACCCAGGTTCTTAGTGCTTTGCAAGATCAAGCTGTAAGAGTCTAATCCAATTATCTTTGCCAAAGGAAGGTTGACTTTGACTATGTGTTGCAGGATGAGTAACTGTGTATCATGATTTCAGAGTCATTATAATGAAACCCACCTTGTACTGCAATTATTTTGAGAACTTTCAAAAAGACATTTGATAAATGTTGCACTTCTGAGAAGTGTCAGAGTAATGGTCCTGAAGGTTGAAGTGTTTCATTTCACCCCACAACAGACAAAGAGCAAGCAGCTGCAACACACGCTTTCTCAAAGCTACATAAAATCGGCAGCCCCCATTTGTGGGACTCAGAGATTTGTTATGACATTGCTGTTTTCCTTTAGAGAAAATCTCTCCAAACTGGTTCAGGAAAAAAGGCTCAGAGAATTGTCCATCAGCAGTCTCAACTGAGTCCCAAACGTGTACAATACACAAGCGATTTTCTGCTTTCACTCCTTTGCTCCTTTCCTCCCTTACTTTTCCTCTCTCCTATAAGCGAGAGCTTTAGTCTTCTGCTTAATAACAGTGTGTTTGCCAGACAAGATAATTTAGTTCACAAAACTGCTGTGATCTGGTGACCAAAAAGGCAGCTAAAGCAACATCTTGAACAACCTAACATAAGGTCTTGGAGAGCTAATAGGAATGTGTGCTGTCATTGTCTTTGTCTGCGTTGGAAAATAGAGTCACCATCAGAAAGAGAAGCTGAATTTGTAGGACTGCTGTGTTTTCCTGCTTATGCCTTTTTTCTGAGTTTTTTTCTCACACCCCTGCTTTACACATTTGCCTTGCTTTCCCTGAAAGGAAGAAAATTAGCAACAGCAGTCCTGGCCCTTCTCAGCTAACTTCTTAAGGATGTTTCTTTGTTTTTCTGTTCCAAAGAACATTTATTACTATCTTTAACACAGTGTTTCAGTGTGTTGAAGTATTATATTCCCTCTAGAGTTTTTTTTTCTATAGCTAAAGGGGCTATAAGGGATACAGTTAAAGCCTCACTTAATAGTTCAAATTCTCCTGTTTCCACTTTTTTTCTTCATCCTCAAATGACTAAGCAGATTAACTCAGTGGTGCTAGACTGGGAGAAGCAGTGACATTAAACATTGTTCAGGAAAAAAAAAAAATCAGAAAGTGCTGCTAGAGCAGCAATCAGCCTGCAAGTCTCTTCCCTGGCTGACAAGTCTTCAGTCACTAGGGTGCATTAACCAAAGTCCACCGGTGCTACTGCCCACACACTTCATCACAATGAGCAGATCATATACTGTTGTAGACATTCCTGGGAGTGGTGTGAGATTGAAACATCTCTGTCAGACTGGATCCATGACACCCTGTACTGAAGATGGCCATCCCAGAGATTGCACTAGTCTGTAGGCTACTGAATGTATGAAACAAGACGTTGCAGCTTTTAAAATGTGTTTTAAAGCTTACCTGATTCCATTTATTTTTTCCTGAAAGCTACTATCTTCTGCCAGAACAAGACCATTGAACATTTGAGCTGAGGACATCTTCAAGTCTGAAGTCCCATAGACATAAGAGAGAGCTGGAATGCATTACACAATTGTGCATGGTACAGTACTTCTAACACAGTTATTATGTATGGGACAGCTATTGTCCTACTCAAAGTTATGACTCCAAAATCTTCTTGAATTGTAAGAAAAATGATAGGCATTTACAGGACTAGGCAGGATACTAGCAGAGATGTGCAGAGCTATACTTATGCATACCAACATTTATATTTTGGATGAAGAAAGCAAGGTTTATTGTTTCCAGAAAAGGTATTACTTATCTTCTTCCAAGGGATATTTTGCTCACAGTAGTCAAAACCACACATACATTAGTAATACAATAGTGTACATGTCTAACAATGGAACTCTTTCATGCCCTTCAATCATATGCTTTCCATTTTTGGCTAAGCAGCTGAACGTATGTCTTCTATGATCCTTGGATTCCGTTTTTAACTCTATGGGCTGGAATCCATCACTTCCCACCATTTTCAAGTGTGAGAATTTGAAAGGTTTATTCTGATCATTAATCAGCCCCTCCAATTAAGCACAATTACACCCTATAATGATAGTTATAATTATTGATTGATTAATCTTTCAACTATTAATTAAGGATCTTAATTAAAGGAGTTTTTTCATGTTATTTAAACTGAAACATGACTAATTATTTTATAATTTACCCAGGATGTGCAAAAAATGCATTAGTTCTGTTATGTTTTCTCTGTTTCACTGCTGTATTGAAAAAGCTGGATTTAGATTTTCAAAAACAGCTGACGCCTCCATATTTGCACAACCAAGTTGAGACCTCTTTGTCCATCCACATTTTTAGAAATGGCTGAATCTGAAATAGCTCTTGCAATAGCAGCTATAAACTGATCTCATTTGTTTAAATAGTTAATTTGAAAATCTTGGACTGTACCTGCAAACTGTCATGGATACTTGAATTATTCTTTAGCCTATAAGGCATCTCACAATATGTAAGCTGAAGAAGTCTTTTATACTCCAGCATGAATGTAAGTGCAACTGAAGTTGTATTACATGAAGTATGACACACAGTTCTAGTCTCTAAAAATTTCAAGTCTCTACTGTATTTATTTTGGCTATCACGAAACTGAAGTATAGCTGCAGAGAATGGATTCATAAAGACAACACAGAAAGTTTCATCTACAAGATGATGAGGCACTCAGATATACCCATAGGCACAACTCTTCCTATTTGGAAGAAAATATGTGTCAACTACATGGCAAACTTACATAGAGAATCATTTTGAGAACTGCTTATTATTGTTTAACTCAGCCTTCCACTTGTATTTCAGTAGACTGAACTTTATATCTCAGTGCTTCAAAAATCATCATTTGAGGGAGCCTTATATTTCAGAATAACATGGAGTTTGTTTTGTTTTTGTTTTGGTTTTTTAACGCAGATAGCCTATCTGTTTTATACTGTAGACATGGTAATGCTTAATTCCATTAAAAGTGATGGATATAAGGACAAGTTTTCAAAAACCTATAATAACTAAATTAGCCAGTCCCTGTATAGTTGCTGGATAGAAATAAAAAAATCTGGGCTGTGATTTATTTCACTCTTAAATAGATCCTTAAAATGTCAGGCAAATGGTTCTCTCATACAGCTTATTTTTCTCTGTTGACTATAAAGGGAGGCAAAGATGACTTGTCCAGCTATATAACTCTAAAATTAAGTACGATCAACCTCTCCCTGTGTGTCCATCTCTTGCACATGCTATTTAAAAATTTAACTTCAGTCTGTGCCAAAAGCTTTCTATGCTGGAATGCACATTCTGAGAATATTCGTTTTATCAGTTGTTATGTTGAACATATAATGGGATTATTTGTGTGAACATAAATAAGGGTTGAAGAATGATGTTGTTTAGTCCAATAATACAACTGAACTCAGTAGAACAGAGCATAAAGATGTATGCACTTTTTATTAGGAAATTAATCAACAGGGGATATTGATTTACAAACTAATAGATTCTGTTAGAATAGATTCTCCTAACTATAAAACTTTCAGTCTGGAGAATGTTATTTTACTTTAAAAGCATCAAAATGAATTGTCCTCTGGTTATATTTTTAAAAGCTTTACCGGTACAGAGTAAAAGAAACTTATGTCATTTCAAGTTAATCCCTTGCCATTTCAAAAAAAGAAGCAGAAAAGAAGCTCATAAGAATCAGTCAATTGCATGTATGGCAGATGCAGTGGATGTACCTCAGACTATGAGTAATGGGTTTTCTTAGTAGTATACATAAGTAAATTGGAAACTCTCTAAAGCTTATGACATATTTTGGACAATATATGAACTTAACTGCCAGACAAGGCTAAAAAATTATGGAACTGTCTGCTTCATAAATTCACTTGTATCAGACCCTGATGCACCTGTTCAAAATTGGCAGAGACCAACAGAGGCAGAAACTTTTGCACCAAAAGGATGCTAATCTCTGGGGACTGGCCTGTTTTTCAGATTGTGAGAAATCCTGCTTTTGTTTGTGGGGCTTTTTTGTTGTTTTTGTTTCGTTTCTAACCTAGCCTGCAGATGACTAAAGCAGCACCTTGTCGAGGGAAGCCGTCTGGTTTAAATCACCCTGTGCTCTGTATCAGCAGTGGGATGAAAACACCACTTGGAATGGAACTTAAAGGCCTGAGATTTTCACTCAAGTCATGATGATGTCTGTACAAGAGAGATATTCAGGAATGAATACAATTCGTATTATCAAATGCTGGAAATGACTTTAGGAAGCTTTTCACTGTAAGTTCTTCTGAGTCCTCATCAGAAGTCCATTGTAGCCAACTGAAAGGCTCCCCTTTTCTGTGAATTTTAGCTGGACTTGTACTTGTCCAAAATGTCTAGTATGAGATTTATATTCTGAAACTGCAGTAGGTTCAGTCTGCAATAAAGTGGGGACTAAATTTTGATATAATTTCTGTATTATGTGACCAACTTCCTTTGACTTTCATTGAGTTTAGATGAAGTAAAAACTCAGCAGTAGCCTGTACAGTGTTCTTCACATTTCGAATATTGGTGACCTCTTTCCATCAATACCTATAAAGATACCAGTGCCTGCCAGTTCAGAAACCATTTATGAATATAAATTTGACTAAACTATAAATAATCTGCTTCCAAATAATCTGTGTGAAAATCAAGAAATTGAAAAGATATCTCTTACATTATTTTTTCTTGTTTACCTTCTCTGATTTTAAGCATATCAAAATATGCTGTCCATGCTAATCTGTCAACTGATGAATAACATACAGCTTTAAACACTCAAAGAATATATAACTAAAATAGGCTCTGATTTTCAAGTCGTGACTGGTTCACCTACAGTCTAGTCCAAGGCTTAAATTACCTATTCACTTCATATCACCGGGGACAATAAGTATTGGCAATCACTAGTTTGGGTGCTTTTTCTATCTCATTCAAATTGTACCACAAGGTGAGTTCTCAGCGATGAACTGAATTTCCCTGAAGTTCACAGAGCTTTCGTTATCAGCATCTCTCCCTAGCACACAGGGCCTCGCGTTGCTCACACAGACAGCACCAAAATGCACTGCAGAGCTTTTAATGCATTCTGAATAGCTCTTGTCATTCAGGATCCTTCATTTCATGTTTCAGATTTTCCCAGGGGGCTTTGATGTTAATCCATTTCACACTTCTAACACATCTGTTCTTCTTCTGGCTTTCTTATCTCTTCTGAGCATTCAAATAAAAAAAAAAAAAAGAAAAAAAGAAAAAAGTTTTAGCTGTCATTGTGCAGTTTCTGAAGCAAGACTTTAATGATGAAGCATATTCTAGTTAACTTCATTGATACTTGCTTTTAGCCACACAAGGAGTTATGTATGCATAGTATTTCCGGGGCTAACTGCTTCCCCATTATTTTGAATTTCTCTCAACTCTTTATGCATTTAAGAAACAGCTGCCTGTCACAGTCCCTAGGAATAAGACAGTGTGGTCTAGTGATTAATTTTCGAACATCTACAGTTCAGTTTTATAAGAAGAAGCCATCCATCTCCAGCAACATTAATTAAGCAGTGACCAAAAAAACTTGCATGTGTAGGTGTCAATATGAAGCAAAATTCTGAGCAAACATCCTGCAGTGGTCATTTCTGGTTATAACAGGAGTTGCCAAAATTCAGTGCCCTGATTCTTGTTGTAAGATCTCACACAAGTTACCTTTTCTTCCATCAGAAGGCCAAGGTTTAAATTGGAAATAAGTAGTATTAATAAGCAACTCTGAGAATTCATTATTGTTTTCCATCACACTAGAAGTGGGATTTATCTCACGTACCTATAACAGCATTATGTATCTAGTCAAAACTAGATGCTCAGTCTCACTCCAGAGTCAGCGGTGAAATACTGGAAGCTCTAGGTGTGATTCATCCCATCCTAAGATTGCTGTCTAGATAGGAGGGATGAATCACCATCTCTAGGTGTCACTTTCCATTGACACACAAAGTTTTTGGATGACAGCTTAAACTAAAAGGTTAACATTCAGGTAGCTAGAGCCAAGTAAAAATAATCCTAACTTGTGATTTTACTTTGGAGAATAAAAGAACTATTATAAATGTCCTTAAAAGTTTCCTTTTTATCCTTTTTTCCCCTATGCCTGGTAAAAGCATTAAGGCTGTTAATGATCATCCCTATTTTAAATATGAACATGTATTATTTCATGGTTACACTTTGCAAGAAATGTTCTATCGTACAGTTGCACCTTATTTGAGGCATGTTTTGTGGGACTGACCAAAACTGGTTGTTTAACAAAGGCAGTAACTTAATAATGCTGGAAAAGAATTGTATTCAAAGCATCACTATAGACAGGAGGTTACCTAATAACGTTCTATTGTAGGCCTGTCACTCTCTATGAAAGACATGTATTATCATATAAATGAAAAGACTGCTTTTTTCCATCATCCATATCCTCACTCCCCCCTAAAAAAAAAAAAAAAAAAAAAAAAAAAAAAAAAAAGAAAAGGAAAAGAAAAGTCTGTTCAGACCAAATTCTAGCAACACTAAGTTCTTTGGAAATTCTTACCAACTCTTGACAGTTCTGAAGTATTTTTAAGGCACTTCAGAATGTGACTGAAAGCGAGGTGATTGTGGCGTCTTATTACTTGATGGTCAATTAATATTAAAAAGCAGAGTGATCCAAATAAAAGCCTGTAAATCACAGGCAATCCTATGGGATGATTGCTTCTGGCTTACTTCCTTGTCTGATGCTGTCCCAGTATTCCTGCTTAGCACAGGGAGCCACTTAGTCCCAGAATTGCTTGCCTTGGCCATCTGAAAAAAGCAGAATATTCAAATTTGGCCATTGCACATGGGGGTCTGCAGAGATGGTTGAGGCACTAAAGATGATTTAAGCATTAAAGATGATTTAGGCATTAAAAAGTTTGTCATAAACAGTCCAATCTCTACTGAACAGGGAAGCGAAAGGATGCGTACGAACAGGGAGGTAATGCATCTGCCTAGAAAATCTGATTAATATAATGAAATCTTATTCACATAATCAATCCCATTTTCTTCAAAAGAAATCAACTTCTGAGCAGTAATCACATTAAATCAAAGAGAACTTTTTTATGATGGAAAAATTCTCTGTCAGAAATGCTGATTTTCCAAATGAAACTCTACACCAACAACAGTTTCACTGCTATTTTCACCAACAACCTGGTTGAGATGATTTCTATCAAGTTTCCTATCATTCGAATTACAGCATATGGTCAAAATGAAGTACTTTGTTTTATCGGAATTAAATGCATTAATAAGGTCATGTTTATTTCTTTTTGTCAGAACTTTAATTTTGTGGATAATGTATGTGCTTGGACAGTTAATTGTAATTTAGGAAAAAGACATTTCAAAACATTTGAACTTCCGGGGGAGAGAAATTTCAAGTTTCAGTGATGACTGGATTACTCTCTTGAAACAGGGTTACAGACTTAGGCCTAGAACTACTAACTTCCCAATGCTTAGGAAATTTTGCACAGCTGCCCCAAAACGTTTAAAAGCCTATGTCAAAAGTACTGAATAGGTAGAAAAACTGGTTTTACTTCTCAAAGAGAGCTTTTTATCACTGAATTTTTTATTTCACCCCAAACTGACACAAAAAAGATTAAAAGGCATTTTGTGTATATACGTGTGTGTGTGTATGTATATATATTTGTAAAATTCTAAGAATTGAAAAAAAAAATAGCAAAACAACATGTGGTAAAATACAGTTGACTCAAACAGGAAAATGGTTTTTATTTTGTCACATGCAGTCAAAATCCTTCATATTTTTTTGATCAGATAATGAAGTAGTTTGCGAGTTCCGATTTAGATAGCTTATCCTATCCTTCAGGGCAGGAAGCTGGTGAGGGGTCTGGAGCACAAGTCTTATGAGGAGCAGCTGAGGGAGCTGGGGTTGTTCAGCCTGGAGAAAAGGAGGCTGAGGGGAGACCTTCTCGCTCTCTAGAACCGCCCGAAAGGAGGTTGTAGCGAGGTGGGGGTCAGTCTCTTCTCCCAAGTAACAAGCAATAGGACAAGAGGAAATGGCCTCAAGTTGTGCTATGGGAGGTTTAGGACGGATATTAGAAAAAAATTCTTAATTCTTCATAGAAAGGGTTATCAAACATTGTAACAGGCTGCCCAGGGAAGTGGCTGAATCACCATCCCTGGAGGTATTAAGAAATGGGTCGACGTGGTGCTGAGGGATATTGTTTAGTAGTAGTTTTGGCAGTGTCAGCTTAAAGGTTTGACTCGATCTTAAAGGTCCCTTCCAACCTAGACGATTCTATGATTCTATGATTCATGACACTAGTTGTAATTTCACAACCAATGGAATTTTTTATCTCCATTCATAACTGAACTCCTAGTTAGAACATAGTTCTTGTCACATATTTCAGTGCTAAACTCAGATAATGGGGAAACTCTGAGATGGAGTCCATCAAAGAAGCCTGATTAGAATGGAAAGGAGGGTAGCAGTCAGTCAGTCATACCCCCCATCAGGTAAGGTGGTGACAAATCAGTTTTTCTAACTTCAGTTTGATCATGCAAACTGATCTGATATGAATGTTTCTGTACTAAAATGAAATAGTCTGTGCTGATTTTTCCAAGAAGAAATGAGGAATTTTTGACATTTTTTTGTGATGTCTTCAAGGCGATAATTGCTTGATACTCCTGTTAGATAACAGAGTTGCTAGTCAAGTGTCAGAAATGTCTGGTTTGAAGCTATGTTCTTCACGCTGTAGATGGTGTTTGTGGAGAGATCTTTAGTGTTAAGTGTCTGAAGTGCTAGTCATTTTTCTTTAACAAATCCCAAGTCACTTCCTAGTGAATTGAATGACTACTAAAAACAAAACCAAAGCCCACTTCTCTGACTTATATTGGTATTTTGTCCCAGAATGGAAAAAAAAAATGGCTAGGCTATGTTGTTACTAGAATTACAAACAAATTTGAAGAGTAACGATACCGAAAGTACCTCAGCAGTGCTGTCAGTCTCTTTTGACTCTATTTGAAGCTGAACATACAATTTCTAAAAATCATCAAGTTTCAAAGTAAGGTCTTAACTCAGTTACACAAATTACCAAGTTACCAGTTACCCATGTGCTGAACACAGGATGACGACTCAATTTTCTGAGGACACTAAGTGAATTTCCAGCCTGGCAAGTGATATTCTGTTTTAGGAGGTGCAGACTTTATAGTCTAAATTGAAATTTATTGTCTCCAAACCAGACAGACAGAAGTTCTTCTAGGTAGTTTTGATTTTAGACACCTCCATGCTACCTAGGTACTACTCACTACCCTCAGATGTGGGACTTGACCATGACCCACGTGTTGGAAATCATCTGAGAACACACTCACAAATGCACATGCTTATAAAGAAAACAAAATGAAAAACCCTCCCAAAACAAACCATTCCTTCCAGATGAGGGTGTTGTTTTTTAGATCAGGGACCCTGCGGACAGGGGAAGCATGTGGCTGAACAGAATTTAAACGCAACCCACTGTGGAGTTTAAGCAAGCCATAAGAGCAGAAAATCTGGCACAGAGGGGACAACTGCCACTGGATGCTGGGAAGAGAGAAGATTTCAAAAAACATTGTGAAGGCAAAGGTTGTCGAGAGGAGAAGGATAGAGGCACATATTTTAAAAGGACATTTTATCCTTTGAAAACCTGTTTGCTTTGGTCTGTTACTAAAAAATTAGGACAAGGATTATTGTCCTATTCATTTCACCCTGTTTCATGGAACATTGTCCTATAAAAATAAGTTACTGTTATTATCATGATAAATAAAGGACAGATCTGAACAGCACTATAAATTTTGGTAGTTTTAGATCTATTGCATGAATTTAAATGGATGTTTTTGTCACGGTTATCTATTCCCTTGACCACTCTTTTCAGAGAATTAAGGGTACAGAATTTTAATATTCAAATAAACTGCATTTTGCAGTATCATTTCTTCAGTATTTGGAAATGCAGCAGTGCTAATAATAATGATCATGCCAAAATATAAACACTCACTATAAATAATTGTTACTAGACACAAGCAAAACACAGAACTTAGATCTTTTCGTAATCAAGCTCTTTTATCCTTGTTCAGGGAGCTGCTGGATTAGGGTGAGGATGAAGACCTTGAAAATTCTGACTTGCCAAATGATACAAAATTGCAAAGGCCTGAAGATAAACCAGGAATCAGAGAAATACATCTGCAAAAAAGTGCTTAGATTTTGGGAAGAATTAAAAACATAGTCTGAAAACAGCATTTTAAGAAATAATTCAGAAATTATACTGACTATACCAAGGAAAGGAAGTAACATAAAGCATTGTTACTTAGAATGAGGGAAAAACCTCTGGACAGATCTCTGAGGATGATGGAAAGCAAATTGGACATATTCTGCAACGGAATAGGGACTGAACATAATGGAAAAAGACCATAATCAGGGGCCAGAAGATCAGTACTCCATTTCACAGTCTCTGACATTCTGTGTCATACACAGACATTTAAATGGCTTCCTGGTTACCAGAATCTAGGGTAAAAAGGAGGAATATTTTTGAACAGTATCCCATAAATTCCATGTCAAGATGTGTAAGATAAAATACCAAACCAAAGCAGTCGCTTATATGACTAACAGCTGTCACAGCACTACCGTAGTGATGGCATGTTCTAAAGCTACTGCCTTCCAATGGCAAGACTTTCTTAGACACCCTGGCAAGCACTTCCAAACTTAGTTTCAAGGAAGTAAAACAAAAAAGGGAATAAAATCCAGACAAGTAGCTAATAACTGTTCATAGGGGAAATAGGGAATAAATACGATTATCCACACTAAACTATGCAATTTGTGTACTGTGTGGTCTGTCTAGATTTGAGCCTTATCCAAGATACTACTGTGGATGAGAAATAGGAAAGTTTGCTGGGAATATTTTGAAACAACATGGTTATGTTTTATTTATCTTAGAGGAAAGAGGGGATATAGTGGAAGTAGTTGGATTTGTCACGAAAATGCAGTCACACAAACCAAATGCTTCAAAGGTGAAGTGGTTGGTTCGTTTGTTTGGTTGGGTTTTTTTTCTGCAACTTACACTATCAAAGACTTTGTGAGTCTTAAATTTTTGTCAAAGTTAAAATAAAAAAGCAACCACGTGGCTCAAGATAGACAAGACTCCTCACTAGTTTATTCATCTAAATTCAAATTATTGGTGTCCTCATAGAGTGTCAAACCCACTCACATGTTGTTAATCTTCAGTTGTCTTACATTCTTACAGTTAGAGCTATTCGCTCCTTTACAACAAGTATTCACTAGAAGAGAGTCTTGCACTTGGACCCTCCACAACATAAGTCAGCTCCACTACTTTCATATTCTATTCCAGTGAAGGATGGAAGGAGCTGCAGGAGAAAAATACTTTTTGAAATAATATGGTGTTTTGTAGATGGAAACACCCTTTCTCATCTAGCTCCTGCTGAAACAGATCCTTGATGTTTTAGGATCCTTTCCCCTTTTCATCCTCAGGACTCAGTTCCAATTCTATGCAAAATCATGTGTTGTGGCTAGAATTAAGAACCTGATCTAAATTAGCTCTGTTTTAAATTGGAAGTTGAAACAGATGACGTCCAAAGGTCTTTTCCAACCAAATTACTGTCTTCCTAAGGCTACTGTTCAGTATCACTTTTCACAAGTGGTCAAAAAGAAAAGAAAAAAAAAACCACAACAAGATCTCTAGACTTAAACAGTCATGTCTGGTGACATGCAGTAAGATTCTCATCCAAATATACTCAGTGCTTAATGCTATAAAGTCATAATGGAGTAGGTAGGTAACCCAGAAAAGATGGAATACATATAATTGAGATTATAGGAATGTAAGTATCATGCTCACCTTTGAAAATTAGATAAGCAGAGTTGGAAACAGCTTTAAATAGAAACAAGAGGTGAAAATGTCATATATTCTTTTTTAACATATAGCTGGCCTGCATAAAAAACACCTTCACTAAATGATTCTATGCTGCATCTAGAAAGGGGTGGAAGGTTGGAAGATCTTGAAGTATACCGGAATAATCCAGAAATAATATAATCATCTCTACTTTAGAAATCTTTACTTGGGAATACTTTTGGGAGTGAGTGGATTTATTTATTTATTTTCATCTTCATTTTGGAAGCCTGTTCTTTCGTTACTGTAGCTTATTTTCTTCATGAATTCAGTAGAAGTTATGCTGACATTTTAATTACTGATCAAAAATGAAGACAGGAACAAGGCAATGAAAAGAAGCAAAAAACTTTCTCAACAAATATAACATAAACGAACGCCTCTATACCCATTTAAAACTATTTGTCCTGTTTTGTTGTTTTTTTTTTCCAAACAGAGGCTCAATTCTTCACATAATATAATGAATAGCACACGCTAAGCATTGAACAAATAGGTCTGTAATTATACTACGGGGTCTTGGTGACACTGATAAAACATTCACCATCACCCTCTCATTGGAATTAGGCTAATTATGTACATAGTTGGGTGTCCATTAATATTATTATTATTATTATTATTTAACAGTATTATTCATAATTTAAGTTTTCCTTCCTTTAATTTCAGCCCTGTAACAGACGAGAATGTTCCATGCTTAATTAACAACCAAAAGCTTGAAAGTACAGTATAATGGGACATTATGGGGGCTCTACAGTGAGTTAATGACATAGCAACCAGCTAATGAGAATGAGGAATTTTTACAACGGCATTCTAAAATGAATGGCACAAAAGCACAAGTTGTGTCAAATAACATCATTGCCAGTACCCTTACTTAGTCTTCAGAAGCAAGATAGAGAAACAAGATTCATCCATAACCTAGCAGCGGCTTTCTTTAGTACGAGGAAGTTAGCTTAGTAAAGCTTGTGCTACTGCATTAGTAGTGCTGTTCTCAGTTTCCCTAGGAGCCATTCTCTTAGGCCAAAAATCAATTTCATACCAGCAAATAAAAGCGGGTACAGGGGAGAAGAAAAAGCTAAGGCTGAAAGAGTCCTAAAACAAACACTTCTTTATAAAATTGTCTTTAATTCTGGGTCATATTAGGTTTGCTTGCGGGATGGCGTTGTTCTCTAGACACCACAGAAAATGTGACTTCTAAAGAAGGATATTTTACTGAACACAGTTTAATAGTGATATTTAAGGGGCCTGGATTTTTTTCTTATTCAGGTACAAGTTCAATGAGTAATATTCAAGAGATCTGTACACCCCGTCCTCATATGTAAAAGGGTAATAATAGTATTTTCTGCAACAAGGTGTTGCAGGGGCTATCTTCCACAATGGTTTTATGGAGGACAATGAAGAAGAAGGATTTTCAGGTAACTGATCGTTCTTTGACTGCATAACAATTAAAAGTCTAGTATTTTCCACGAAGTTTTGCAGTATTAGTGCTAGTGCAATTCAACCTAAATAAAACTTACTGACGTAACTATATTTTTACATTAAGTGATTACAGTAACATACACAGAATACTCTCTGTTCTACCTAATTTAGTAGAGCCTGAACTATGAATTACATCTTTCATCTGGGAATACTTCTCTGTGCTTGTTTAAGAACAGCCAGAGTTGCAATCAGCCTAAGGTATTTCTCTCTAACAGATGAAATTACTTACTTTCCCGAAATGCTTCTCTCTCATTTGACTCAAAATGAATCCCTTATAATCCCATGTTTTGCATCAGAGACCTAACTTCGAGATGGGTATGTTTAAATTATATGAGTTCTACCCCCATGTTTACCTGATTTGCAAACTATTTTTAAAGTGCCTAGTCAGACTCTTACTATCACTAGAGACAAGTAGGTGTGACTGCAGATCACAGTTGATAATCCTTCCTGTGCATAATGCAAAACTATGTAGGAAGCAGCAGCCAAAGTAGTAACCAGGCTGTGCTGCATCATTTCTAGCTCTATTCCTAGAAGTCTGTGGTCTCAAAACCTGCTCCTGAATCCAAAGGGTAGACTGTAAAGACAACTCTGATTCAAGACATGCCAAAATGGTTTTCTGCTCAGTGAAAAAAAAAAAAATATGTATTTGACTTCAAGGAGGGGAGGGAAAATATGTAAAACTTTCACCCATCACCTACCCCAGTAATATGTGTAAAAAATAGGCAGAAACGTGATTAATACAGAATTGTATAAACACGTAAGTGCAAAGAATTATTGCCTCATTTTCCTGTGGGCAAAGGTGAGCTATGGGTTTTAACATATGAATAAGGCTGGATGACAGAAATCAAAAGGCACATCAGCAATCATGGTGTCTCTATTGGAGAACACATGCCTCTTCTTTACAATGAGGATGAAGATGCTACAAGCAGGAAAAAAAAAAGTTTTTTTTTTTCCACTTGGTGCTGTGTTCCTGTCTTCCTGGCATTTGTTTCAGTAGTTACATATTTCCCTTCAAGTTTCTACACTGATTTTGATCTGAGCTGAACACAGGAAAGACAAATTTTGATTTGCTATAAAGGCCTGACAAGACATGTAATTGTTTACATTTGAGAACTTAACCCTAAAACCAAAATAAAACAAAATAAAATAATTTCTTATTCAAGTGTTATTGGTCCTGTACATATTCTGCGTCAAGAGAAAAAGAATTACCACCTCTCTCGTCCCTTTGTGTAAATCAGAAATGGAAACTAAATAACTGGGCATACCATGCCAAACACTCATAAATCAAATCTGCCCCCAAATAAGCAGTATTTATAATACAGATATGCAAATAGCATTGACAGAAGCCATGCAAATCATTTCACAAGTAACTCAGGGTAAGTGGGCAGTAATAAATTCCAGTTTGACTGGAACAGCAGAAATTTAGGCGCATTAGTGAAAGGTGGGAATGTTTTACAAGCAGATGGAAAGATGGTAATCATTTGATCAAGTGCAACTGGACACTGTAAATTATTCCATCTTTCACTTCAGGAAGAGATATGCATGTGATATTAACTTCTTCCAGATTTATTTTGTAAATCTTTTGGGTGGGAATAAGAAATGTACAGAAGTATCAACAACATCATGTCATTGAATACAAACCTAATCCAATAAATATTAGAACTAGGGAAAAAATTTCTGTTCATTATTGTGGAGTTTAGATTAAGCTCCTTCCATAATGCGTGTAGAAGGGACTTTAAGATAAGGAGCAAACTCATATGTTCTTTTCAAAATATTCATTTCTTTCCTGGCTGCATTATAAAAGAGAAAGGGAAGCAACAAGGACAACCCTGAGCAACACAGACATGCCAGTGATTGACAAAAGAGAGGATCACTTGCTGTCTCTTTGGACAACATTTATGCTATGTTAATTCTTGTATCTGATGTCTAGAAACCAGGGTAAAAATTATATTAGAAACTGGAAAGACAAATAAATGAGACAGTTTGATGAGGCAGAACCGTGAGTTTCAACTTCAGCAAGGCTCACGTGCCCCAGGTACCCAGGCTGAACTCTGGCTTTTCGCACACAGACCTTTAATCTCCAATACTAAACCACCATGTTATTTGCACACAACTCTCTCTGTGGTTGATATGTATATATTCTCCTTGTGTTAGAAACGTCAAGATAGAAAGATTATAACCAGTGAGTTAAAGCTTGAGGTTCTCTATTATGCAGCTGAATCCATAGACACAGACATACAGTGAAGCCAAAGACTCTGTTTCTAGTTATTTGGCTAGAGTTTATGACATAATTTTTGAAGTTACTTTTCAAAACAATAGATGAACAGTTTTTTCAAATAGGATCCATCCCATTAAAACTTCTGCAGGGAAATATTTAGAGTAAAGTAAACTTCCCAAACAAGGAGTCAGTACTTCCCCCAGAAGAGATGCAGTTTAAGGCAGCAAAACTTCAGCAGAGCTTCATTTTTCCCATACCCTCAACTCCTTACCTATTTGAAAGATCACTTTTCACTAGCTTCTTTTTTTTTTTTTTTCCCCTCTCTGCCTTTTTTTTTCCAAGGCACAAACTTTAGTCTAATTTCTTAGGTGACTGAGATGCTAATCAGGCAACTCAAGACAGAGAGGCTAGTGAAAATAATCAAATGTGAAACTGTCCAGGGGAAACACTCCACTTTCAAGTAAAAGAGAGGAAATTGTCATTTTGAAACCACTAGAGACAGCCTTCCAGTTACAAAGAATACCCTGGGGAGTCACTACCTGATTTGCTCTTAGTCAGGCTGGCATCTCACTGACAGGGCAATTGTAATTAGGATGAATAAAATGAGAGATGTGCCAGCTCCCCAATTTGTAATTCAGTAAGAGACATTAAAGACACAGCATTTTGTTTAATTTTTTGAAGAATCAGGCACTGTGCTAACAGGTAGCAGGACTTCCCCCTGTGGGGATGACTTACATAAAATCTGAATCTCTCTCCATGCAGAGAACAAATATGATACAGGCAACGAAGCCCTGATGGTTATGTACTTCTTGTTGGAATTTTAGACAATCTTTAGCAAAAGGTATGATAGAAAATCAGATATCAGAATTTTTTTAATTTCCTTCTGTGTTCCGTTATGCAAGAGGAAAACAATAGAGTTTCATTGAGATAACTGGCATCAGAATCTGATCTTTCATCTTTTCATACAGCTAATGAAAATTACAGGGTACAGATGCATCAAAGACAGTTCTTATCATTGCCACTAGAATCAGTAACTCCAAAATAGAGTATTTTCAGTATCATTTAAAATTCATTGCCAGGTAAAAATAACAGTTGGTCCAGAAAATGTGTGAAGTTACATATGTAAAAAACGAGAAGTTCATATTTAAGAACTGGACTCCATTTAAAGCCTCTTTTAAAGTGAGATACCATAAGTGACTCCAATAGAAAAACAGGCACAATGGGAAAGTTTGATGTCAGTCTCATCCCCAAATATGAACTAAAAACCTCAGATAGAAACAGCATGCTCTTTAAAACATATAAACAAACAAAAATCAACCAAACAAAAAAACCTTACCCAGACGTAAGCATGGGATTGCAAAACGTAAGTAAGGATAATTATGACATAATCAGTTGTTGGCTCTACGTATAACGAAACATGATTCCTCAGAGGCTGAGCTTTGGCTTTGGCTCTTGCAAAGCTAAAAGGTTGAGGGAAAAGTTCCAGAAGTCTGGCGAAAATTTGTATTAGAACAATTCTTTGGTATGATTGGCTGATCCTTGGAAATCTACATATACTCAGAAAAGCCTTCATGTCTTCAGATTTTTTCCAAAACAAATACAAGCTTTAAGGCAGGATTTGTGTGACCACTGGTGGGTCCATCAACATTGCAGGGGCCACAAGCCCGAAACAATCAAGTCCTCCTCTGGCATAACAGATCAAGACGGTAAATACAACTTCAGCCATGCTCTGTCACTGAGCTTAAAACTCGGCCGTGTCCAATTTGTAGTAATGCCCGAATCTAATCCTAGTGAAGTTCCTGTCTATACTACAGATCGAAGCAGGTTTGTAAACAGGTGGGTCAGGAGACAACCTTACTGTAATTGGTCCCTCTGGCAGTTCTGCATCTGTAATGTAGTTGGACTGTCAGGGTTACCTGAAGATTTCTCTTTTCTTGGACTGTCATTCCACTCTGTGTCACAACCATTAAATTCTGTTGATAATATAATTTTTCAAAGGGAAGGTACCTTCCTTTCTGACTTGCTCCAGCTGCCTCCATCACCTTGTTCTGTCAAGAAAGTCATCTACTGAAGAAGCCAACTGCCATATATTTCTATTCCTTCCAATTCTATGTTTACCAAATTAAATTCTGTGTGCAGCTGTGTAGGGGCTGCCTATCTACCTACCTACCTTACCTATCTATCTGTCTAGTTTTTCCCTGACTCTGGAAATTAGCAATCCCAAACTCTGACATTAAGTCTCACAAGTGTTGTCACCTGACTCCAGCCTCATCACAATTACATCAGGGGGTGTAAAACCAAACGAAAACAAAAAAACCCCAAAAAGTGGACCCCTGCACAGGACATTCCCACAGTCTAAAAGGAAACCAAGAAGAGTAGAAGATCTGTGCCTTCCGAGGGGAAAGAAGATGATGCTTTACATTTAAGCAAATGAAAAGATAACCGGAAGCTAAATCAGATGATTTCTATTAACAACAGAGGATGAAGAAAAGCTCCTTGGCTATCATCTCAGCCCCAAATAAGTCATTCGGTTTGTAATATAATCTTTTGAGACGTCTCCGTTTGAAAATCAGGATTTAAGACATTAGAGCAAAAAATTTGTAGTTCTAGTCTAGTGTCCCTCCATTACCTCATTCAATCAAGGTGGCTAAAATCCCCTGGCAGTATCCCAAGCTCTCTGCGTTTAAATCCCCCCAGTCTTGTCACCGCCTTTCACTCAGCTGAATCCTAGCAACAGTTTTGTTTCCAGTTTTCATCAACAACGTGGTTAACTTTTCTACTGGAACAGGGTCTCGTGGCTCTCCTTTTAATAGCCCAGCAACCACACAAGTGTAAAATCTCTTTAAGGTTTGATAGGAAATAATAATAATAGCAAATAAATAAATAAATAAGGCATTGCAAATTACTGCTAGCCAAAGAAGCTAGGGAGAATAAGAGGACTTGCATGAATACATCCATGGAAACTGGCTAGAGAGCATTTAGCCCTGTTTTAATGAGCAAAAGGACAAGCTAATGATGGCTGGAAAGTAACGGGAACATTGAATTCAACACAATTCATTGTGTTCAAATGAAACCCATCTTCAACAAAACCTTTTAAAAAAATCAGTAAATAAAAGTAAAATCTTGTTAATATTACTAGACAATGAGAAAACTCCAGCAAAAACTTGACAAACTTTAAATAGTATTACCTCACATGTGAGGAATTCTGGGTATTACAAGGAATAACGAGCTAGGATGGGGAGGAGATATTAAATACATGTAAAGGGGAGGTGAATGATTGACTTTCTAAGTGATACGATATGGGCAGATGGGTGCTAAAATCTAACTTGTATACTTGACAGTTGGAGCTAACATATATGCAGTCCTAAGTCATTAATGAATTACGAAAGATACAAGGCCATTACTCCCATTATATTTTGGATAGGTAGATACGAGCCAGCATTTCACTCCACACGAGCCACAGGATGCCAAAAGCGAGCTTGAATCTATAAAAGTACAAATACATTCTGCCCACTTCTGTAACTGCCCAAGAGTTTGAAGACACATTTGGACTGCATCCACAGCTTCCCATGGAAGGATAAAAAACTAACTAGTCCAAGTTACCTTCTCCAGTACATTTGAAATGCTGATTGAAGCTCAAAGTTGTGTCCAAAAATCACTCTGCATCCATGTTAAGCTAGCCTGTTCCTACGTGTAGCTTTGAGTCCACATCTAGGAAATCGTGATGGAGAAGCTTCACGTTCAAACCTCCATTGAAAAACAGAACCTACCTGCAATGCATATAGAGCCTGTCTTGGCCATTTGCACTCTTGGCCATTTGCACTGGTGACTGTGGCAGAATCACATGAGTTCAGGGTACCCCTTCAAGGAAAATAATATCCTGTGGTGGAAGAAGACATGGGTTTTGTAATGAGCTTGATCTTGGGGAGCCAACAGATAAATAAAGGATGCATGGGGCTGGGATCACACCGAGCCTAAGTATAATTCTTGGCCCAGAATGGTAAAGTCAATGTAGATAGCCATAAATGCTACCCCCTGCCTTATTTAGAGAATCCAGCTTGTAAAAGTAATACATTCTGTAGGGGATTACACCTGTGTACTAAGCCATGAGGATGAAAAGCTTTCCACTATTCGAATATAAATCTGGTTATCGTGTGCACAGACTAGACACAGAACTGAGCTACTAATGTGTTTAAAATTCAGGCTCCTGGTTCCAATCAGATAAATCAGTTCTTTTTCAAAGTATAACAGAATAGGCTCATTTTTACCCCTGGCATAAGAATATGCAAGGGTGTAACAAATCTGGCTCCCAGGAGAGCTGGAAAATTCTGTGAAATATCTGATAAATATTTGTTCAAATGCTTTGGGCCCTGACCCAGCAAAGCATGTGTACAGATGAAAAGCAGATGAGTACACCCAGCAAAATGAAAGGAGTATCTGTAGAATTATTCACAGGTTGAAATCAAGCACACACTGAAATATTTTCCTGGGTGACTCTGGTTTATGGCTGGTATGAGCATGGACTCTACACACATAACTACTGGTATAATTTATTTCAGACAGAGAGGAATCATTGCTATTATTGTTATTACTGATACTTTGCAGCCCTTATAGTGGGTGCACTTTGACTTCTTTAATGTTTTTCCTTGATCCTGGTGTGGCTTGTTCCCATTCCCATGTATCACAAAGCAGTTTATGCTGGCATAACTGCATCTACAATAGGCACTTTTGTTGGTATTTCTGTAACAGCACATCAGGAACTGATGAGAAATAAACAAATTACAACAACAACAAAATCCTTCTTCTCCTATATGCAACATCCACACCAAACATGGAGTGCATTCTGTCATGTCCTCCTTTTGCTTCTCAGAAAGAATAAAACAACCATCAGAAAGATGCAGGCAAGACTGAACATACAAAACTGCTTCCACACAAGACGAGATTAAATAGATCAAAGATCTTTACCTCAGACAAAAAAGGTCTGAAACAGAGCAGATAGGGCACATGTGGAACTAAGGCTACCAGAGCAGCTCGTTTTCAGCCCTTTTTAATTGCAGAGTGAGTATGGAAAGCCTAAGTTACAGACAACAGTCAGCAATGCAGATGGAAAATACATGGGTCAAGGCTATGCATGCTAAAGCCAGCTCTTGGCAGTGCTTTTAATCTCTTAGGCAAAATCAGTCCTGTTTCCACAGGACACGGCTAGATGGCTTGCAAGAGAATTGCACCGCCACAAAACACGCATGGCACTTTTCTTTTGGGTTACGTGAGTCACTAAGAATTTTAAAAATTCACATTATTCCTAAGGAAGAAAACAAACAACACACAAAAAAACCCACAAACCAAAAACTTTGAAGAAGAATAGCAAATGAGTATTTATTGTTTCTCATGGCACAAAAATTATAGGTAGTCAAACAGAATTATCAGATGGGAAGTTCTAAAATCAAACAAAGGAAAGCACTACTACATAAAACAGAATTAATTGTGTAACTTGTTGCCACAGTAACTTGTGGATGCCAACTGCATCAAGCAGATTCAAAAGACGATTAGATAAATTAATGAAAGGAAAGTTCTTTCTAAAGGATAGACAAAGATGTAAACACTCTAGGTGTCAAGGCTGTGCATGGACTGAAGATGAGGAATAATGGGAAAGCATTAATCTGTGCATGCAATCTGCTTCTGAACCCTTCCCGGTCATTGTCTATAGGATATTGGGTAGATTGCAGAAAGGTTTAGATCCCAGGGTAGGCACAGAAACATAATTTGTCATGGCAGGCAAACATGGATAGATCTGGATTCTTACACTGCTCTCTTTTGCAGCTATGCCTAGAGCATCTCAATTTACCGTGGTTTTTAACCTGTTCTGTGACTTCAAAGGTCCAGTGCAAATAGGTTAGACTGAACTACAACCCTCTGAATATTTTTGTTTAGCACAAATGGAGTTGGAGAGAGGTTCTGGCACTAGATGACATCTCAGCACAGATAACTAAGGGAGTCCTAAAGGGAACTCTGTTCCAGGACCCCATCTACAGCCACAGTTTAGCTCTGCCCTCCTGTGTCATATCTTTTGCTTTATGGCCACCTACAGCTTGGTGAAGGGATGCAAAAATACAAAGGTTTGATTTATTGTCAAAAATAGGTTCAGTGAATAGTAGCCAAATTGCCTAGAGAGCACCTCTGTCTAGGTTTAGAGAACTGACATTTTCATTTCAAGCATCTCAGTTTTCCATAGGTGCCAAATTAGGAGCTACCTTACAAATCCAAACCCACTACAGTCTTTAACCTGTCCAAACTTGCCACTATAAATGATTTAGGTTTATATTTGTAACGGTATCTAGGTGCCATTTCACAATTCATGTTCCTGACCTTTTATGCCTTTTGGTTAACATCGTAGAGGAAAACACTACCCAGAAAACCTCTATGAAGCTGACTTCTACAGTCAAAAAGCCTTCTCTTGCAAACATCTGAGAGCTTTCCAGTCTCCTTAGTTGTGATTAATGGGTCTATTCATGTGTGTAAAGTTATCAACAGAAATATTCATAGAACTAGATACTAAACCAATGAGGAATGAATTAACAGGTTAAAATGGGTGTACGGAGCTGATCAGGTTACGCTCCAGCTTAACTTCTTTGTAGTGACCTAAATTATTTCTTTACAGCCTACAAAGAAAAAACAACCCCATGCAGAAAACCTTACAGCTGAAAACCCTATCTGGCTCATTGCTGGCTTTTTCCCCCCCTGCCTTGTCTTGAGTTCACCTTGGCTAAGTGTCAAACTCCCACTCAGCTGCTCACTCACTCCCCCCTGCCCATCAGAAAAACAGGAGCAGGAAACAGGAAAACAAGAAAGCTTGTGGGCTGAGATGAAGACGGGGAGATCACTTACCAATTACTGTCATGGTCAAAACAGATGGGAAAATGAACCGAATTTATTGCCAATTAAAATAGATATGGGTAGTGAGAAACAAAAAAAAAAAAAAAAGACAAACCTTAAAGCAGTATCTTTCCTCTCGCATTCCCAGAGTCTCCAGACTCCTCTACCCACCCTGAGCTGCCCAGGGAGGCAGTGAGTATGGTCAGTACCTAGCAGTTTCTCTCTGCTGCTCTTTCCCTCTCATACTTTCCCCCTGCTCCAACGTGGGCTGTCCAGTGGCCTCAACTCCTTCAGGAATAGCCACCAGCTCTGGCGCAGGCTTCCCTGTGGGCTGCAGTGTGGGTACCTGCTCCAGAGCCATCCTCTCCCCAGGCTGCAGGGGGGTCTCTGCCCCGGGCCTGGCGCATCTCCTCCCCTTCCTCCTCCTCCGGTGTTCGCAGGGCTGTTACTCACTCTAGTTCTTCTCTCCTCCTCTCCAGCCGGTGTCTTTTTTTGCCATTTCTTAAGCATGTTTCCACAGAGGCACCGCCAGCCTTGCTGACAGGCTCAGCCGCGCTCTGTGGTGCGGCCATTGCAGAGCCGGCTGGAACCGGCTGGAACGGTCTGGAACGGTCTGGAACCGGCGGTGTGCAGTATGGGGCAGCCCAGGCCTCTCCTCACAGACACAGTCCCTGCAGCCCTCTCCGCCTGCCAGCGCCCGGGCACGGCTGCCTGGTGCATTTCTGAATGCTTGCTTTCGCTGAAATTGCGAGGAAATGCCACAGAAATCTGAAGCAGAATGTCGCCAAGGGTAAGCACGTTAGGAAACGTTCACCCGGGAAACACGGTCGTAGCAGGCTGCCTCCATGCTGCTGGGACAGGCGCTCCGTGGGCAGTGACCAGTGCGCGTCTCCTGCCACAAAACAAAAGACAGTGAAAGAATACCATCACAGGCACACACCAAAAAATAGACTTTTGTGTCACGGTAGGTGTTTATGGTGGAGGCAAGCCATCAGCACACAATGACTGAGGGTTTGACAGCGTGGCCTAACAAATAGTCTGAAATCAGACATCACAGTTTGGCTCTGGGTGTATATAACCAGCTCCAGAAGAAACTGCCTCTCTAGGGATACAATTGTCCACTGCTTCTTCTGAAGCAACGGGTAATCTCGGATAGAAATTACCACTAGAGGGACCACTGGTCTGATCTCTCTGAAGAAATCCAGAGTTCTGTGCTCCCAAATGTCAGCCGAAACCTATGTGTGATCGTGGTGCCTTTCTTGATGTGGTTGTCATTGGCGAAGCTATCTCATGTGTAATTCGGCAACCCCATGTTGTCTTCATCTGTAGGTCCCTGTTTCACAGCTAAATGATGGGGAGCAGAGAGCAAACTACACCTTTCTTAAGGGATGTATTAAAAGATAGAACAACTTTTTCTCTGTTCCTCAACAAGGACAGGAAGGGACGTTATCCACTACACTTCAGCAGAAACCCTATAGGTTACATATGAAGAAAAGCTTTAACCAGCCTCAGAGGAACAGTTCAGGCAACGGAATAAAATGACAGAAGAGCTTGTGTAAATGGAGAAATGATATTCAAGGCAGGATGTGATACCCGATTATTAGGGATGGAAAAAGTCTATGAAATCAATCCTGCCACTATGCAGGAGGATGGGGTAGCTGGCCAGAGGCCTCCGTTCCAGCCTTAATAAATGTGTATAGGAGAAGTAAAGGAGACACCAAGGGTGCAAGCACAGAGCCATGATATTAAAGGGCAGAGACAACACTATTTACAATAAAATAAACATCATTTACACATGTGTTACCCATTTAAGTGAGAAGATGGGAAATGGAAGCAGGCACTGTCAGGCTACATTTAGAAGAGATGTGTTTGATGGAACATTTCGACGTGCTTCAATTGAGACCCCTGCTACTTCCCTTTCGAAAATTGCAGAGTAAAATGTACTTGTGAATTGTAAAGGTTTCATCCCCCTTGATGTATTTTTATTGAACACGACTTGCAGGCTTCAAATTTTAATATTCTGTCCCTAGACTGCTGTCACTCACCATATCACACTTCTGAATTCACAGGGGTTAGGGTTTGGGGGAAAATGACCCAGACATAGTCATTAGGACACTTTGTTTATCATAGGACTATATTGTCAAAAAGTAAATCTATATTTTGTAATTTCCGTAGGAAATAAAAAGAAAGCATTTAAAAGCAAAAACATAAACAAAAAAATAAAAGAATGTTTTTTTTCACTAACTGCCATGCTCTGTCAAAAATACGAAGTATTTTCTGATTATATTCCATCTATTTCCCAAGTGCTTCTCCTTCTTAGGAACTTTTTCATCAGGATTTCAGAATAATTTCATGCCTTTCTTTCCCCCCTAAGCCATCCAGTGTGTAAACCTACAGATGGCAGCGTCCTTCTCAGACGTCATTTTCATTGCAAGTAACTTCTGTGCCTCTGGAGGAGGCCAGCTTATGGTTCTGTTATGCCACTAATGAGTCTCCCATCTCTTCAGCAGTAAACAGTCTTTTTACTAGTCAATATTTGTGCTGCATTGTGCACACAACGCCCTATGAATTTGCCCCTGCTAGTGAGCACATCTTATGAATCTGAATAGTTTTTTTGTTGTCTTCCAGAGACTCAGGATTACTGTCCTTTTTTTTGTATATCCACAACATTTTGTGTACTTAGATCATAAATTTTCAATGATAAATGCATGCCTGTGGCAGTGGGCAATCTAACTATCTATATTATTTATTCAGTCTCTCTGGAGCAAAAGCTAAATATATTGGCTTTTGACTGGTTAGGTGTGCTCAGTCCCTGTCATTCTACCTAGAATAAAACACAGAGTTAGGTGATTTGGAAAGCATGAGCTTTTCCAGGAAGAACTCAAATTTGATATCACTTGGTACACCCACTGGGGTGCACTGTAAAAAAATGAATGAAATGGGTTAAATGTAGCACTAATTAGCTGTATTAGTACTCCGTGAGTGTGGGAGCATGGTACAGACACAATAAGTCTCTTAATTTATATTTGTTGCTAAGTAGGGTAACCAGGTAAAACCAAATAGAATAATATCTTGGCAATGCCCTAAGGAAATAAACAAACATTTTTTTCCAAGCATATAACCTGGAATATTAATTATAATTACTAGCAGGAAGGTCTCATGAGCTAAATAAAATTGCCATAAGTGAGAGCCACCACTTCTGTCTATGACCATTCCTGCGGTGGAGTTTTCAGAGAGGTGCCAGAACAGGTCTGTTGAGCTGCACTGAGATGTCTGGTTGCAGTGGAGCTGTTCTTGGTTTGTTACGATGTACCTCAAATGAGAATTGGACTTTGATCAGCAGAGTCAAACCCCCTGAAAGAAACCATGAGTTCAGAAAATTTCAGGCTAGAAGATTTGAAATTGTATTCGAATCACAGCTTAAATGAAAGGTGTACATTGTATTATCCACTACCAGAATTCTTCTTGCAAAAAATCAAAAATGCTCTAGCAGTATCCTTAACTGTTGGATGAGCTGCAGTTTCCTAGAAAGGCCCTAATGATTGCACCAGCCAGGAAATTTGACTAAGTGACTTTGGTCATTCCTCACAACCTCACTCCCCACCATATGATACTTCTACAGTTCTGCCAAATCTTGGAATATTTGAACCTGAGATTGTTCTGCAGCTCTGTTGCTGACTATGCGAGGAACTAGGATATGCTGAAATCATTTTAACAGAGAAAGCTTCCAAAATCCTAGGGAAACAGGGTTTCGCCAGCTTCCCTTTCCTGCTTGCTGCATTCTTCTTCCTAGATATCTTGATAGGCAGCAAATATTGTAAAGACCCCCAGACTGCAAACTGGTAAGGAATCCTATAGGGCTGGAGGCCCTTTAGCCAACCTCTCTCTTGCATCTGCTATCCTGTCTGCATCACAGAATCATCGTATCGTGTAACGGTTTGGGTTGGAAGGGACCTTACAGATCATCTAGTTCCATCCCCTCTTCTATGGGCAGGGACACTTCCCACCATCATGTGGAAGAAAACTTGAAAATAGGAATTAAAACTCAACAAACTCACATTCAATTAATATTATTCATATTATTAATGCTTGCCATTGTGGGACTTATCAGGAGATAATTGACCTTGTCAGTGTTATGCACCCTCTGCATTACTTTAAGATCCTTCCACTCCCCTCATGCTTAATTATAACTTGATAAAGCCAAAAGGAAGTTTATTTTCTCCTTCTCTGCCTTAACCATAGAATGTGAAAGAAAGGAAGGGGGGACAGGAGGAGGAGGGACGGATCTCCTAAAACATGTAATCTGCTCAATTAATAAAGTGAATCTAATGGAGTTGCTCCCTGGGGCCTGACAAATGCACCTGTCGCCATCACCAGACAACTGATATAAAGTACATGCCCAGACACTTTCCCCCTCCACCATTCTCTATATCTGTATTTTAAGAAAATAAATCTCTAATTAGAGCTAATAGGGGAGTGGGCTGACCTGTTTTTTATGCAAAACCATGATTCGCCACAACACTCATGCTGCTCAGCTGACAAAAGTTAGCACAGCAAATGCAGGATTTTTTACAAATGTATTAAATGGAAGAAGGAATATATATACACTTAAAAAACAGACATTCTCTCCCCCGTCTGCTGGCTTTTTAACTATGATTTTGTACATCAGCCTTGAGCTGTCATTCCAGCATATTTAAGACTCACGTGATTGGAACATTGATAAGGAAGTGATCCAGGTACTCCGGTGTGTGCAAACTGGTTGCTGTGCCCTGGTGATTAGAGGGGAGATGAAAACATTCAGTCCTCCTGCTGTCATTGACGTATTCATCCCTAGACGCAGTGGCTAACTTCATCTCCCTGTAGATCCTTTTAAACAGTCAACACAGAGGTTGAGTGGTACATGCAGGATGAAGAAAGCCTTCTGCCCTTTGGATTTCACCTTGTGTGACCTTCAGCACAGCCATTTAACCCCTTCAGTGGCTCTTTTTTTTTCCAGACAGTAAAAGGGGCAGAGTAGTCCCTTAAAGAACTGACTTATCTATGTCTTTGTATGACTGTCAGAACATAAGGAGAGGATTTTGCAAATGAGGTGTTAGTGTCTAGCTGCCTATTTCATAAACAAGGTATCCATGGAGATTAAAAAAGTTTACTATGAGTCTTAATTTTTGTCTTCTTGGGTCCTAAGAAATAGCTTCTTCTCTAAAATTGCTACCATGGGTTTGGATTTACCTCGTACAGCTGGCCAGGAATATTTAATTGTTGAAGTGATATTTGACTCGCGGTTCCAGTGCTCAGAACTGGCTGTACTTTCAGTGAAGCCAGCTATTCTCTTTCTTTCTTATTTTTCTTGTAGTGTTTGCAGTGCAGTAGGAGTTGGGGATCAATGAAAAGCTCATCCAATGTTTTTTTTTTTCCTTCTCTGCAGGGGCCTGGCTATTTTGCCCTTTGAAAGAGCTGAGTACTTTTGCCTTTGGACTGAGTGAATGAGGAAGCTCCTTTTCTGTCTCTGTGTTTGGTGAGCTTCATGGCTGTAGCTGGCACTCCTACAAAATGTTGTATTTGGTGTTTGCCTTTTTGCCACATGGGATGACAGCTTCAGAAGGATTTTCCTAGGTAGTCCTATTGGGTTTATCCTAAATTTTTTTCTGAAGACTGTCTTAGGTGGAGTAATTTACAGATTCATCACGTTGCTCAGACAGCAGGGCCTCCAATTTAGCAAATTTTAGAAGTGGGCTCAGTTCATTTTAAAATTAGTTCGCTTCTGTCAATGGAGGTTTTATATATCCTTGTTTGTATGATGAAATGGGTTAATCTGTAGGAGAAAGCTTGGAGAAGTATTTCTCAAAACATTTGAGTTGTCTGCAGATAGGACTGTTCCATAATTAAATTCTCTTATACAAGAAAATTAGACATTAGAAAAGATTATAGAACTTCTTAATTCCCCCAAAATGCTTGATACAAAATTCATGATTTCTGTAGAATTCTTTAAGAAAGATGAAAACAAAACTGGAGGTTTACAAGGCCATCATTCTAGTCAGCCATCCTCCACTGATTTTAATACAACTGTTCTTAGGCTTAAATTAGACATACTTTCACAGACTACTAAATCAAATTATGAAAAGTTCATAGGTGCATTTTTTTTTTCTGCCTTTATATTTTCCATTAAAATCAGGCAACATGCAAAATGCCTATTTAATGCACGTAAACCCCAAAGTCCTAGTAACTCCACTGCTTTCAGGTAGCAAGATATATTTGCCTACATTCACGTGACAGCATAGGTTAGACACAATGAACAGACCATAACTTTTTTGTCGATCTGCAGCCAATGAAAGCAGAATAAGTCCCAGATACAATGAGCTGAACTTCAAGTAAAGGAAAAATCCAATGTAAGGTTCTTCTACCACAAGGATGTCATTACCCTACTACTTCTCCCACTCTTCCCATGCAGGATCATATCAGTTTCCGTGTTTCCATACTCTGACTTCAGACTTGTTTTCTTTACAGTGATGAAGCAGTCTGAGCACCCAGACTGAGAAGACCGGATAAATAAAGGGCACAAATGCTTGCATCTTGTCATCTTCGAGCTGGTTATACAATCTCGCAGTACCATAAAATGTGTCCTTTCAGGCTTAAATACCTTCAGTGTGTCCTGAAGTGATCTCTGGGCCAAGGAAGAATGGAATAACATTCAAAGCAGGAGTCCTTTGGTCACATTCCCAGCATAAGCCATCCTGAACATCATCACATAGGACCTTGTCCTGAGATGAGGCTGCTGCAGATCTTATCCTAAACCAGGTCTATCTGATCTGTACACCAAAGGAACCTGCATGGTTTAGGAAGTAGAACTGGATTTTGTACGTGTTGTGATTTGGGCCAGACTGGCCACTGAAATGCCCCAAAGTGCCTGGTTCAGGCTCTACCACAGACCATATGAAAGCCTGTATGTATAACGCCTTTTAATGAAAAAGGCCCAAATCTGGTTTTAAGTTACAGATAGAATATGTATACACTTGGTTCACTGGCAAATAGGCAGGAAGCTGTTGGAATTATCAATCAGGATGTTAGCATTTAATCTGGGTTCAACACAATTTTTTTATATGCCTGTGCCTCCACCTTCCTCTCCAGTGACAGTAATCCTTAGAAAGTAAATTTATGCCTGAAGAGCATGAAGCAGCTTGAGATATTATGAAATCTAGAGTATTGCAGTAGGGTGAGCTCTTTTGTGTTTTGTGAAGACAAGGGATCTAATGCTTAAAGTGCTGGCATAGATTGCAAGGTACTTTATTTTTTTTTTCCCCTTTCTTTGCTAGTAGATTTCCTTCCCGCCCAATCTTGGCCAAGTTCACTTGAATTTGTGGGTTAAATTTAAAACGGAAAGAGTGACACTGCCCCACCTCACAGTGATAGCGGGGATGATATTTAGGTTCTTTACTAAAAGAGCGGCAAAGGCACCCTGGACAGCTGAATGGTAAATTGAAGAAATATCGCTAATAAGCCCCAACAAATTAACAACTAGCCCATAAGCCAGTACCTTTGTGTCCTCTATATCAAATTCACCGTGCATAATCCTTTCTTGCACTGAGCTCTGCTGATAAAGGAAGGATTTGTTAAAAATTATTTAGCACTATTCATTATGGAAGCCATACAGGGCTGCTGCTTGTCAGCAGAGGTTTCAAGAACCAGTCTGAAGACTTTGGAAAAAATACAAAAAATCTCTCACTTTATTAAAAGGAAGGGTGGGGGCTGGGGGGGGGAAGAACATTTTTCTACACTTTAGTAGGAGCTTTAAGAAGCCAGTTTGGTTTTCAATAGTGTTCCTGTGAATAGAACCCAGATGGTCTTTAAACCAGCATTTCCCCCACCATTTTAGGCATGAAAGCCACTACTCTGATGGAGCTGCAAGAAGGAGAGATAGGGATGGCAGGATACAGGCAGCACACAAAGGAGAAATAAGAAATCCTTTAAACGGGGAATGAAAAACGCTGTTTGACAGCTAGAAAAGGGGGGAGTGTCAGGCAGGTAAAAGGGCAGGCTCCATAGGGGTAAGCAGAAATAATGGACTGTAGAGTAACGGGATGTGAAGGGGTTATAATGATCATGGTAGCCAAGTGTGTAATTTGCAGTGAATAATTGATCCAGTGCCTTTATCTTTTTTTTATTTTTTTTACTGTTTCTCATCAAGAAGATCACAATTTTCTTGCATCTGTTCCATCCTGATGATTCAGTGAGTGATTTCTGCAATTGAAGCTTGGTCTGTATACTGAACACAAGCAAAATTCATTGTGACTATACAATATCAGAAATCCTAGTTCAGTGTTGATGGAACACATAAATCACTTGGTATTTTGTATTTTCTCTAATTAGTGAATGTAACTCTAACAATTGCTGTGACATTTCTCCCAATTATGTATTCAGAATGTTTTTCATGAATATTCTTTTAAAATGGACTTTCTCTCCAAATGCTTATGGCAGTAAACTCACTGACAAGAATATTACTGAAGTTTTTGACAATCTAGGGACTTAAAATTCCATGGTGCTTTTTTGTTAAAGGGGAAGAGACGACATGAGAGACCAGTCCAAATTCCAGCATATATAATTACTCTCCCCACATGAAAATATCTAATATGATCTTCATTAAATGAAATCGGTCTCCATGCCTCTGCTTGCCTCTCACTGTGGAGACATTGGTGTATGTGTGGCTGAAAGTAAATGTCCAGATTTCTCTGATATGAGATGGTCTGAAAATACCTCCAAACCGGAAAATCCCTACATCCCCAGAAAAGCCCATCATGGAAGCCAGAGGGAGAACTACATGCTCAATAAGTAAGTAAATGTGTGTTTGTAATGCTAGGAAGAAAAACTCAATGCGCTATTCTGGAGCAATGAAGAAAAAAAAAAAAAAAAAAAAGATTGTGGTCTCATTTCATGACAAAATCATAAAATTCCAGAGGATAGAGTTCTGTCTAGTGAGACCCACAGAAAGGACAGGAAAGTAATTAACATACAAAAAATATCATTCAGAGATAGAAACAACAGACAGCAAAAAAGGTGGAGTCAGGCTCTTTGCAGTGGTGCCCCGTGACAGAACAAGAGTCAATGAGCACCAACTGGAACACAGGAGGTTCCTCCTGGCAGTCAGGAGATGCTTCTTTACTGTGAGAGTGATTGAGCACTGATTTTCCTTGAGCAGGGGCTTGCATTAGGGGACCTCCTATTCTGGGATCTCTGGGGCTTTCCCACAGCGCTGCAAGGGGCAAATCCTCCTGTGACAGCCCTCAGAGGAGCCAAGTAAGGGCCCTCTTTTTGCACCAAGGAGGTCAACTGTGTTCCTCTGCCAGCATTGCTGCATTGTCTCTTGCAGGGTCTTTGGGCTCAGGACCACTAGCCTCTCATAACAACACCTGTCCAGCCTGAGGTTAAACTGCCCCCACAAGACCATGAGAAGATGACAAACACAAAGCAGGCTTTTCCCACTTTGGAGTGTCTGCTTCCCTGCCTGGGTGGCAGTTGGGGGGCAGCCCCAGAGACTCCTTTGATGTCACTGGGCAGCGGTTGTGACTTCTCTGACTTCACTGCCACCTAGCCTGTATCCCGGTGCATTTGGTTCAGGGCTCCTGTGAGTTCACACGCGTGGCACGAAAGCTCCAACAGGGCTCAGTTCTTTGAGTGCCTTTGAGGAGAATCTTAGCTGGTGGTAGTGTTGTGGATCCTGCACAGCAACTGTCCCAGGTCTGCCAGCATGAGGAGGGTGCCAGGGCCGTTGGCACCACTGAAGACTCCCAGGTGGTTCCTGCACTTTCCCTGAGCACCTCCTGCAGGTAACCTGTGCTAACTCAACTGGTGATGGTTGTCTGAGAGAGCCACAGGGCTCGGGGGGGTCTTGGGTTGGAGGGCAGCATGCCTGGGGTAAGCTGAGGCAGGTATGTAGGGCAGCCCTTGAGGCTTGAGCCCTTGAAGCTGCTGCTGCTGCTGCTGCTGGTTTCCAGCCCTTATGGATGGCCCTTCGGGAAGCCCTCATGTCCCCTCTGCCACCACTTTCTTCTGCTTGCTTTGCTCTCATGTTCCTAGTGTGACTAAAGCACAAGCACTTTGCACATCTTTCTTGGCAGGTCATGGCGTCGCGTGCCAAAGAGGGTCCAGAGCAGAGCAGTTCTGCAATGAGGGCCGACCCCAGCCAGGTGCAGCAGGCAGGGCAGTCAGAGGCAGCGGCAGATGACCTGTGCCCCATCTGCATGAGCACCATACGCAAGGCAACCCATGTGCCTGTGTGCTTCCACTGCTTCTGCTTTGGTTGCATCCATCAATGGGCCAGGAGGAGATCTACATGCCCAGTCTGCAGGCAGCCTTTTGACCATGTCCTGCATGTGGTGAGACTAGATGATGACTGCCGGGAGCAGAGGAATGCAGCCAGGAACAGGGTGCGGAGCAGATCCCCACAGCGACGCTACAACTTCCGCCCAAGGCCCACCAACAGTGGCCAGGGAGCAAGGAGAAGGGAACCTGAGGGGAGGAACCAAGCAGTGAGAGGGAATGCAGCTCCAAGGTTCCCCAATGCCCCTGCCCAGCAGGCTGCAAGGGAGCGCCCAGACAGCCCCCCTGTGAGATCCGCCCTCCGCACCATCCTGGTGCTGGTGGCGCAGTCTCAGCTGACTGGGCTTCCTGAGAGGAGATGCCAATAAACGTTGGGATCCTTCCCAGCACCGGGGCATGCCGGTCCAAGCCCTTTGACCAGCAGCCAGGCTGCGGGTGCTTAAGACCTGCTTATTCAAAGGCAGTGAGAGCTGTATCCCTGCTGGGTCCTCCTGCAAGTACCTCCACACCCCAGCTGTGTCTAGTCCATCAGTAGCCCAGCTCCTCTCCCTCCCAAGGTTGGGCATGTGACAAAGCAGCTTTGCAGGGGTGTCCCCAAGATCCTCAGAACAGCGAGCTGCACAGGACCGGGAAGAACTTCCAGAGGCTCCAGCTTTCCACATACTCATAAGGCTTCTGGACATGGTCCTGAGGAACCTGCTGTACATCACCCATCTTGAGCAGTGGCATGGGACAAGAAGACACCCAGAGGACCCTTCCAGCTTTCACTTTTTTTCTTGGTTTCTTTAAAGTTTGTTTTAAAAACAGGTTAATAAAACAGTTTCTGAAGTAAGAAAAGATGTACCACTCATGATAAAAAGTAATTTATTAAAAAAATGAGACATTAGATCAAGCTTTACCCAAGAGGTAATGCTTTTCCAACCAACCAGGCACCTCCTTGTAGCTTGGCCTCAGTTGAACTGGAGCCCTGGTCTCTATGGCTGTTTTGCTGCAAGGGATGTCAGCTGTCTAAAGCACGGAAGTGGTTCTGTCCATAATGTGGACAGCACCCCATGAGCCCTCTGAGACCCTTTGGCAGGTCTGATGGAGGCCCCTGCTTCTTCCTGCATGCAGCTGGAGCCAATTCCACTCCCCCGCCTCTGGGCCTTCCCCGAAATGGCTCTTGATGAGCCTCACGCATTCCCACAAGCCTCTGAACAGCATTCCCTTGTAATGTCTGGGCACCTCCAAAGGCTCTTGCCCTGCATCCTTCAAGAACCTCCCCCCCAGCCCTGCCCCAGCCCTGGAGATGGTGACTGCATGCATGCAGCCTGAAAGGGCCCCATGTGGCGTTTCTGCAGCTGACTCTTCGCGGCTCTGCAGAAATGGCATGGGAGTCCTGGTGGACACCCAGTCGCACCAGCAATGGGCCCTTGATCCAAAGAGGGCTTGTGGTATCATGGGCTGCATGAGGAGGGGTGTTGACTGTGCTTCTGTGAGTGCAATGTGTTGAAACAGTCTTAGTTGTAAAGGACCTCTTGAAATCCTTCAGTATAACCTCTTGCTATGCACATGCCCCGCTGTTGTTTTAGAACAGGTTGTTCAAGGCCTTGGGTTTTTTATGACTACCTTCAAGTATGGCAGTTTCCCAGCCTTTCTGAATAACTTGTTCTAACTACCATGTCTGTGAAAAAAAATAATTCTTTTACTCATTTTTTTCCTTGCTGCAACTTTTGTCTATTGACTTATCTTTTCTCTGTGCACCTCCAAGAAGACTCTGGTCCATCTTTTCTATAAATCCGTTAGGCAGTTGAAGACAGTAACATGACGCCTGTTCTTCTTCTGACTGAGAAACCTCTGATCTCTCATCCACTCATATATCACGCTCTTCTCCAGACATTTTAGTGTTCCCCTGTTATGCTCTCACTGCTCTCCCCTCCTCTGTTATGCCAGCATCTTACATAGGTGATCAGTTTAGTCAGACATGATTTGACCTTGGTACTTGCTATTCCCAGTTGCCTCTTGTCCTTCCTGTGCCTGGACAGAGCTTCCAGGCTTATTTGTTCCATAGTCTTCCTGAACACTGAGGTAAGACTTGCTAGGCTGGAGTTTCCTAGATCAATCTAAGTTTTTGCCTTTCTTCAAAGTGTTTTTGATGTTTGCCCTTTTTCAGGCCTCAGAAACCTTCCATGAATGCCATAACCTTTTGAAAATGCCATAAAATGTTTTTCTCCAACTTTCTCAGGACCTCCAGGTGTGTCCCATCTGCTTCCATGGATGTGTGTTTGTCAGATTTGCCTAAGTGATTCCCAGCTTAATTTTTCTGTGTAGTGTATGGTATTACAATCCTTTAAATCCTGCTGCTAGGCGTAGGATCTGGAAAGCTGGAGAGCAGACTGTGCCACTAAGGATTGAGCAAAGGAAGGTACTGACCTTCTTCCATGTCATTTATCACTAAGTCACTGATCTCATTCATCCGTGGACACAAATTTTCTTTAGTCTTTCTTTTGCTGCAAATGTGCAAATAAAAGTATTTTATGTTGCTTTTCATACCCGTTACTAGTTTCAATTCCAAGTGAACTTTTAATTACCTAATTTTGTCACTGCGTGCTCAGGCAAAATTATTATATTCCTTCTGGTGGACCATAGAGGTTTTCACCTTCTAACCACTAAGTTTTTGTGTTTGAACACAGTCAAACAAGTCATCTTCTTGCCAGAGCTCCTCAACATCCTTCACATTGGAATAGATCTTTCTTTTAGTCTAATTTTGTCCTTGATGAGCTATCCCACACCCTTCTGCCCTTCAGGGCAATGTTCCATGAAACCTCACAACCAGTTCCCTAAACAAGCGGGTCTGCTCTCCTGAAGGCAAGAGTCATTCATTATTCTGCTGGTTGCTTTCCTCATTTCCCTCAGGATCTTTACCTCCACTATTTCATCTCAATGAAGTTATGCACAAACATGGAAATAAGATTTGAGGGTAGGTACAGAGCTGACCATATGACCTTGTCTGGAGGGAGGAAATTTCAGAAATTAAGTACACTCTTAACACTGGTAAAAAACATACAACATTTGCTGACAGAGTTTGATGAATATTATTTCCCCTAACCAAGTAAGGCCGTAGCACTAACTTATTGCTGTTTCTATTTTTAACTTGAACTAACAAATACGAAGATGAAACAAATATTTATCATACAGAGCTTAGAATTCAGGAATCCACAAGTAACTGAAGAGGCATTTAAGATTGCTGCATTAAAAACTATGTTATTTCTTCAGTATAGTTTAGCCATTTCAAAGATGGTGCATGGAAAGAAATAGTTCTAATCTTGGTGAAAGACCTGCAGATGAGAAAAGACAGATATGTACACCACAAGGCAGATATGTCAAGTCTCACCTGCAGCAAAGTGAGACTCATCTAATCGCCTCCTGTCTCACTCTCTTTCCCTCCTAGAGAGGCGCACATTTCACTCATTTTCAGCACAGCATCAGAACCTTCTTTTTAGTCCATGACCACCACATGCCAGAGGTGGTTGGACAGCAGCAGCCTCACCTGGGATGTGATGATGCCCGTGTCTTACACCTGAGGTCACGAAGCAGGAGAGAGGACAGAGGCTGCAGTGCCATCCAGTACTGCAATGCATCCCCTATGACCAATCACCTTTATTAAGAGAAGCAATTTACCAGAGAGACAACTTTCCCAGAACTGTGGGATTTATACAGTTTTCTTCTCTATGGGTTCTCTGCTGTCTACAAAGATGTGAGGTCATATTCAGTGGCACTTCCGTAGGGCTTTTGTGTTTTTTATCCAGACATTTATTTTCTGTGAAATTCTAGGAATTAATTTTTAGGCCTAGCTTTCCTTATCAACTTTACTTGAAAGTGGCAAGCATATCAAAAGCTTTTTGGGAGGGATATGGGGGGAAAATCATATAAATATAGGAATCATAATTGCAAATACCTTCTTTCTTAAGGAAACCATTGTATATATATTTAAAAAAAATAAAAAGAAAAACAAGACACGGCATGACAACAGCACCATAGAAGAGGAAGGTACCTGGAGTTCTAACATTATTACATCCAAAGTCTTTCAGAATTTACAAAGAAAAAAACTGTCAGACATATTTGCAACAATTTGAATTTGATTCTTCATAGACTACGTAGCCACCTGCTGTGTAGTCCCAGTAATATAGATGAATGTGTTCATTAGACTGGAACAATGTGGCCAAATGTTACAAATACTAACATCATTCTGAGGCAAGATTAAAATGCAGATATCTGGTAAAAATAATATCGAAGGTATAACTTGCAGTTATCAGTTTACACAGGTAAACCAGCGTACTGATTCTCCTGAGATACAGGGCAAGGCAAGCCAAGCCAGAGAACGGAAGCCTGTAGCACATCATACTACATCTTGCATGAGGAACGCAGTCACCATAAGCTCTGTGCAGTATTGTTGGAGAATACATGGACAACTTTTCAAAGAGGAGACATTTATAAGCAAAGCCAAAGTTTGAAATAGGTTTGCATGTGCTGCCTGTAAGACTGTTGTAACAGAGAGCTCCATAATCCTGCAGGACCACTATGGAGTAAACTGATGACCTGACATAAATTGATGACCCAAGACCAAATGGGCCAACATTTTATCCAGGTGAAACTTGCAGCAGCATTTTAAAAGGCCGGGGGGGAGTGGGGGTGGGGGGGGAGGTGTCAAGGAAGTGAATGAGAATCTGTAATTATCCCAAACCAATTAAGACCATGAAATACATTATTTGCTCATTAATGTTTACAACATGGCACTTCTTTTTTCCAAGACAAAAGAGTGCAATACTTGAGGTATTTTTATGCAAAGAAGCCATACATAATCCATAAAATCACCTGTCAATTTTACCTACAATTTTAGAATTCTGGTTAAGAAGTGTTTCAAGATTTACTGATATGTGCACAAGAGCAGCACCTCCTAAAATTGAGGACTAGTGACACTTCCTATATTGAATATATGTCTGCCAAGTTGATTGTTCTAGTCATCAAGTAAGGACTCCAGTTTGACCCAGAAAAATGGAGATTATTAAAGTAATACAAAGATTCTGGGTTGTGAAGGCAGTCTACTAATTATTTGCAGAGTTTACCATCTGTCTTTTTAGAATTTGTGTACAGCTAGCTAGTAAAGAGATACTATTTGGTTGAGGAAAGGAAAAGTTCAGATTTGGTCAAGAAGTTTGTCTTTTAGCTATTATGTAGACTGTTTCATAATTTGTATAATTTTCTTCAAATAGTCCTTACAACCAAGATTCGCTCTACTTTAATAAACAGGGAATGACATCACTTTATTACTCAGCATGTTGTAAAAGATATAATGTTCCTTCCCTTTACTCTGAGCTTGCCTAATTTCCACAAAAAACACCCAAACTTCAAAGCTGGAACCAATCAGTGAAAATTACTGGATTTGAACTGCTACAGGATATATTCTGCCTTTGCAAGCACATCTCTTTTGCCTTTATATCTGTCTTTTATTTGTTCTTGTAGTAGGCCAGAAGTCCATGCCACCCACAGGAGTACTAAACCTTTGAAGAAGTGTTATGTTACTTAACTGTATTTTCAATTTACTTACTGCAGCAAATATAATTTTCAAAACACAGATGCATAAACAGGCTGGGGAATTTTCCCCTCCTTTTCAAATAATGATAGAAATGGGAGGAAACATGACATCCTAAAGTCCTATGTTGTGGCAAATAGCATGTAGTATCAACTCTTTCACTTTCCATATTAAAATTGATCAGGATTTTTTGCTTCCAGATCTCTGGTCAGTAGGTTTGTAGTTTCTCTAATGAATGAGAATATTCTTCCACTTTCTAGTTTAAATTTATTTTCAGCACTTTATACCCATTTTCTCTTGTGCAAACATTGCCTGTTCACTTAAATAGGCCCTTTCCTTCTCTCATGTTCCCATTAAAACTTCCGTAATGTTATTTTAGACAGCAATCAAATGGTCTCTCCTATCACTTTCATTTTGAAAGGCTCAACAAACCAAGCTTTCTAGACTGATAAGAAAGCTTCTCCATTCCCTTGACCTTCTAAGTAGCCCTTTTCAGCATTTGTTTCACTTTGTGTTTTATATCTGGGATTTCATGGTCATTTATATTAAAACTTTACATGGAATTGGCAAATATACATAGGAATATCTTTTTCCTGCACTTAAAGGGAAGAACCGTGTTGAAGGTTAGAAAATAGACCTTTGGTAGTGCTCTTGATCTTTCTGATCTCTGCTTGTCACAAGCTGTAATTTTGAGGACAGGGTTGTTTTGGGTTTTTTGTTATGGAACTATTTTAATTTGTTTTAAAATGTAGGGAAATTATATGCTGGTTATGAGACACACAGAGCTGACCCCTACAGAATAAACTTCAAGTGCATATTTGCCTATAAATTTGGAATGGAACTTTGATGACAGACCAACCCCATTCCTCTTCCCTCCTCCCAAACCACCTGTAGTACCAGTGAATTTTATCCTCTTATTTGGAAGTATTGTTGAGTGTATTGCGGTTCTTCTAAATAAGCATAAGACCTGTTGCCAGATCCAATCAGTGTGGCATGGACAACGCTATGACTTCTAAACCTCCCACGTGCTTGGATAGCATAGGATTCTCAGTGAGACACCACCAACTAGGAGCTCCTGCCAGGCTGAAGTGGGTGTTATATCAAGTGGGGAACATTACTGTCAAGAAATTACAACCTCAACATTGACAGAAATGTTGACAGCACCATTTCCACTGATAGTGGCATCAGAGCAGATTATGATCCACAGAAGACTGCCCAAAGAGTGATGATTTAGATGAAATGCTCCCAAATAAGAAAAAAAGATCTGAAAGGAAAACTGCAGATGACAAGGATTTTATCAGGCCGCTGCTGAGATGGAGCACACTTTCTCTTCTGTTCTCAGAAGCATCCTGCCTGTAGAGATAAACTAACAATAATGAAATCTCTTTCTCCACCCATTCCTTTCTTGATGGCAGCGAGACGCATGACAGTAGGGTATGATAAATCCTGGGTGGTGACTGAGGGTGTGCAACTGCAAAAAATGTCATCTTTCAAATATGTTTCTACAAAGCTTTGAGGGACTCAGGACCAAATCTGTTACTAGTGTGGCCTGAACTGAGCCAGTAAAAAGGTTTGAGGAATTCGCATGGCTCTCAATTTCCAAATGCAACATTTGGATTTTTTCACTCTGATAAAGAGTAAATAGATGTATCAAACACTCAGAATTCACTGCAGTGTAAATTTGCAAGGTGTGAGGGGGTTGTGTCTGTGGTCCCCTATGACCCCCCCCCGCATTCTTTCCTATTTCATACATATTCACAACTCTCACTATCTCACTTTCTCTCATCCCTAGATTAAAAACAGAAAAGAAAAGGAACATGTTCATATCTAGCATGTATGAGCAGTAAAGTAAACAGAGATCACTTCAACCTGTAATCCCTGAGGAGAAATTAAGTATATGTTTAAGACCATGCAAGAATGCTGCAGATGGGGTGAGAAGAAAAATATTGAGCTAAAACAGTGTAGGAGGATGTGGCAGTCATAGTGATACTGCTGTATCAGTGATAGTCTGATGGTATAAATTAGTGAATTTTTGTAGGGACAAGCAATATCTCTTAACAAACTTTCTACACTTTGTTGATGATGGAAACTCCACTGCCTCCCCCCCCGCCCCCGAAACTGAACATAGAAATGGTAGTCTAAATCTAAATCGAATTTTGCAGAAATCTAAATAGAATTGGAAATCTAAACAGAATTTTACAGAAAAGGCAGTTGATATCAGGATAAAAAGGTGAGATGATAAAAATATGGCCAAGGACATCAGGCACAGTGATTCTCCTGCTCTGAAAAATTTATGAACAGCTTCTTTAAAACTACATGTGGTGAAGAATTCTCTGAGTCATGGACTAGCAGATAGCTCCATTGAAAACAACTCTATTATGAGACATTGGGTCTACACAGAAGTGTGCGCATAAGTCCAATTTTGAGGGTGGATTAACATGACTGTCACTGCTTCATATTTGTTCTGTGGTCACAATAGAAGGTAACATGCTTGTATAATTGGTAGGAATGACATGTAGAATATACAGTTGAAGAATGATGTTACAATGTGCATTTTCTGACATTAAGATCTATGCTGAGTCCCACAAAAATACTTTCTACTGAGCAGAGATGTTCTTGGCACCAAGCAATAGACCTTAATCTGATAATACCAGGAAGGCAAAGATTGAGTACTGGCCCAATGGCTTATTATGTTGTTGAATTTACATGTATATTTAACAGAAATGAAAAAATTGCTGGAAAGATCAATGGAAGACTGCTAAAATTTTTCAGAAGTGTAAATAAATCTCATTTTGTTTAAAGGACAGCTTGCAACTTTACTCAATACATTTTGGTATTACTCTCTACTTTTCAGTCCCTTTCCAGAATCTTAGCGTCCCTTATTTCTTGCAAAATCCCACTGTATTTATGTCAAACACTGTATTTATGTCAAATGAACTTCCATTCTGTTAATTTCCAGGCACCTAGTGGATTTACCTACAGGTAAAACACAGAAATTTAGAGCTGATTATCAGTATCCTGCAAAACAGTGCCCATATATCTATGGTTTTTAATTTATGTACGCACAACTCCCAATCTGTTAAATAGACCCTCATCAAATATTTAGTACTCATAATACTCAAAGATTTAAAAATTCAAATACTCATAAAGCTATCCTGAAGTCATCAACAGGTATACTTACAGGGAAATTTTCCGCTCATCTGAAAAGTGGATGAACAGCTCTGAGTCCAGGAGACAAGTTTGCATATAAGTTAGAACTGGACAAAATTATGATTAGGTCACCGCTTTTATCCTCAAACTTCAGGTGGCCCTCAAGCAGTATTAAAAAATTGTCTGACACTTTTATCATGAAGATCTTTCTGTATATGTAACCGTGTGTGTACAGCCAAATTTGATCTTTTCTAGTTTGCAATATCTTATGATTTATTCCTTATCCCTCATTTCTACTTACCTAAATTTTAACAGGTTTATGATCTCATCTTCTAATCTGCCTAGGTTGTGTTCAGCATTCAGAGGGCCTTAAGTAATTCCTTTCTTATTCTCTGGTCTTGGCAAGGACCATGTCTGCTTTATAGACAACAATTTTTAGGCTACTCAAAGTAACATTGCTAAAAAAATCCATGATAGACTAATCAACTTTCTTGCCCATGTTCTTAATCACCCATATAATCCATTCTTTGTTGACTAGAGATGAGGTACTTGAGAAACTATCCTGTATTTTTCCTAGAGAAACAGCATTTTTCACTGCAGGCCTTTAAAAAAGTAGAGAGCTATTTAACAGATCTACTCACCTTTATTTCTTCTTTGAGATAAAAAAGAAAGGAAATGCCAATATAGCACCTGTTGATTCCTTGTGAATATGTATGCTGTATTTTAAAACCATTGCCTTTTTAGCAGGCTGCTTTTGGGAAGCTAGAGAGTGATGCAGGGGTTTGAGAGCAGGATAGGAGACGTGGGGAGAGCTTGCTGGAATATAAATGTTGCAATACAGTAATTACTTTTAAAAGGCAGATTTAGAGGGAAAGAGGAAAGACAACAAAAATTGGAAAGAGGGAAATAAGAAAGGGAGAAGGGAAACAAGAGGGAAGGAAAACAAATTGAAAGGTGAAAAGGAAAAAAGGGGAATATGAAGGAGGAATAAGAAGAATAAGGAATTAGAAGAAGGGATGTTACTCTTTAATCCTGTAATACCCCATTGCCATTGCTAATAGAAGGCCGCAGGCTTTTGTATGAGTTTATAAGGCCTCAGGTCTTGCACTGGCTGAACTTTTCTTGGCCTGCCTTCAGCTTTGTTTCATGTGATTTAGCTGTAACTGCAATTTTCTAATTACAAGGTGACTATGACTGGTTTGCTTTGCTTTTGTTTATCTTTGTGTGATACAACCACAACTATATAGAGATGGCAATAACAAGCAGTTATTCTGCATAGAAGAAAATATTTGTGACTCTAACACAATGACACTGTAGAGAAATACAGACCTGATATCATAGCAGGAGCCTCGAGAAGTCGGAACATGGGATGCTGTGCAGAGGAGAGTAGGTGCAGGGTGATAATAGGTGAGTTGCAGCCTGGGCCTGGAGACCCCACAGCTATAAACAACTAGTCCATGGTCAGTTAAAGTAACACAGACGTGGGGCTGGATGAAACTGCTTCTAGGGGTAACAAAGAGAGCAAAGAAATAGTATCTAACGTTCATAAAAGGGAGCATCTGTAGCACATTCGGGTGTAATGTGGATATGCAGACTAATGAAGAAAGAGCAAGGTGCAAAAGCGTGTTTGGAAACATGTAAAAGTGACCCTAAGTGGATCCTAGAGAGAAGAGGAAGAAACCATCAATGTCAGCATGATGTTCTTCCTGGTCAAGGACTCCAGATGCTACCAAGTTACAGTAATCCCCTGCCACCACCACTACCACCACCAGAGAAAAAAAAACTTTGGGACACAGAGGAGTAAGGGAAGGGTTAGCATAATAGCAGGGCAAGGGGTAGAAACTAAAAAGTGTGTGTATTACAGTTTTAATCCTATTATTATTATTGTTTCTTTTCTGTAGTAATAGGGTGTTGTCTAATGATGATTCTTGGATTAGACTGTTAAAATTTCAACTATAGTAAGTTCGTGTCTTCGTATATAAGAGGTGATTCTCCTTTCTTCATAAAACAAGATTTTGATTTTAACAGGGAAAGGAGAAAAAAGGGGAAGGGGAAAGGGAAAGCAGAACTGGAAAGAGAAATCAGAAGGGGAAAGTGAAAGGAAAGGAGAAGGGGAAGCAAGTTATAACATTTATTGCTAAGTATAAAAACCCCTTGTTTATTATTAGCTGCAAATTGCTTTAAACATACAGCTATTTACACTGTAAAGTGCTTCAAGGAAGCGTTCGGCTTTATCTGCCTGCACTATGTCCTAGCACAATGATCAGCTTTGGAAAGACTTGAAAGACCTTTCCTGTCTTTTTCCAACTAACTTTAGTGGCGTGGTCCTAGGAATATTACCTACACAGCAGAGAAATGAAAATTGCTCTCTCTCTTTTTTATTATTATTTGTTTGCACAGCAGAGAATTGTGTGTTGGAATTTATTGCTGATACAGAAAGAGGTACAAATGACCTGTAGTAGTGGTCTGTTCCTTCAGACCTCCAAAGGCACTTGGCTTTGGGCTGCAAATATACAAAAGCCTCTATAAGGTGACTCCTGCTGTTTTTTACCACTGGGGTCTGTAGGCAGCAACACTGCAATGTAAAGACAGATAAAGCAAAATAAAGAAGGAAAAGATTTCATTTGTTGTAAAATGACTTTGGTGGAGCCATGTCAGTGTACACGGATGGAAGATCTGTTCCAAGAAGTCTGCAGAGCTGACCTTACCTTCTTCTCTAGGCAAACATTGCATTGACTTTGCTGAGAATCTGTTTCCAGCTTTCTGCATTTTATTTCAAGTTTTCAATACTTGGAGGGTGGTGGTTTGTTTTTTTGGGGGGGTTGGTTTTTTCCCCCCTGTTTGGTTGTATTTCTAAGCTCCAGCACTTGGAGTAAAGTGATTACAGAAAAAAAAATTCAGTTTTATTTATTGACTGAAGCCTCATAGTACAGAGAAGGGTTCTGTGATCATAATGAGCAAGCCGTTACTTAAATCCCCCAAACCACAAGAAAAAAAATAATCCACATCCTTGAATATATATTCCAGTAATAGAGAAAGAAAGATGAAGGGAAGAAACATTAGAGATTTTTTTAAGCCAACATCATTTTTAGGGACATAGCTATATTTTATAGGAGATTCATCAAGTGATTGCCAAAATTTAATGGTAGGAATGTCAGATACTCCACGGTGTTACAGTGTCATTCATTTCAGCAAATTTATAGAGATAATGTGGAAGACACAAAAAGTAAAGCTGTGTCAAGAGTTTTTATTTTGAGAAGATGAACTGCAACAGAATCATGCCTCCTCTTTGGCAGTGACTGGCATTATGTGTGTGTGTTCACATGCATGCCTATAGATGTTGGATGCATGATTCCTGTGTGTGACTGTCATTCATCAGGCGAGCTTTTCATTCATATTACAGTATCGAAAATTCCTGAGGGGTGAGTCTTGCTGGCTTCAAATCATATCTTCCTCTCAAACCCGTACTCGTTTGAATTTTAAATAAAAGAGAGAAGAAAGAGGTAGCTAATACGTATGTGTGGGGGAAAATGCAGCACACCTTTCTCTTTCATGCTGTAGCAGAAGCAAAGACAGTGCCATGCTTACCCACCTTGTTAAATTTTTAACTCCTACATACACTATCTCATCATGGGAATGGAGCAGCAGCTATTTTGTTTGGATTTCAGTAAGCAGCTTGGTAGAGTGATTCAACAGAGGGGAAATAAAGGAAAAATTAAAGATTAAAGAGGAAAATAATCCAATTCCCATCCACCTGAATTAAAAAAAAAAAAAAAAAGGACTAACAACAACTTATATCAATTTAATATTAGAATTTAATAGTGAATTAAATACAAGCTGAATCAAAGCTGAGGCTAGAATTAATGTATATTTGCATAGCTGAACTAAGAGCATCTATTTGGTGATTTCTGTCAGCCAGGAATCTTATCATGCATGATTATTTTTTTTCCCTGAACATTTTCAAATTCAGGCATTTTCCAGTATTCATTCCTGTGGGCTGTAACTCTCACAAGATGGAGTTCTCTCCATGTAGCAGCCAATGTGCAATTGCTTAAGAATTTCTGGGGCCTGCTACTTTGTCTCTCACTTGGGCTTAGTTTTTGGAACTAAATTTAGTTGTATCTCAATTTAACTGTGGATAAAATAGTTGTAAAAGTGTTTATTTCTCATAGGGTTTGGAGAAGTTATTTCTTATGTTTTCTCTCTCACTTTTATTGTTCTTTCACTCTTACTTTATGTTTCCCTATCTGGCTTATAACTAGCCATTAGAGCAGAATTCATCCTCTCTTGAAGTCAACAGTAAATGTCCCCAACTTTGTTATTATATATATATAATTGTAATATCTTTGGAAAAGACACTGTGCTTTCAGTGAGATTCTGATCTATGCCACCCACTTAATCTAAAAGTTAGAAGACCCTAAACCAGTCATCTTGGCTTCTTCTGTGGCTAGAAACACTTCTGGAGTAGGGCTCATCCTCTCAAAAGAAAGATGTCCGAGTAATGTGAAACGAATTTCCCTCAGGAGGCACTTATTTTTCTCCATTGACTATAGAGGGAGTCTAGGCAACTAGCTTAGATGAGGTGCCTATTTTTCAGAGTGATAAACTTAGTTGAAAAGAATGGGAAGAATTCATCTCACTTAGGTTATGACATCTAAGTTAGGCATTTCAGTATGAACTAGTCATTTTAAACTCCTTTTGTAAGTAAAGGAGAGATATAAGCACTTTTGCTTATTCCTCAGGGCTGTTCATTTCATCCTAAAATGACTTGTTAAAATAGGTCAGATGACTTCATGCTTCCAAAACTGAGAGAGATGAATCTGACCTATATGCTCAAAAGTACTCAGCACAAAAAGACTTTGATTTTAGTCATATTCTGTACCATCAGTATAATGAAAATTATAAATAATCACTGTAATATTTGATGGGAGTTTTTAGAAAAAAAGAAATAATAACCTTGAATTATTCTCATTACCTTATTCATATGACCATCTTTGATTTTCCTCTGCTTCTTCATTTTACTTCTATCGTTAGAGATTGCTTGTTTAGAGATTCATAGTTCCTTTTCCTTCTGCCATATCTTCATCCAACAGAGCAAGCCTTGAAGGGTATGGTGGAGAAGGAAAACTTAGTTACACAACTGTCATTTTGTGTCTGTTTCCCAGTACAGACAGGTTGTGGGAATCTCACACAAATGTCTAGTTAAACAGGGAGATGGATGCCCAGAGAAAAAAATGAGGTGTGTTACTTGCGTTCGTAGAATGAACTATGGAACCTGTGTAACACTCTCACCACTGAGAGTTTCAGGTACTTGTAAAGAAGCTATTATCTACTCTCTCCCAAACTATTAATGTTAATCAGCACAATCAACATTTACTCTGTTTGATTGTATGTTTTTGATTTACTTTTGTTTCAGTAGGGAAGGCTAAAATGCTGAACTTAGAAGGAGCTTTCATTTTGTGTCCCAAAAGGATGAAATTTCATGCTTTTTTCAGATCCCTTTGGCAACTGTCAAGACATTTTGGTCTCAAACTCATCTGACCAAGATGGCTCCATCTCCTCTGTTCTTATCGCATTATGCTTCCAGAGGTCAAGAGGGTATCTGTACTAGTTCAGACCAATTCGTTGAAGAGTTGTGAAAATTAGGACAAAACTCTTGACCTTAACCTTGGATTCATTGATTTGGATGCAGGAATGATGGACTGTTGGCTGTAACTCATTGCTCCTTCAGAAGACTGTTTTATTTTGCACCCAGGGAAGTTAATTTAACATATTTTCATTCATTTATTGTTATTACTATTTGCAGGCATGAAGTGTTATTAAGAGCATTTGTCTGGCATCCATCAAGGACCCCAAACGTGGATAAACCTGAACTCAGATTTTACTTTAGTATGACAAATGCTCCCTGACATAATCTTCTGTAGTCTAGTTATTTACCTTTTTCGTGTAGAGAGCTGTTTTTGCCAAGCCTTGGAACAGTCAAAAGATGTGTTTAGTTCTGCAAAGTAAGTGTATTCTTGATTGTTATTAGTCTTGATAACTGTTGCTGAGAGTATCTTCAGCTTACCATCCACCACAGCTGCTTGTCACAGTTGCTGTTGAAAAAACAGACTAGATTTAGCCTTGATGGGCACTTTACACTAAAAAGACACTAAAGAAAAGTTTGGGGTTGAGTATGAAAGAATTTATTACCATCCAATGTGCACATATGCACCTGCAGCTCCTTTAAGATAAAACAACAGTCTTTGTGAGCAGCTGTGTAAAAATCCATAAAGAAATCCCGCATGTAAATTCAGCCATTGCATATCCAGCACATACTTTAGATGGATACTGGACAGAGTGAACTATCAGCTGCTTTTGCTGCTTTTTTAAAGCAGCTCCAGAACAGGTAAAGGCAACGCATGCAGTGTACTTGAAAACTATTCTTATAAGCTTTAAATCATGGATAACTTACCACCTATCCTCAAGATACGTTTCTGTTTTAGTATTATTTCTGTATGTTGCAATACCCAAGCGCTACTTCAGTGTTACTACTACTTCTGAAAGATTGAAACTGTCATTCCCAATGAGATGGAGTTATGACTGTTCATACTATGTAATCCCTTTCATAAAGTCATTGTTATGGCACTGTAATGTTTTTTATTTTAGTGGCTATTCAGATAGATTCTGAAGGGGAGGTTATGAACTTATATCGGGTTGTCTGTCTAACGTCTGTATAATATTGTCAAAGTGTGATACAGTAACATAGTTAAAGTGAGATTTTTGTTTCTTTGTTTGTCTGCTTCTGCCTTTTTGGTTGTAGGAATTTGTATTGTTCTTTTTCTGCCCTTAAGGAAGGGGTAAAAAGAAGTAAAGTACTGGTTAGAAGAAAAAAAGAAAAGATTAAGAATCTACTTAGTTGTTTGTTCATCAGCCATACTACCTACATTTTCTGCGGAATTATTTTTACTTCGACAGTGTAATGAATATGTCCTTCTCAGTTCTGTCTTCTGGGAAAAAAACCTTTTCCTTCTCCAAATGAAGAATGTCAGGGAGTTAACTTATTGTTTCCCCACATGAATGGCCTTGATATTAGGATGTATAGGATTTCTTCCTTCTTTTTTTTTGTTTTTGTTTGTTTGTTTGAGTTTTTTTGTTTGTTTGAATGCGTGCTGCCTGGATGAGTGAAGTGTTTCAGCTGTGCTGTGCATAGTCAGTTATCAAATCCATTCTGTGTTTAATATTCTATCTGTTTTAGTATCTATGGGTCAACATTGGGAAAAACAGCAGCCAGTACCTGGATTTTCCATTAATTCTGTGAATTTAGCAATCTGCAAGCAGAACTCTGACCTCAGTTACATTGGATGTGGATCAAAAGAAATTCTGTTGTTTCTATTGGAGCAACACCCTGCTTATATTGGTATAATGTAACTGAAAATGTCCCTTTAAAAAAAACAAGAACAAAAAACCCCAAACACAAACGAACTTCTTTTTTTCCTTATGCTTATTTTTTGTTTAATATTGTGTTCATTCATGAGGTAACCTGGTTTAATTTCAATATGAAAAACCTGTATTGAAAGTAAGGCTCACTAGGGCAATGGCTTGCAGAGACAGTCACCCCGAAGTCACTTGTTGAAGTCCAGCACAGATCAGTAGCAGTGAGGTCTCTTTGGCAGGTATAAAAACTCTTCACTGGACTTCAATCCATGCAAAAGAGATAAATTCCTCTGGAGGAGTGTCAAGGAGTTGGAACTTGCCCTTCACTGAAGTAAATTGCTGAGGTAAATTGTCGGTAGCTATGGCTACATTTCATAGGCAACGACGAGAAAGAAGCATTCTATTTCATAGATAAACTAAATCATTCACTGCTGTGAATGTTCAGTGCAGCACTTTTTGCCATCACTAACCATAATTAAAATAGCATTCAGTGAGGAGTTCTCTGTTGACCCTCATTTGTATCAAGCAGGTGATTGTGTCCATATTCTTGTGTACACCCTGCTTATAAACGCTTTTTGCTTTATATGAGAGGCTAATAAAGTAAGATTGTTCCAGAAGGATAAGAAATATATAAAGTTGAAGGTGATAATTTTTATATTTTTCATAATTTTACACTTCTTTCATCACAGTTGCTCAATTTCTGCTCTTTTTTAATCTGATCTTCAATGTTAGATTGAAATATAAAGACATAAGAGCCAAGAACAAATTACCCAAACATGAGCATATTTCTGCTTGAGAGTTGGTGAACTTAAAACATAATTAAACAAAAATTGATTCTTCTGGAGAAAAGAAAAAAAACATCAAAACCAAGCGCCGAAACTTACAGTGGGGGAAAAGAGTAGTAAGGAACTATGAAAAACCCTTTAAGTGTCTGGAGAAAAAACAACCCACTGCTTAAAAGTGACCCTCTCTGAATATGACATACTTGCACATAGCTCTTAGCCTAGTCTTAAACTCTGCTACTTCTCTTTCATCCCTGACAAAAAGGTTTTTGTTCTAGAGTCACCATCCCCCCATATATAGCAATTGCACTAATAAAACAGAGCAAGTCTACATGTAAACTTTTTCTTAATATGTCTTTAAGAGCATTAGGAACATGTACTACCACATAACTGTGGGTTACAATTTACAGTGGGGAAAAAAAAAAGGAACATTCCACTTTCAAGGTGGATTTTTTTTGAGAAAAAAAGAAACAAAAACAATGCTGGAAAGACCAGCAATCCAGATACCTCACCTCTGATATTCTCAGGAATGTAAATATTTTTCTGCATTTCCTTTGGCTATATACAGATCTCTGGCATCATGGCTACACCAATTCAAATAAATTAAATAGTGACATGGAATATTTCTGGATCCTAGAAGTCAATTGGCTGTAAAACTAAATTGTAATAGTGGTCTCTAATACACTTTTGAACCATCTGACTTGAGATATCCCAATTTAGAGATGTTATGGGCTTAGCACAAGCCGGGGACCAGTTTTCACACATCCACCTTCTTTGGAAGGTGAAAAGCATTTAATAACATGGAATAGCCTTTTCCTTGCTGTTTGGCCTCAGTGCCAGAAAACAGTGCGGGGCACACTTAAACTGACAATTTCTGTGTTTATTTTCAGCTCCACCTGCTTAAAGATCCATAAAAATTTATTTTCTGCCATTGCTAACAAATAAAAGAATCATGGAGCAGTTTAGGCTGGAAGAGATTGCTGGAGATCATCTTGCCCAATCTCTCACTAAGAAAAGGGCCAGCTGAAGCTGTTCGGGACCTTGTTTGGTCAAACTTTGAATATCTCCAGGACAGAGATCCCACAAGTCCTCTGGGAGCCTGTTCCAGTGCTGGACCACCCTCATGGCAGATTTTGGCCCATATCTAATTCGAATTTCCATTCCATTATGGCTCCGAGTCCACACTGTGAAATTACCAGCAATTAAATTTGTGCCAGGTGCCAGTCCTGGTTATGTGCTGCACGAATCATAGAGAGTTAACTGCTGGGGACCTAAGCAAGAGCATTGGAAGAAGTGAACTCTAGACAGTGCTGTGGTGAGCACCTTCTGCCTTGGTTCCCCTGGAGGGAATCGGCTCAGATAGCACCAGCAGTGCTCTCAGTTTGCTATGGCAAGAATGCAAGTACTGACATGAAGAACATTCATATCACTAGCTTACCAAATCGTGAAGGTAGATTCACCTCATATTTTCCCTTGAGAGTCCCTTGATATATTTCCTTGAATATCTCCCATATTCAGAGGATAGCATCAGACATTTCCAGGGGATTGTTCAGAGCTCAGGCAGGCAACAGCAAGCTGATGACCAACCTTGGCACTGCATTTTTCTTCAAATGCTCCTTCTACCTTAGCTGTCAGCTTAACTTTCTTTGTTGACAGCTGTAGGTATGGAGATCATGGTGTCTTCTGGCATGAATCAAACCGTGGGACAGTAGTCATTTTAGTATATTTGGTAATCTTGTGCCCTAAGCAACTATTTTGCTTATGCTTTGAGTCAGTCTTATGCTTCTTTCTTTAATAAATATGTCTGCTTTTCTTAAGTCTCTTTGAAAGGAAGTTATATGCTGATGTTTCTGAATGTAAGTGTACTGAAACCCACTGAATAATGTAATGAGATAAAAGAAAGCAAATAGGGCATTTGTAAGTCTTTGCCAATACAGCGAAAGGAAAGCAGAGCGTAAATAGCATAATCTGCTAAACATGACAAGGAAAAAAGCAGGCAATTAGAGTGAAGAGTTATATTATCTGTAATGTGTATGCATCCATATGGAGACTAAGTATGTGTGTAAGAGTGTGCACATACAGCAATAAACATATATAGAAATGGAAACATATATATGAGTGCACACATGATGAATTTCTAATTAAGATGAGAACAACATTCAAGCCTAGACTCGAAAGTTATCAGAGGCCTTGCAGAGATTCCCCCTGGAGTTTCTGAGAGCTGGGTTTAGTAGCCAGTAATTTCCAATTTCTTAGATAGTGTGTAGGACCATGGTGCTGATTAGCCCTTAAATAACACTCTCCCTGGAAAAGTAAAGTCTTTAATTTCTTTAATGGTTGAAAACATGTCTCTGCTTTTCTCTTTTTCACCTTCAGAAGCTCTTGGTTAATTGCGATCTGGCCTCAATATTTATTTTTGGGTGCTGGGGATAAGCAAGGGTAGCCCTGCTGAAGGAAAATGTAAAGGGGTCTCATATTTGGGGAACTGCTTTCTCTAGTGGAGAACTGATACATCATTTTAATTCCTGCATTTTTAAAGTGATGCCTGGGGTTTTTAATCTTGAGTCTCCCTTTGACATTAATGGGAATCATGTTGCTGAAGTGAGCACGTGATGCTTTGATAATTGAAAGGGAACATGTATGATAGAATCATATGCATTGGAGAGTTAAAATACCTGTTCCACTAGGAGATCCTGACAGTTTTCCTTCTAACTCAGGAAATGAAGATATTTGCAGCTCATTTCTTAATGTATTGTTCAGTTCATCTATAAATGCATCAGAATAGCTGCCTTCACTCCGTTCACTGGAAGATTTTTGTACAGGATAAATATAGTTTATCAAGTGGAAGTGTCCCCTTCCTTAATCTCATCCCATCACTTGTTATTGTTTTTGTGACCCATGAGTAATCCCTCTCACCCAACATACTTTACACCTTTTTGGATATTTTCAGAACATGACCCTGCTTTCTTCTAGGCCCTGATTAATTGATTTAAATGGATTTCGTTATTTTAATCTACTGACTTCATAAGTCAAGCCTTAAAGTCCCCACAGGTATTTTGCCTATTTCTTTATTCTCTGGACTCTTGAGGTCTTTTACAGATACAACAAGAAAAACTTCTAGCATTGCTGCTGAGGAATCCATTAACAATGCGGTGTGAAGGTGTCTCAGAGATGATCTGAAGACCATGTTGGAGAACAGAGGTATTTATTCCCCCTTTTTATGAAGACCATATAATCAGTGGAAGAAGTGTGCACACCCTTCTTCTGGAAACAGATTTTTCATTTCCAATTAGCATTTCAGAAAGTGACATTAAAGATTTTTGGAGATAATAAGTTCCTTGACGCCTTCAGAGTCCATTACCATGTATAGTGCAAGAAAGAAGGAACTGAGAATCAAGATCTTGTGGTTTAAATATTGCTTATATTGTCTGTTGTTTTATCAGTTTACTCTATTCTTACCCTGTCTAATGTAAGGGCATGACAATTTCTCATCAGTAACACAAAACATCGTTATATATATTTACTCTCCCTATTCATCCTCCGAAAAAATCTTGTACATATTTAAGTGGGAAGAAGGAAGACAAATGAAGATAATATACCCTTTTACGATTTGTAGAAGGCAAAACAAAAGGAATTTACTGCAGTAACGTTTCTGCAGTTCACTATGTTGAAAACACAACAGGGACTTCAGAAAAGAAAATGAAAAAACAATCAAAATTTAAGCATGTATTTTTAAAGCATAGCAAAAATATCTAAGGAAATTAATTGGGTAAAATAGTCATTAAGCACAGTTGAGGTTGCTACCACAAATCATTTAAACATCAAAAGCAAAACTTTCAGTCTTTTAATGTTCATTTTCTCCTGCACCCTGTGAAGAGTATTTTCTGGTTGCTGCTTTATCACATTTGCATCAAAAGGCCATGTAGGTATCTAAAGCATCCTGGCAGTGGAAGCTGAAATGGAGATATTTTGCATGAAAAAATACGAGAATTTTAATGTGCTTAATCCAGTTAATTATTAAGCAGGCAAACAGCCCTGTGAATCTGATGGGAACATATATCCTTGCTTTACAGTTAGGGACATTCAGGTTTTGAAGGAATGAGCTATTGTGAGGGCAAAAGCAAGAATGGATACAATTAACTTGTCTATGACTAATCTCAGAAACACTGATTCAGAATAATATTATTTCTCTTAAGTACCAGCAATCTACCAGGAGGCCACGTTATGATCCGGATCCTGAAAGGTGTGTGGGCATTCTCACCTCTGTTGATTTCTGCATGTTAACCACGGGTGTCTTCTTTAACAGCAAAATACAATCAACTGATACAAATACAAAATATAATACAGTTGATATTGGAATCATCCAGCTCCAGCTTTCAGTAAGAGCACAGAGCAAGGTGTATTTGCTAAAGAAAAAGGAAATATGGCTTCATGTCCCTTTTTATTTCAAAGGATTCAAAACTTCATCTCCGGTTTCCCTTGCAAGTATCTTACCTAGAAAATTACAGGGTGCAGTGGCCGGTGAGATAGGAGGGCAATAGAACACCCTGAGATTGAACTGCTTTTCAGATGAGAAAACAAGTCACAAATCCAGGATGAGGGGAATGTGTTTTCCATTCCTGAATGTTTGATTGCACAGTTAGGAAAGAGAGCTCAGTTCTAAGACTGCTCCTCAAATATTTCCCTCTGGATGTCTAAATATAAATAAGCAGAAAAATGTACAGTGTGCTGGAAGCGCAGGGGGTTTTCACCGTCTATCTAACATAAAATTCCTTAACCTTAAAAGAAATTGGGGCTCAAGCACCCTACCCAACATAGTATTGTAACCATCAGTCTCCACCCCCAAGCTCCATCTTGCAATTCTTCTTCATGCCACAGTCTCTACTTTCCTGTCTGAACAGTAGCCCACTTTCAGCAAGACAGACAGAAAGCTTCATGGGAAACATTGTCAGTGGTATAAGACTGGAACTTCAGTAGATCTTTTAATGACCAATCTACACTACAAAAGTTGAACTCTACTCTCCTGTATTGTTTGGATTAGAGAACTCTACTCAGTTTAGTGTTAGTTCCTGCATGGGCAGAAGTGCTTAAATTCACATAGATAATGATAAGTGTTTCCTATTATCTAATCCTAAGAAACACTCCAATCAGCATGCAAGTGCTTGGGGATCTCCTGGGTGACTCACATCACTTTCTTCCATTGCATTAATCAACATTGTAAGCACCCAGTCTCTTATTCACTGTATGGTGACTTAGGTGTTTGGAACGACCTCTTTGTAGCAAACAAACATATAAAATCTTTATTATGGTTGAAATATCCATAGTAAAACAGTGGAACAGTTTATGGAAGTTTTAGCCTAAATAATTGGGTACAGGGAGATGGGAAGACAGAGGCAAAACTGTGGTTAAACCTCAGCCATTGTTATTCCCAGTTCTCCCTGACATAAACATCAGTAAGAACAAAAGCGGTTCTGGTACCACAATGACAGAACATGTAATCCTTAGACTATATAATACTGTTCTTTTATAGCTGTGTCAATGCAATTTTCTTTTGGTGATGTTTCAAAGCTTGCACATTAAATATGAGGCTCTAAACACCTCCAATATTGAAGCTTTAGCTCAGTAAAAATAATAGCGTGAAAACATCAAGCCCATTCTCTTGAGTTTTCATGGTCTATTTCTTTGCTTGCAGCAAAGTTGGGTAAAAGTATTTACCTCTTAAATGTTTACCTAATACAGTATGGAGTGTTGACCTTAAATGGTCTTTGCAGCTCATAGAACATAAAATAAAATTATGAATGAGCAATTTTTACTCCGACAGAGACAATGACTATAGCAAACTATGTTTTTTCCTATTCTTATCCTAAGAATACAAGTAATATCATCTTGTACAATTACTATAATTCACAGATGTCAATGGTCACTTTTTGACTTAACTGTAAAGCCAAAGGCATCAATACTGGTAGACAGGAGGAAAGGCTGAATTTATTAGACAAAGTCTTCTGGTAATCACTGCTAGAGTCAGTGAGCAAGACCTAGATTCTTCTGATAAGGAAACATGGAACTTGCCTCAGTCAGTTAGACCAGACCATCTAGGCAGTGACCAAAAGAAACTATAGACAAAGAAGCCCTGATGTTTGCAGTTCTGATCAAGCTAGTAAGTGCAAAGCAGAAAACTCTCCCTTGGAGTTGTGCAATAACTCATTTATCAGCGTAATCTCAGCTCTGTGTTTAACACTGTTCACATCAAATAAGCATTAAGGGAATCCATCTGTGGGCTCAAAGCAAGGAACTCCTGCAAGCAGCTTTTTTCCCCTTCCTTACCCTCACAAGAAGTTAACTTATTTACAGAGCCAAACTGCCCTAGGCAACATTTGAAATCTACCAGCACTTTCTCTGCTGTCCTGTTTGATTGTTCCCACACTCCACCTAAGCCTTCTTCCAGATTCCTATGCAGCACATTCCCTACAAACTCTGCATTGCTGAATTCTTCAACAGCCATGTGCCCGCAATGCATTTCACACCAAATGGGTAAACATCGCTTCACCTTTTAACTAGCAGGCTATACACCCAGGGTTTGCCTTTTTTCTCTCCTTCCATGTTAAACTCTGGACTAGCATACTGTCCACCCCGCAACCCACAGAGACATGCTGGGGTGGGGACTGCAGCCCATGGGTGACCCATGACAGGGCAGGGACAGCCCTGAGGGGTGTCAACCATGGACCACTCCTCTATTCTTTCAAGAAATGCACATTTTCTAATATATCTGACTTTACAATTTTTCTCTTTCTCTTCTTTGACTTTCAAGTGCCTTTTCAGAAAAGCCAGTCATTTCTAATAAGCAACAAACCCGTATGTATCCACTTATATATATTTCTTAAGTAAAAAGAAAAAAAAAAATTATACTATATTCACACAATGTAATGTTGCTCTGCTTAGGGTTTGTGATGAGAATCCATTACCAAAAGAAAAACTACAGTGCACTTGAAAAGCATTTTTTTCCCCCTTTCACGTCTGGTCCTTTGATCTCCTCTTCTCATGTTTCTGTTTTTTTGTTTTGTTTTGTTATGCTTTGTTTTCCCTTCCCCTTTCAACCTGAGGCATGAGTGATGAATACTGATGTGAGAGAGTTTGGTCCTGTTCAGAAATCCAGAACACTGACATACAAACCTGTCCAAGTTGTTTATGATTTGTAGGTCAGGAAATCTGTCTGAGATATTTAATTATTTTGTGAGGCAAGAGTTATGCTTTCAGTCACTGGATAGCAGGTTAAATAGCTTCTGCAATGCTCCCAGTTTTAATACAAGTTGCTGTGAGACTTTATGCAAGCAGCTTTTTCTGATATTATTGGAATGTATTCACATTTTGACAAAAATATTAACAAATACAGCTTTGAAAGGATTGAAACCTTTCTCATATCCATAGTTCAGCTGGACTCATGCTAATTCAGTGTAGTTTCTTCTGAGATACTTAACTTTGTGTGGTTGCCTGTATGGATAGATATAATAAAGTAAACTGAAGAATCTGTTCATTTTTAGAGATTACCCTCTCAAAATTAGAATATTGAACAATCTTGCAGAACAATTTTGTTTATGAAAATGTATTAAATTTGGGGAGTCATCTTAAACCATGTTCAGGCTAAAATTCCGTGTTCTTGCTGTAGCACCTTTAAGGTTCACCTGAGATATTAATAGGGCATTGAAGCTATAGAGCTTCACTTCACACACTCTGTTGTGTGTTATTTAAATCGGGAGATTGCTTGCCTGTAAAAAACCTCCTGATTACAAAAGAAACAACAGAGCAAATGCTTCAGGACATTAAAAATCAGGTAAAAAAGATATCATACTGAGCTCCTCACTTCCAGATTGTAATAAAATTGGGTAAATTATCCACCGTAACTAATTTATTCAAAAGTTGCCCCTTCTTGGGCTCATGAATTTATATTCAAACAGATTTGGATTTCTACAGATTTGTTAGTCAATGTCACAATTACAGGAATAGCTGTACTTTTAATCCTTTCTTTGGACTTTCTCTTTTCACACTCTTCAAGTCTTATATTGTGCATGTGGCTTTCAGAGGATATGAGTTACAGGAAGGTATTGCCATGGGGGAGTGATGATGGGTCTTTGTAGGATTACTCTTTCATAGCTGTCCTTGTGCATGCTAATACTCTGCAGTAAATGCAAAACGTAGGTAACATTATCAGACTGTATACTAAATTGCCTTATAGTAATTTGTTCAGGAATGCACAGTTTGAGAAAAGAATCACCAAGTCCTCACTTTCAAATTAGGTTTTGGCTATAAGATGTGGCTCATCTTCTATAATTTACTGATTTATCTTAATGAATCAAGGTCCATGCAACTCTCTTTCTTAAGAACTAGCACTCATAGAATGAATTATAGCATCCTGTGATAGGTAGTATATACCGTTAAAGTAGGATAAAAGCCTAATATGGAAATCATTTAAGTATTTCACACTGTGCACACACATGCATTATTAACGTGAGGTCTCAAAACCAGGGCAGATTGATGGGAGAACCTCAGCAGCTAAGGTACCTGGACCCAAAGCAATTCCAGTTCAGAGGATGGGTGGCCTGATTTATGCAAGGTTCAACAACAGATAAAATAAGCTATTTCTCAAAAAGATGCAATACCTCAGGTTGGACATTATAGTAAAATGGCTTTATGACCATCAGACTAGAAGTTACTTGAATCTGATGTACTCTAAGCACAGACAAAACTTCTTTCAGTTTGTCTTATTGTACCCTTAAAAAACCCCTTAAGATAGCCTCCCTGATCCTACATTCTTACAGCGTGGTGTTGTGGTCTGAGTCTCACAAAGCATTTCCAATTATTTCTTTAACACTGGCTTCACTCCCTGTCTGCTGCCCCCTCCCCCTGCCATTATTTTCAGCTCCTCAAGAACTGAACTATATTCTAGAAAAATACTTGGGCAAAAGTCAGGGAAGGTCTGATATAGGACATCTCTGTAAAAGATCTCTGTATGGTGTGGAGAGTATACCAAGATATGTATACGAGAAATTCCTTCTTGACTTTCCTGAGTGGCTTTCCTGACATTTTAGATATTAAATTAATTCACTGCATACATATAAACAAACAAAATATCAAAATAAACACGTCATAACATAATATTTATAAATTATTAGAAGAAATTTTAAATCTATCATACTCAGAGTTACTGGATGAGTAGTTTAAGTAAATACACTGCATTATTGCCAACTGTTACTGTGTAAATGTTCTCATTATTCGCAATTTAATATCAACATTAATTGTCCACTTAGACTGTTTATTACTGGGTTTTGCTTCTTGGATGATAAACATGGGGGGGAAATGAAATATTCTGTGAGATCCCATTCAGATTTCTATTAACATTGACTACATAATTGCTGGGATATCCCTTACAATGAAAACCTCTAGCCAAATGAAAAGTGAAGTATATAGTAAAAAAGGCATGACAAGGTATGAAAATGAGTCAGTCATCACTGACATCAAGTTTTCTTTGATTTACATAATTCCAAAACTAGATAGAGTCTTTACCTCAAGGGCACAGTTACTTCACAGCTGGGACAAAATACATGCATATGATTGAGAATTAATTGCAGATACCTATAGAGGATGGATATATTTTCACACAAGTATTTGCTTTGTCTCTTTCCTAGAAGAAACATGTACACCTTGTTTTGTGAACAGAAAAAAATACTCATATATACTATCCAAACAAGTGTGTGGTGTGTACCTGAATGAAGACTTATAGAATCATAGCATTATAGAATAGTTAGAGTTAGAAGGGACCTTGAAAATTGCCTAGTCCCAACTGCCCTTCCACTCAGTTGCTCAAAGCCCCATCCAACCTGGCCTTGAACACCTCCAGGGATGGGGCAGCCACAGCTTCTCTGGGAAACCTGTTCCAGTGCCTCACCACCCTTACAGTAAAGAATTTCTTCCTAATAGCTAATCTAAATCTACCCTCTTTCAGTTTAAAACCGCTACCCCTCATCCTACCACTACATTCCCTGATAAAGAATTCCTCTACATCTGTGCTGTAGGCTGCCTTTAAGTACTGGAAGGCTGCTCCAAAGGTCTCCCGGGTGCCTTCCCTTCCCCCCAGCTCCCTTAGCCTGTTTTCATAGGAGAGGTGCTACAACACTCTGATCATTTTTGTGTCCCCCCTCTGGACTTGCTTCAACAGGTCCATGTCCTTCTTATGCTGGACACATCACTGCAGGTGGGGTCTCATGAGAGTAGAGTAGAGGGGCAGAAGCACCTCCCTTGACCTGCTGGCCACACTTCTTTTGATGCAGCCCAGGATACAGTTGGCTTTCTGAACTGTGAGCACATGTTACCAGCTCATATTGAGCTTCTCATTCACTGACACCCCCAAGTCCTTCTCAGGACTGCTCTCAATACATTCTCCGCCCAGCCCAGATTTGTGCTTGGGGTTGCCCTGACCCACATGCATTACCTTGCACTTGACCTTGTTGAACTTCATGAGGTTCGCATCGCAGAGGCCCACCTCTCAAGCCTGTCCAGGTCCCCCTGGATGGCATCCCTTCCCTCCAGCGTGTTGACTGCACCACACAGCTTGGTGTTGCTGGAAAACTTGCTGAGGGTGCATTCAATCCCACTGTCCATGTCACCGACAAAGATGTTGAACGGCATTGGTCCCAGTACCCACCCCTGAGGAACACCAGTCATCACTGGCCACCACTTGGACTTGGAAAGAATCTTTCTATTTCCATCTCTCACAACTGATTCATATTCAGCCCATTTTTATAGTGAAAGAGGGACATGAGCATATGACAAGTGGTTGGCAGGTTTGTAAAAAGTTCTGCTCACTGCAAATAAAAAACTCACATCTGACAGCAGCCACAAAGGAAGCAGTATAGACACCCTGCTCTAGATCACTGATGGTGGAGGGAAGAGAAGAAAAGAAAGGAGAAACAAAGAGGGCAGGATTTAATTATTCTTTCTCTCATAGAAATTCTATATAAAGACTGAGGAATACACTATTACTGAGTGTAGCTGAAGGAAAGCTTAATTGTTGCTTTGGTGCTATCTGTTCTCAATGGATAAGTGAGGAACTAGATTTCAAGGTTTTTATACTTTAACTTCTGCCTTTCACTGACCCTAAACAAATGCTTTAAAAACAGAAGGAAGTGTTCTTTGTCTAAAGAGTTGATGAACTTCCCCTTTATCGAGATGTATATTGTCTACTCTTGCTTTTAAAGATAGTGGACAAGAACTGACATAGAGAATTTTCTGTTTGCAAAGTGTTGGGTGTTTTTTTAAGTTCTTCACTGATATATATTTTATACTCTGTTGACGAAGGGATTATCAGCTGGAAAGTACTATTTATTAATAAGTTATTTAAAATATCTTATGTGCTATTTTATGACAATTTTGTGTCTTTTAATACAAAGGTACCTTCCCCCAAAAACATAACTCATGATTTTACTTCTTAATCCTCAGCTTTTTAGTGTAGTTATATGATAACAAAACCTATAAAACTCACAGGATAAGTAATGTAAATAAACAAGTTCTTAGAAAAAAAAAATGGAAGAAAAATGGGAAAAGGAAGACAAAGTGAAAGGGAAACAAAAATATTTAAATGTCAACTTAGGGTGCAGTAATGGAACTCCTGACTAAAGCATCTTTCATGATGAAATTCTATCTTACGTGTTTGCCTATCTTCAGCACATTATGGCACCAAGCGTGATAAGAAGATCTGGGATCTGTGGAAAAGTAAGATGTCATCATCAGAGCAAGGTTCTGTGATTTACAGTTCAGGGTAAATTTAGCTCCTGAAAATATATTCACGCTTAGACCAGTTTTCTCATTGTGCCATCTCTTTGGAACAAACCTTTATTTGCAGTGTCAGGGAGAATCAGTTCACTTGTTCTTTTTTTGAGGGTGGTGATCGTTTATGAAGCTTGCTAGATTTTGTACCTCACAGAGCGGATGCTTGTTATACTTGCCTGATTCTTTCATCCTTTCATGAAATGATCAGTGGGCAATTCTCACCCACTCGCAAGGTATATCATGTCTCACTCCAGTTGCTGTGCCCTTCAAAATGTTTACTTGTTTTCATTGTTTTGAAATATCGGAGTCCATAACAAGATGCTCAGAAAAAGCCAAAGCTGACCTATGCCACCAAAACTGTTGAATAGTCAACTAATATTACATGGCTTTTCCTGAATGACTCACAAGAGAGCTATGGTACCTCATAAAGAAAGCTCTAGTATTGGAGATCCCTCCCTGTGTACTTAAATGTACTTTGTACCTAAGATAATTAACCATTGTTTTTTGAGTTTGCAGTACTAATCAGATTTTTTTTTTTTTTTAATTTTATTTAATTCTTTTGGCTGTGAGTTTGTGGGGGGAAACTGAGGTTCCCGATGGGATTTATAAATAAACTAGTGAAAACACAACCACCTGCAACCAAAATGTTCAGGTAAGGCAAGTTGGTGTGAATAAACATCACACAAAGAACCATCAAAAGCCAGCGATTTAAGAATAACTTTGTGCATGTCTCATTCTGGCCTACAGCAAATCCCAAACTAATTAATTCACAGTCTATTGAGTTTTCTGCTAAAAACCACATGGTGGGAACTAGTGCTTAGCAAAGGCAGGAGGCAGAACTTCAGCCAAAAAAAAGGCCTCTTTAATGTTGTTGTATTCAAGCTCAGAATGGGTTCCCTGAAAGAAAAACAATCAGAATTCAAAGGCAACAGAGACCTAAGATAATTTATGATTTCCATAACACACACTGTACAAGCAGGCTGGAGAGGACATATGATTCATGATGGAAGAAAAACAAAGTGACTGAAAAGTTGACTACAGCACATTTTTTATGGAAAGGGTGTTCTTGAACTTGGAATACATCCATTGCTGGGACACCTTACTGGCAATAGTGCAGTTTGGAAAACAGATTCAGTTAGAGCAGCAGCTTCTTGTGCTGAGAGCTGGGAGCTTGTGAATGGGGCAAGAGCTGGTTCTAGAAGTAGTCAATGGTAAGGTAGGAAGTACAAGCTTCAGGAAACCATTTGAGATCTAGTACATGTCTCATAACTGGAGCTGGACTAGATGCATTGCAATCATGAATTGAAGAAATTATTTGAATTTGGTTCTCTGAAGAAGACAGAGAAAATGCGTAGTGGAACAGTGTTTGGATCATCCTTGAGGTGGAATGAGGTGACCTGAAATCATTTAGGTCCCTAGTATAATGTGATTAAGAGAAGTATATCCACCTTCCCACAGTACTCTAGGAGTTAACAGTGCTGAGACATGTGTGTATCCATTTGAAAGAAAAGAATCCCTTTGCACAACATAATTTTCGTATTTGTTTTCACTTGTAATTGTAAGTTTGAACTTATAGTTGTTTAATTAGGTAAATTGACTTTTTAATTTATTTTTTCAAAATTCAGTAATGTTTTACTATATTTTATCTGAAATAATGAACTCATACTGTGATAATAATCATGACAGAATGAAAAGAAAAAACATTTGAGACATTCCTGTTATCTGGCAACAAGTTCCATCCAGTGGATGTAAACTTAATTGCAATATATTTCCTTAATGATCTGGCCTAATTGGGACTCAAAGATATGGTCTCTTTTGAATGTCGCCTTCCTTTAACAAAGTGTTTGTAGTCTGCTCTATTTGAAACACCTTTAAATGATTAGGTTTATGTATAAGTAATGATTTTTCTGAATATTTAATCAAGACTTGGAGAAAAGGACTGGGAGAAAAACATGACAATTAGCAATGGGAATGACCTTTTGGGTCATCAGGCTTTTTTTCTTTCTTTTCCAGTCATATAAGAGTGTAGGTGGTTTCCTCACAGTACATTTTGTAGTGCTTTTTCCATTCTTTAGAATTTGAGCATTTCATGTTGAAAAAATGGCTGGAATACAGAAGGCATGCTGGAACCAAGTTTTCTTCTCACTTCCACTGCTGTAAATTAAAAATCTCATCACCGCTGAAATCAATGCAATTGTTCCCTGTTTCTATTAAGGTGAAAATTAGGGTGCAAATTCCAGGCAAAATCACCAGTGGTCTGAATCATCCTTTTGTGGTGTCTGTTTTCTTTGATGATAAAGGAAGCATCCAGTAACTACTTTCCTAACTTAGATTTACTGTTCTTATGTTAATTCACAAATACTTCTGCTGATCATTCATACACATGCACTCGTTAATACTTCGGTCACACACACACACACACGTGTAATGAATATGTTTCATCCAAACTGTACCAAGAAGAGCAGTAGTTGTGACTAATAAGTTTTAAGTACTTAAGAAAGAATGAACGTAAGGTGATGAAGGTGTCATGGTGACACTATCTGCTTCTGCTGTTGCTCAGGATGTTATGCAATTTGAAGTCTTCTTGAAAGGGAGGAAATGACAGGGAGACACAAAACTGGGTGCTGTGGCTACCCACTTGTCTCACGTTGGACGGAGTAGTAGGATTCCAAATATTTTTGATTTTTCATTATGTTTTTATATTATTTTCTTAGAAGCATAATTTGTTTGCTTTTGTATTTCTCCCCGTCTCCTTTCTCTTTTCTCTTTTTTCTTTTTTTCTTTTTTTCTTTTTTTTTTTTTTTTAAAAACAGGAAGGATATTAAAAAAGATACTTGACCCTAAAACATAGTTGCACTGATATTTCAAACCATTACACTAGCTTCTGCTGCATTCACACTAGCTGCCAGCCATGAATAAAAAACTGACACATCGAGGCAACTTTAAAACCATGTATATATCACACAAACTCAAACTGTCATGCACCTTTTATTGTAGTTTATTTTTTCCCCTGTTATTGCTCATTACCGAAACCTGTGTTCATGTAAGCAGAATCTTTCTTTTCTTTTATCAGCCAGTACCTCTCCCCTGATTCATGAGTTATGCCAGAGACTAACTTTAGTAATATCACTATGCTTTTTTATCATGGGAGCTGCAAGAGGCCTGAAGCAACCAAGACCAATCCCCCAGCAGATCAGGAAGGAAGGACCTTATATAAATGCATCAAATTAAAAAGGCAAGGGAGAGACAGAACATCAGAAGGGGGCTAAAAGCATCTTTTTACAGGGAGAATCCAAAGGCTGATATGGAGATCCACATACTAAAAGACATAGGGTGGGCCAAATAGCTGAAGAAGCATGCAGTGTCAGAGCCTGTGATATCCCTGATATCCAAGTTATCCACAGAGTCTGGCAAAGGAGCTGGTAAATATGACACAACATCTCTGGGTTATCCATGGCCTTCTGGAGTTACAGCTGAACACTAACAGCTACTGGTGCATGTCTAAAATCTCAAGTAGGTTCCTGTATATGGGCACATGTATTGCTCCTTTTTCAGACTTTTAAACAGACTTTTGTCTATTTGTGAAGCTTATTAAACCCAGTCTTTTTCTTCCCAGAATTATGTCCAAGTAACGCACACTGACTGGTTTACAATTTCAAGCTTTTTGCATTTAGTTTCCGTCAGAGCCCATGAATCTTTTATTCAAAGCTACACCATGATGAAGATCCAAGGTACATATGGGGGCCTGCTTCTCTTTCTTTGGAGATGTTTAATTCTTTTTTGAATCTACAGAAAGCATATGTACCCACCTCTGGGATGCACACCTCTTGGTGTACTGGGCTTGGAAGTACCTCTGCCAGGTAGGTGACTCTGAACTTCACTGCATATAATGTATTTGGCCAAAGCCACAGTGAAACGCTGGCAGAGTGTAACAAGTTGAAAATTGATTTCCATAATCAAAATCACTCTCACAGTAAAGAACTTGAGGTGTTCCAACATATTAATTTACAACAATGTCAAATGAGGCAAAGGAGGAGAAGAATTAGGGCATGTTTTACATAGTCTGTATATCGTTAAAAAAAAAAAAAAAAGAAAAAACCCAACCAACCAGCCAAACAAAAAAAACAAAAGCAAACCCACCACCAAAACACAAAATAGGGAATTGCTTAAAAGAAAATAGAGAACAAAATATTACCAGAATACTGTCCTACAGATATGTAGGTTAATGGTTGGACTAGATGATGTGAAAGCTCCCTTCCAACCTAGGCAATTCTATGATTCTATGATCCTATGATTCACATTTTCTTCCCTTTGCAAACCAAGCAGACAAAGGATGAATCTCCCAAAAGATGTATTTTAATTTGAGAATAGATTAAGACTGATACAAATCACTCGTAAGTGGTGTGGATGGGACCAACTTGCTTAAGGACCTTTACTTTTACATCTTTTACTTTTCACCTTAATTCTGCATGCCATTTTGAAAGGGTATGTCTTCAGTTTGAAAGGTGACTTTGTGGGCTAAGTGTCTTACTTCAGGTCCGAACCTAACCCAATGCTTTACCCAGGAGAGGGGAAAAAAAAAAAAGTAAAAAAAAAAAAAGTTGTTTTAATATGTAAGTAGTTACTGTTATTCTTTGCCCTCATTTGCCACTGCAAATATGCTTCACTTTGCCTGCAACCACAAGACAGTCGATGATCCTTGCGTCAGTGTCAGAGCTGTTTCATAAAACAGCCAGCAGGAGGTGGTCCGAAAGCCAAATTCTGAGTGCTCCCCTGGGGTCTTAATGGGTTACCTTTGAATTGGAGCAAGCCCTCATGGGTCCCAGGCCGTTTGAACCCCATAACTGGGTCTTCCACATAAGTAGCTATCAAGCCAATGGGTCTTCTGGGTTCTTACTTAATATGCTTAGAGGTTTTGCTATTAGAATAAATTCCAGTTCTTTTTGTTACTAGATTCCCCAGGCTTTCAGACTACGATTTTAAGCACTCTAAATGCCACCAGTACTCATTATCCCACCTCCCACTCCCCAGTGGAATTCTTAAGTGACAAGAAGCTGGAAAAATACAGATGGCATAATTATATATTTTGCAGTTGATTAATCACCACAAAACATTAATCACATTTGGTATAACAATACATAATCAAATTCTTTATAGTAGAAATTAAGTTTCTTTCTGATAGGGAATGGATTCCTTTAGGATATTGACATGGCTTTTCAGCATCTGTTTTGCACCAATTCCACATCTGCATTTGATTTAATCAGCTTTAGGGCTCTGCAAAAATATGGCTTTAAGGTTTGTTTCATGTTTCTAAGTGCACATGTTAATAATAGCAGAAGTGCAAATAGAGATATATCTGCTCTAACAAACTACTCTTTGTATGATACACGTACTCATTTTCTGCCTTCAATGAATCTTTTACTTTTCTCCTTTTAAGTTAGTTTGTTAAACAGAATAGAAAATTTCTTTTGAAACAATTCAAGTTGGTAATATATTGACAGAAGAAAGAGGGTCTAAATAGTGCACCAAAGAACGAACTCCACATAGCTTGTTATAACTGTCAAGATCAAAGGCATGAGGAATTGTTGTTGTTCCCGTGGTCAAGGCATGGGCCAACATGCCTTGTTGTGGCCACTCACATCAGATATACTCACCAGTCCATTGTGCTGTCTTTGACTCCCCATTCTCGATGGCTTGTTCTATGATTCTATGATATATAGCTGTCCTGACAAGGAATAATCTTTGGTGTTTGTTCAAAGCCATGATATTATACCACTGGCCCATAGTTTGTATGTTGTCCTAGGATATGCTAAAACTGGTTTCAGCTCTGTCTTCAGATGTGGGTGAAGGAGGCCATGGCTTTCACTTCCAAAATTGTGCTTTACCAACCATATTATGGAACAGCCAGAGGCCAGTACATATTCCATCAATGCTGCTAAATCTGGGTCACAGTATAGTAAAGCTACATAAAACGTGTAAGCCAGAGCAGAATAATCAAGCAGAATTTGGATTTAATTGCCCACTACTAAGGGATGTTCTCCCCAAGATAAAACATGTAAGCATAACTAAGAACAGACTATAAAATTCAGGAAGATAATTCCATAAGATTAACTCATTCCTGCTCATTTATATTTCAGTCCAACATGAAATATGTGCTTTTCTGGTAGATTAAGTAATCTAGCTGCAGCATATAGGCTAGAGAACTGTTTCTGTTCAGGCAAGGGATAATGAAGTTTACTTGGGATGCGGAAGCTCAAACTCGGCTCAAACCCAGTCTGATGGAGGTTTTTGAGGATGTTTCTCCCCATTTCTCAAGGAAGTGTTCTTGCCACCAGGATAAACTGGAAAGGAGATTTCATCCCGTATCAAACAGTCTACTCTGAGAAGACTGTTGGCTTCAAGTGGAGAGAGGTATTCTCTGTTCAGCTTGGATTTATACGTCTTTCTGTTTCTCCCATATTGTGCCTTTAAGTGTCCTCTTGTCTCATCTGTTAATCCCATGGAGATACATAAGTCATCTATATAGTCACTGGCACTTAGTTTCTCTGAATCATGTTTGGAAGACATGTACTTTCTCTTCGAATTGTATGGGCGATGTCTGTTCCACTGTGACAGACTCAAGACTATTGGTTAAAAAACTATACGAAGATGAATACCCTGGTTTAAATATGAAATCACTGACTTCCACTTGACTTTTCTCAATTGAGATACAGATCACTTTTGAAAAAAATGGCAACAAGGTTATTTTTTAGAGTTAAAAGACAATTTATACTCAATAGTACCTCAAACCATGAATTGTACCACTTGTTTAAATAAGAGCATTGTGCAAGCAGATCACTAAGGAAAACAGTGCTAAGCAAAATCAATAAGAAGCTGTATCTCACATTCAGTGTATTCAGCTCTTGATTTTAATACCTACATGCAGGATTCAGAATATGTGTGCATTGTAAAAATAATCATATTTATCATACGTTTGTATGAGGTACAGCAAGAGAGCAAAGCACCATATTTGTGTGTGTAATACTATTTGCTGTTACATGAACGTTATTTGTAAATTAACCATGCAACCTACAAGGAGTTATTAAAAAACAAACAAATAAAACAAAAAAAACCCTACTTTAAAGTAAACTAGATCAACTAGGTTTTGAAACAAAGAACTGAGACATGTTTTCTGAACACATAATTTGTCAGCTGGTGCTCAAAATCGGGATGTTACTGGCTTCTATGAAACACTTTTAGAGCTATGAAGAGTGATGCTATAGAAATAAAGTGACTGATGTTCTGCCAATAGAAACCTCAAAAGGAGGTTGAAAAACACAGCACGAGTTGCTTCTGAAGCTGGAGATAGGAAAGCATTACGTTTTATTTTGCCCTCTAATATAAGCCCCAAAGCATTTTTTCACTAAAACGGGTCTGCTACCTGAACTGAGTCCAACTCAGTCTCTTAGCACAAAGGCAGTGATGAAAAACCCATTCAGCATGTCACTGTAAAATTTCCTTGTTTATTGCTGGAGCGAACAGACCACAGGGTCTTCACATCCGCAGGTTTTGACTTCTATTTTATTGCATACTGAGGAGATGTAGAACCAGCTGTGCACTGCTTATTCATACCAGGGAACGGCTACTTGCCCAACATCCCCACTGATAACAAGAGAACTGCTTCAATTGTAACTGTTCACAGCTATGAAAAAGCATGTCTGAATCCTTAAGGACACACAAGGGTACTGCCGTGATCAATGGTAGATGCGAAAATTGCTTACTTACTTTGGAAAAGCTTTTGTTTTGACTGTCCATGAAAAATTCCCTTGTCACTCCAGCGTGCTTTGGAGCCTTTGAATGCAAGAACTTTATTCCCTAATCATGTTTGCCAATGAGTAAGGAGAATTTCAGGATCATGATTCTAATCCTGGACATATCCCTTTGTCCCCAGGAAGCCTCTACCGAACAGAAGCTGAAGATCTGGCCAGGGCTTATATAGGAAATGAAACATGCTTCTGATAAAGTGTCATTTGAGGAATGCCTACAGAATCTCATAGTGCCTTAAAAAAAGATAGTCTTGAATATGTGAATATTTTCTCAATATCTTTGAAATTAATCAATGTATTTTAGTGCAAGTCCTTTAGCGTGTAATGTCGATCCATGTTAAGGTGAATTTTCCTTTCTAATGCACTCAAAGCAAAGTAAATTTCACATTAACATGGTTGGATAATCCTTTTGCCCTCAGTTTGAATATTTAAAGCAGGATACAAAGTATCTTAGAGGGAAGAATCCTGGGCTGTCAGTAAGTGGAAAACCGATGAAGTAACAGGTATTTCTCATCCCTGTTCTTACTGTCCAACATTTCTAGGGAGACAGACAGAATCTAGTCCTTTGGGACAATTGACTTATATGTTAGAAGAATGCTTTTCTGATCTCTGTGCTCAATACATACTGTAGTGGTTTTACATATTCTCCAATAGATATTTATAACTAGTAGCCTTAGCAGTCTTAGACTTACCTTTAATTTCTAAAGGTCCAGGAGAATAATGTATGTAATTGGATGCTTAGTTGACCACAGCATACTGTTCACTGTAAGGAATAACAAGAATATTGTTATGGGGAAGCATAAGAGTATATTTCAACTGCAGCTGCAGTTGCATTTATACGGTAGATGTATCCAAACTAGTTCAACTCCAGTGGAGGTAACAATGAATCCTCGGTCTTCACTGATTCTTCTGAACACTACAGATAAAATTGCTGTGGGTAACAAAGCAATGTAGATTAAAGTTAGGTTATGTATGATAGCTTCTTCTGAGGTCAGATCTGTGATAAAAATACAAGTTATGTGTCTGTTCCTTGAAAGAGTTAAGTTACAACAAGAAAAAAAAGTCATAAATTGACTAACAAAGCGAGGAGAATATTAATTCTTTCAGGAATGGAAAAGATGATGGTTCTAAAGTTTTCACCAAGCAGCTAAAATATTTTGAACCTACAGCAAAGACCTGTTTACTTCAACTATTTAATTCATTTAGTTGTTTACAGAAATCTCAATATTGCAACAAATAAAGTTTGCAGCGCTCCTAAAGTCAGAGGAGAATACTTCAAAGCTGAAAAACTCCAGGCCTATTTCTCTACTATGTTAGCTTTATAAATAATATAAATACCTCATCCTAAAGTACTTGGCATGATTTTTTGAAGACCAGCTTATTCCAGAGGAAAATGGATTGCACTTGAGAAAGTCATATACTGGTCAACATTATGTGAGACATCAAAGAGGATCTTCAAAAGGCAATTGTAGATCTGCCAACAGCACATGACATTCTAAAACACCAAAGGTACCTTGCTAAAAATATGCCATAATGAAAGATTTTCCCTTAATATGGCTGATTCAATCCCTATTTGATGCCTATATTACCTAGAATTGTGTAAGGCATGGATCTTATTCTAGAGAAACATAATGACTTGCTGAAAAAGAGTATAGTGGCACCTACACAATTCAGTGTTCATTTGAATGAGCAACATATCCAAAAGCTTCAGCAACCTTCCAATTGCCAATAGCAGATAATTTTTGTATCACTATAATGTGAAGAATTTTAGTCAAAACTGAAGTCATATTAAATGGACACCGAGCTTTATGTCTGTGTAAAGCATATGGCCACATACCTCAGACCCAGTGATCTAGGATGATATTTATTCCACTCAGCTTTAGACACAGAGAAGCTGATCACTCAGACTATTCAATTATCTTAGGATAAAAGGAATTACTCTCTGAAGTTACCCATCTCTTTCTCCATCAACTATACAAGGATCACGGAGGCCTAATGTAAACTGAACAACTAATTTTTTAAAAGGCTGAAGGTGGGTGAAATGAGTTGTGCCACAGGAAAGCATTCACAAGGAATTTTGGATGCACAGGACAGGTTGAGGACACTAAACATTCAATAAATGCATTTTCAATGGTCCTTGGGTGATCAAAATCATAAGAAAGCCTTTTGCCACAATGGGGCTGTTTAAAAGCTGTTGTAGACTATACAGCTGGCAGTGAGGCTTTTACATCTCAACACTTAATAAGTGTTTGGAAATGAATATTTCTGAACACATATCTGCAGATCTTAGAAACAATTTAACAAAGAGACATCAGAATCCCCTCTAAACAAACGTAAGTAAGGCAAAAGGTAAAATATTTAAATGGGAACATTTTAATTGAAACAATTTAAATAGGGGGAGGTGAAAACAGATCAAAGATACTCATCAGTTGTGTACTACTAGAATACCTGTATAATGCTGTGGGGTTGCCCAGATTTACAGACCAAGTTGTAACGCGCATGATTTGAAGAAAATATACAGCGATAATAGAAGGACGTCAGTAAGAAGACTGCAGTGTATTTATACCCTCAAGAGTCCACTCCAGTGATATCTCTGATGTAATAATAGACTAGTATAGAATCATATGCTAATACTGTTGCTCACATTTCCCTCAGTTGTTTCACAAACTCAGCTTCCCTAGACATTCATAAGAGTTGTACCTGAGCAAGGACCAAGCAAAGGCAGAATCAGCAACTCAGGAATAAGTAATTTTAGGAAAGTACATTGATTAGCTATCTCTGTTCTTGTTTAAACACATTCCTGCTACACTGTTGACTGAGAGGATTTGCATATGAAAGCAGAATGTGCTCCAGTGTTGAGGAAAGGGTGAGGTGCTCACTGTATATTTATGGAAAATAAACTGTTAAAGAGTGACAACCAGCTCTGAAACTTAAGGGATAGGGAGAAAATAGAGAGAGAGAGAAAGAAAGAGAGATAGAAATCTAGCAGCTTTTGACAGGTATGCATAAATCTTCCTGAAGGGTAGAGTCACCTGAGGAAAGAGACTGTGAGAGACCGTTAAACATTAAGAGTTTTGCAAGATTCCTTAGGAAAACGTGAAAGTTTGCAAGGCATAGACTGGCATCTCCAAATGCAGATTGAAGATCATCAAGAAATCTCTTTGTCTATGAGGTGTTTGGCTCAAAGGACCCACGTTAGGAGTGATGCCTCATAGGGTCAGATATTGGTAAAGGACAAAGTTATGCCTTCTTAGGTCTCTGAGCAGGTGCTGTTCATGATGAACTGTTGTTGCAAACCATAGCAAATCCAGTATTACTAAACAGTACCATTTAAATGTCCTGCCTTATAAGAAACTAGACTCGACGATTATTAGGATCATGATCCAGGCCCAGCTTTCTAGGCCGATCTTTTCACATCTGTAGCTGAGCAATAAATAAGAGTGGCTATAGTTCGTCTGTGTTGGAAGATAAACAGGTTGGCATCAGGTAACTCCTTTCCCACAAAGGGAACAATGGAGTAATGTATGGAAAGAAGAAAAGGGTTTTATTTACCCTTCATCCCTCTATTCATTGGTTGCAATTCTCAACTTTGAGTCCAGTATTGTCCTTATGTGGCTCTTGGTATAAAATGAAGAACTGTTTTCTTCCGGTTTGAGAGACTTTTGTCTGTTTGTTGTCATGAAATGGGGCAAAGAAGAAATAAGGAGGGATGGGACTAGGTGAGGTGGCTGTTAATTGCCCACTTCACCCGCTTTCTCACTTTTCCATATTCTTGTGGGGACAGTCAGAAAGGCAGCATTGCAATCCCTTCTCCAGTATGCAAAGCTTTCCTGACGATATAACTTTTTTGTTCCTACCTTTCTTAGATGCTGTTCTTGAATGTTGCTATTTTGCCTTTCTTCACAAAGTTCACACCCTGTGGAAACCCAAAACAAAAGAACCCACTCTTTCCCTCCACCACCGACTGCATTTCATGACCAGTGATCAGAGAGTGATCTTCATAAATCTGTAAAGACAAAAAAGACAGTGCAGAATGAACAGTTTAGAAGCGATTTCGCTCTAGGATTTGGCTTATGTTTGTGAGATTTTTTTCTTCCCTAAGAAATTAGATCTATAGATGAACAAAAGATCAGATAATTCCATTTTCTCTTGTTGTTGTGATATCAAACAGGATCATATTAGAAAATCAATAAGAAATTTCAGAAGATGCAAAGCCTGGAAAATTATTTTGTCTTTATTTCATAATTTCTTTAGATATTCCTTACTATGACTAGCAGGAAATTGGTGATTTCAGCTCATAGGCATACATACTTGGTCACTTGGTCTGCTCAGAACTGTTGATGTTAAAATGAACCAGTTATGATAATTTGATAAAAAATAAAATTATGCTATCATTGCATATGAGAGGAGTTTGCATGTACTGTTGCAAAACTGGATCACCAAACATCTCTAAAATTCCAGCCTTTCCTTGTCTCTGCCAGTGTGGAAGCTGACAGGACAGTAAAACCTAGCAGCAGTAGCTTCTTTCTCTTCAAAAAACCCAAAGCAGAAAAGAAACAAATAAATAAGATATGCAAAACCCCCAAACCAAAAGATATTCCCAAAGTACAAAACTCAGATCAGTGCTTTCCTAGCCTTAGATGACAAAACGGGAAAAAAAAAAAAATCCCACAATGTCCCCGTATGCTTCTCTCTTTAAAGCAAGCCCAGTCCACCTTTAAGAAAGAGAAATAGCTAAATCCACAAAGAGACATAAAGTATGATTCACCTCAGCTAATTTTAGGTCTTTATACATTTTATGTTTATTCCTGAGCTAGTTTTAAGGTTACCTTTATACTCTAAAAGAAACCAGAACCAAAACAAATGAACCCACGCACTTTAAGAAAAGCAGTTCCTTTTGCTGACATATTTTAGATTTCTCACTAAGAATAAGGTGTATTGTACCCTAAAAATAACTATTTATCTCCTTGCTTCTTAAGAGCCAAAGAATCACAAGCTCAGGGGTAGGATCTACAATTAATCAGATGAAGCCTACCCTTAGTAATAGCAATAATGAAATGGTGACATTAATTAAACTCTTACGGCTGCAACCAGATGCCATAGTTTCAAGGCAAGCAGGGCCTTTTTACAGTGTTTGGGGAGAAATACATAACAAGAATGGGATCTTCAGAAGCTAAAATCTAAGTAGTTTACTGAAAACCATGAACATTCTAAAAGATTCACTTATCCATTTTCATGCAAATGCCTCGCCCTCAGCTGAAGGTTCCCTTTACCTTAGACTGCAAACTATGAATTTTATCTAAAATTTGGAGGTATAGCAGGTCATGTCATGTTTCTATTTTTTCCCGTAAAGAAGCAACATGGAAAGGAAGTGCAAGTGTATGCACTGCACCTTAAATGTTTGGCAGTTGTAGCACTTCTTTTGAAAAAAATTTCTTTAAATACCCAAAGTGTTTAATTTATGAGATCAGGGCTCTCATACCTCAGGAGGGGGAGAATCTCCACTGTGTGATCAGGTATTCTTCAGTGCATTTCTATCTTGGTAAGAAAGATCAGGAAAAGGAAAGAGAAAGACAGTGGAAGAGAGGTGTAGAAATGAATGAACTAAGGGGGAGGAAGTTCTAGGTATGAGTTCCTGCTGTATGAAATACTTCACTAATATTAAGTATTAGTTTCGTTATTTTAAAATAGGCTAATTATCTGCTTCTCAGTGCGAAAGATATCTGTCAACCCAGAACTGCCTAAAAATGTGTTGGACAGACAAGCTAGAGGCTCTTGGATTTATAGACATTTTCCATACAATAGGCCACAGGATCATAGGGTAATTTGGGTTAGAAGGGATCTAAGGAGGTTCCAAACTCCTGCCCAAAGCAAGGTGAGCTCTGAAGTCAGACATAATTTCTCGGGTCTTTATCTAATCAAGTTTTTTCCAAAGATTTGCTCCTTGGCCAGTCTGTTTCCAGCCTGTACTTCTGAAAGGTGATCTTTCACAAGTGCAGGGCTTCGCATTGTTGGATTTCATGAGATTACTGTCAACCCATTCAGGTCCATTCAAATCCGGGGTTCCAACATTTCAGAGAACTGGGTTGGGCACAGTGGTCTTGGGTGAATGAGAAATGGACAGGCAGAACATTCCTGTACTAGCTGCTGAGGCTCACAGGTCATGCAGGAGACAAATTTTCACGCAAAAACTCAGGCAGAACTGAATTTTTGCCTTATGGGATGACGAGACAGGGAAGGTGGGCTTGTCCAAGTCCAATAGCTTGCCCCCAAACTATAAGACAACCATATGGGCAGGATATAGGTAAAATGACAGTGCTAGAGAAAGGAAATCAAGCTTACTGTTACTCTAGAGACTAGCTTTTAGAGCAACCTCATTGTGGTTACGAGCAATCATCCAGTCTGTGAAATGTCATTCTGTTGTTCCCGGGAATCTTCTGTGTAAGACTGATCCAACAAGCACCATCTGAAAATGCTGAGCAGAATGGCCTGTATAGAGATAGGGAGGACACGTTTAGCCAGATTTCAGATGACTAAATAAAATTGTCTGAATGGCTACTTTAAGGCATCTAAGATCTGCCTTAGGCTGGCAGATATTATGCAGGAGCTATAGGAGGTCTGTTTCTGTACATATTGGCAGCTGGAGGCACCTCAATCAATCTTCTGGTTTCAGAATCCTTCTGAAGTTGAGGCCCAGGCTGGGATCCTAGGTATATCTCTATAGGAGCTCCTTATTTTGCATGTATCTGCAGGTAGAAACCAAAGTATCAATTATTTTGATGCTTATAGTATTAAAGCAAAAGCTAAATAGGGATTCTGAGGATCGAAAAAGCACTTTGTGAAATCACTGCTGAGTCATTTGCCCATTCCTATGAAAGAAGCCATCAGGGAACTGAAAACAGATCTTCCAAACTTAGTTCCAGGGCTTCAGAAGCCACGCAGTTTTGTGGGGCTTGATAATATCTAATAAATATAATATTACGAAATGGATAAAAAAAAACAAAATCAAAACCCAAAGCACTGCTGGTTGCATGAACTGAAAGATTTAAAAGGTTTCCTTTTATTCTATCTGAGTCAGTGCAAACAGCCATAGCTGTTTTTTCTTTGTGGGAAATCAGTCTGAACTCACTGGCCATTGTTTCAAAGAGAAAAGTTTTAAATCAAAAAGGAAAAGAAGAAAGAAAAAAAATCAAGTTCAGCAAACTTTTATAGTGCAGAAGAAGAACCACTAAGCATACAGCCGGGTGTTCTCAGACTAAATGACATGCGCTTTTGCTCTGGTGAGCGATCCATATTTTAAGTGTCCCCATATACCATTATCATGCATAACAACCTGTCACTATTATTCATGTCTTTTTCCCAATATCCATATTTTGACATTACCACTGAAAAGATCCAGTGTGCTCAGTGGCTTCTTAAAAATAAATAATTGAAAGCTACTGTAAATTATATTAAACCTCGACATGGCTGACCCTCTCTCGCCTCAGTCCATTGCTGTCTCTTTAAATGTATTCCCTCCTAAATTATATTGTAATTTAGAGGTGCTGAAGTCTTAAGTTTTTTGACTCAAATGTAACTTCCTTCCCAATGCATAATTCATTTTCACTTTGTTCTTGGTGCTGCGTGTGCAATCGCATTTTTGGCAGCCAAATGCAGGCTGAAATCAACAACTCTGTAAAGGGTGAGAATGAAATCAGAATGGACGGCTTGGCGGAAGAAATATTAAGCATGTCACAATGTTTTGTACTCTATTTTGTGAAATGGAGACAAAAACCTCAAACAACTGTGAGTTTAAAGGGAGAGAATGACATTTAAAGTCTGAAAATTATCCACTGCTGATGTCATGCTGTTGTTGCATTTAATTACTTTTCACATCACATAAGCTGATGGCTTCTGAATATTTTCATGCCATGAGATTTTTTGATGAGGAACATACTCTCACACTTTTCATTTTTTAAGATGGAATAAGTCAGCCAATCTCTGTAGACTCAGATGAAGACCATCAGGCTTATCTGATAAAAATGAGTGTCACTAACTTTAGAATACTGACCTTATTTTCTGAAATACGATCCCTGAACAAGTCTTAGAGCTCCCATGATATTAGTATGTTATTGGGTCCAAATTTCAACAGCTTTTAGGCAAAGTGGTTTTGCCAGCTTATGTTGACTGACAGTCATACCTTTGTTTATATCTTTTCACCACGAATAAGTAGCACTGATAACAGACTCATTCAAAAAATAACATCCTCCAGTATTATGGTTTTCTTAACATGTAATTATATCTGCATGTCAGAAAGTGGAAAAGACAGCAAATTAGACAGAAGTGCGGTTGTAACGTGATGGATCAATGACAAAAACATGTCATATTGATATGAATTCATGAAGATTTCACATGATCAAGCATAAAGATGACAAGGTTTTTCCTTGTCAGATCACACAGCGCCTCAAAGATAGAAAGGTGAAGAGGAAGTTGTGCAAATTCAAAACAATCTAGGAAAGTGAGGCGTATACAAGGACAAATTCACAAGAAGATAGTAAATGATGCAGAGGTGACATGTAGTGACTCAGGAAGACTTAGATAAAATCTGTGAGAGGGAGAGATGGTGGATAGGGATAAGCTATTATAAGGAAAGCATTAAAGATGGAAAATAAAATAGGGTCCAAAATGCAACTGAGCCATAAAAACCCCTCTCCCCAGCAAAGAGTACTTAAGGACTTTTCATTTACCTGAGTAAAGTCATGTGTCAATACATTACAAACAAGCACTCTTGTATTATTAGAAGTGCCTAAATCTTGTTGAGTGAGGCTGACAAATCATAATGATGACCACAACCTGTGTGCCAGTAATGACAGCCCACCTGGCTAATACAATCGTCCTTTTTCTCATGTCTTCCTTCTTTGCCCCACCATAAGACTTTGCTTCTGTTCACTGCGGTATGTTCAACCTTTGCCTGTACATCTGAAGCATGGCACAACTGGGTCCCTCGAGACCTGATTCATTCCTTAGGTGATCAATGTCTTCCTGCCACCTCCCTCTATCCCTGTCCAGTCTCACTTCATCACATTAATCAAGAGGATATATAGTTCCTCAGCAGAACTCAAGATCAGGATGTTCAGTGTTTTGGGTGACCTGTACCTTTGCTTTTTGTCTAGGTTTTCCTCAATTCAGTTTATGATCTTAGATTTTCCCTCCTGATTTCTCACTATCCATCTGTCCCATCATTGCACTTTGTGCTCATTGTTATACTGGTGGGGCAAGCTGTGTTTGTATGATAACACCTCCCATTCCGATCTGCCTCTGTGTTTTTTTCGTGTTGTTCTGCAGCGCTAGAACAGCTGTCCTGAGGAAATATGCCAAGCCCCTTAACCTTTCATTATTCAAATCTCTTCCTAGGCGATCAGGAAAGTCTGTGAGCATCCTCCTCTTATGGGAATCTTCTTTTGTCAGTTTATATGGTATTATCTCAGCCCTATTCCTCTTGCTAGACAGAAGAAGCCTATTGCATTAAACAGGCCATATTTTCATTGAGTCTGTTCTGAAAAGACTGAGATGCTTACCCTGACTCATTAAGACAAAGGATGTGAAGACAAAGAAAATAGTTCAAATGGGACGTTTAACTAATCTCCTTTTAAAGCTCTGACACAAAAAACTCGAAGTGAATTACAAGGAAGAAAAGGAAAACGTATGAAATAGAATCTACATCAGTAGATTTTGACAGCTGTGATATTATAGGCTGAATTAATGTTCCATAAATATACATTGGGCATTTCCATTATAGTGATGTCAGCTCTCATTGTCAGTTGAACAGGTGCCTATATAGTAAACCACATATGACTTCTGAGCCGTATGTTGAGTTGTGTTTTCTGATATAAACTGATACTATTATATGATGGAATACAGCCAGTCTTTAATTTTTCTATTAAAAATTTATACTAAAAAAATCCCCTCCCCAAAAAAAAACAAACAAAACCCACAACAGACAAGTTTCTTATATTCATTATAATAGCATATCTTAAAGTGGGGTGATATGACGTGGAATGATGAACAGTATCATTCAGATCAATAAACAGAGGAGCCCATTAATCTGTAAGGCAAAACTAAGATGAGAAGCCAGCAGTTAAAACACTGGGGTTTTTTTCACGTATTGAATTGGTGCTGGTTAGGAATGATGGCTAAGGAGCTAATTAGAAAAGAACCTCCAACACCCAAAAGGAAAAGATGGAAAAACAAGGGAATTTCTGAATTAAAAAGGCTTGGAATCACTGCTTGCCTGTGCCTGGATGAAAGCTGGGATATACTTTTTATGAAAATGATATGACTTTTTTTCCTCACCAAATAAAAGTAGATAAAATTGATTTTTTTTTTCTTTTATGCCTTTTTTTTTTTTTTTCTTTCTTTCTTTTTTTTTTTTTTTTAAATTAGGGACATGCAGTTTGTCTGGACCCTGGTACAGGAGAACTTTGGCGCTGGTCTACCCCTTGGGGAAGTACTAACTGCAGTGTTTGAAAAATCTCTGTGCATCCAGCAAGCAACAACATAACAGATGGGTGAGCTGGTCACAGTAGCAAAGACTTTTCCTTGCATTATCACATCACAGGAAGCTTCTGAGAGAAAGGCACAACTTCACAGAGCCTTAACTTCAAGCAAAAGAGGAATAGAATTTTTCACATCCTTACATTGCCTAAGAAGCTACTCAGAATGAAATGTCACAGTTCTCCTTAGCACAAAAGTAAACGTGGGATATAATTGTTTGTCATCTTTTACTTAAGTTGCGGTTCTATTCAAATTTCAGGCATGCTTAATTTGACCACAGCCAACTGTCTAAACAAGCAAGCTTCAGTACTTCTGCTGCATCAACAACCAACTTAATAACATCGGCTTACATTTTTACATGAATTTTCTCTAGCTTACTGAAAACGCTGTTTCCTCTACTCACTGCCATAGGCTAGTTACCTGTAGTGGAGCTTACTTTCAGATACATTGAATATAATGAGAAAAACTGGGATCAGATACAAGAATACTGGCAGCAGCAATCTGTGGGAAAGGCTATCTTACCACAATTCCTGCCTCAGCTTTCCATTTTGCAGTGAACCTGAACTAAAAAAAAAAAAAAAAAAGGAAAATAATAGCTAAAATAAATGACGGAATAGATCTATTAGAAACTGTGTTTTCATTACACCAGTCCTCTAGAGAAAATGGCATGATATTGTATAGGTTCCTAGCTTTAAGACAGGATTGAACCTATACTGTTTGGACAGTATAGCAAGTCCTACTTATTTGCTTGTGACCATAAAACAAATTTAATAGTGAAGCAGGGAACAGACACAAGGATATCTGCTGACTGCAGTCATCCACTTAATCCATAAAAGCAGCTGTATTACTGTAACAATCCAAGGATTGTGCTATTACCAGCAATTCAAATTAGCAAACTACAAAGTTATGGAAATAACTTCTCAGCCTGGCCTACTCTTGTTTCTTTCTCCTTTTAGCCCTATGTCTTTGTGAGTCTTGCCTGCCTCAAAAATCGTTCTGCTTCCAAAGCGTTTACACTGTTGGTGATTTTATAGACAACCATTACTTCCTCACATGGCCATCAGAGCTAAGCAGAATGCATCACTCATTTGATTCCTTTCTAATTAATTGAGACTACAGCGATGTGCATAGGTACTAAAACCGGTACCAGTGATTCTGTTTCATTCACAATCGTGGCAGTAAAACAGCCAACCCTGAACTGAACTGCCGTCAAATAATCCTACCACAGTTTCTCTTTTCCCTGCCTGAAAATAAGGAAATTCATGACTCCACATGACTGCAGAAATAAGAAACCTCTGGGACTTTTTCAGGGTCAGTACAAAGTATGGTGTGGCATTTGCTAAATGACCTTAGAAATGCAGATGTAGCCAAGATTTGAGCCCTAAAGTGTTAAATCCAAAGCTTTGATCATTAAGCAAACAACATTCTTGACAGATCACTAACGCTTGTGTTTCTCAAAGGGTCTCTCAGAAGGCTCAAGTGGAAAGTTATGGAGTAGCATTCTTCATCTGAATGCTGTAAACTTTTTGGGTCTGTATGCTAAGATACAAACACTATGAGAATGGCCTGCTTTATGAGGGTTTGAGTATTCTCACTTTCCCTAAAGGCCAGTATACTTCATAAATGCTCTTTTTCACCATGTTTTTCAGTATCATCTTTTGCTCATAAGTGTGAAAATAATGTATATCTAAGGGTTACACAGACCTCCTGCATGTTAAAAAGTCAGTGTTTTCTCAGTTTATACTCTTTAGTTCAGCCCTCCCTAACACACATTTTTTGTACTATCTGTTCTTCTTAAATTCAAGCCATCCTCTGCTCCAGAGGCACAGACATTTTAAAACGTATTATGTTCTCCCCTGTCCCCCCCAGCCAAGTATGGGACTTTACTACATCAAACACTGAATTTACTGAGATGAAAAGTTAGTGCAATATTGGTCCTGAAATGTAGGTGGTAATGCTATCTTTTCATAGCTACATATACACCTCTCTTGAGGAGATTTCTTTTAGCTTAAGTCTTGCAGACAATGCTTTTGAGTCAATATTATGCTGTGATAATTCTTTGAAACTTTATTTCTTTGTATTAGCACCACTGGACAATATCCTTCTTTGAGTGAAACACCATCATTTACCAGTAGCTTATATTCAGACTAGTCCCTGTAGCACAATTCAGAAACACATTTTCTATTTACATTTGTCTCTCCCTGCTCTCATTTCACTTCCCAGAGCTTTTCTCCCCATGCTGTAGTAGGCCTGAATTTTTATGAGGCCAAAACACAAAGCAGTCATCATGAATGACTTATTTAGATGCACAACTTTTAGCATACTGCTGATTCGGTTACTACATCAGTCAAGTTTCCTGAGTACTCTTCATGAGATGTAGCAGCTCCAGAAGGATTTGGAGAAACACTACAATAGCCTGAGAGTTGCATTTGTTCTTGCTTTTGCCCAGCCCTGATTAGAAGAAGTGTTCCTGTTAGCTAATTACTTTCACAGCAGTGACAGATGGCCAAAGGGTGCATGTGCTGGAAAAACAGAGAGGAAAAGGGTTAATGTTGCAGATCACCTCATTCCCCTTTTATTTAGGCTCCTCTAAAGCTGTTGATTTAATGGAGTGATTTCTGATTGGGGCTGGAGCAGTGATTGGAGAATCAGGCCCATGAGGTTTGGTGACCTCCGGGTGAAGGCACTGCAGGTGTGTGGCTAACAAGGTACTAATTGGGTACCAGAGTGAGGATGAAAGCCGTTACAAGCAGTTGGTCAAGAGGCAGGATCGTACCCTGAAGAGCTGCAAGTGCCGAGCTTCCTGACTGGGAGGAGAGGCAAGCTGTATTCCTGGCCAGTTTACTGCTGAACTCTGCGCTGTGAGCCTCTTCTGTGGGAGGAGGAGCCTCTCCCTGGCAGTGCTCCTCAGTGCCTTTCATGCAAACTGCTGAATCCAGGAGAAAAGTTAGACATTTAATTAACGGGTGCGGATGTGGCTCAGTGAGTTATGTTTTCTTAAGAGTGCAGACACAGAGACAAAATCCTTCAGAGAGAGGATGCAGGCTCTGCATCTTCCTTTCTTCTGAAATCTTTAAGAAGTTGTGATGCCTTAATTTCTCCATCCTGTTCCTTCCTTCCCCCATTTTATTTTACATTGGCAGCTCCATGAATTCTGCTCCCCCTTACTCCTTGCTGTCAGTATATGAAATTCCCACCTGCTAACACAGCTTCCCCATGCTCAGGAGTCCCTATGTTTGAAATCAACAGAGAAAAGAGAGAACAAAGGTGACATGCAGGAGCCTGAAAGTGTATTTCCAAACTGTCCATGCTCAGGGGTGGAAGCAATGCTGTCATCAGTAAGGCAGCAGCAAGAACAACTGTGACCGTGTTTTTGGTATTCCACGTGCTACAGACCCTTGCTACTTCCCTGGTAGTTTTCTTGGGTTTAAAACAGTACTTTTTGCAAGGAAAGAAGGTACCTGCTTTGGACTGCACCGGTCAGGAGGTCCATGATAAACCTGGCTTGTACAGCATTTTTTTTTAAAGCTCGGTGCAAGATTTACATGCTTCCCTCATAATGCAAAATTCTTCATCCTTTCCAGGCAGCTGCTCATCTCTTTGTTTACTTTTGCTTTGAACAAAAGATGCAGTATTGACAGCCTTGTCATCTACAAATGTTTACCTTTTGAGTAGCTGGGAGTGAGGGGGAAAAAAGGCAGAAATAAACAGTTAATATATTAGGGGGAGTGCTTGTAAAAATGTTCCACTGTGGGGTTTAGTTGGTTTTTGGAGATTTTTTTATGAGACATCAGCTGCACTTTAAATAGCTGCTGAGATGAATGGAAGCTAATAGGAGATGTTCCTGAAGTTTATTTTCTAATCAGATCAGACTGGATCTTATTAATAAAAGTGACTACTCTGAACAGAACTGTCTGTGGCTAAATAATCAGTTTTGTTATTGAGAAGTGATTAAATTGCCTAAGGAAAAAATTATAAATTGCACCTGGTTTACTAAGATTTAAATTAAGGCTCTTCCCCCACGACTTAATCTATTCTGAATTGCTTTTCTGTTTTATTTATTTAGTTATTTATTTATTTCTCTATATTCTTACTTATTTATTTAATTTCAGCTGTATCGTTTATTCCATAACATGCAGCTCTGTTGAACTCTGTATTTCAGACTACGTTGCAAGGAACACTGACATCAGTCTCCTCAATTTAAATGGTGGGAGAACTGAGGCACGGGGAGGGAAGATGTAACTAGGAGCAATTGTAAAGTATGAGTTGACATAAAAGTGAAGCTCAAACTACGCTGAAAAAAAGGAGTAGCACAAAAATACCCCTTTGTGCAATGGGCTGCAACAGGCATGTTTTTAAATAAGGGGAAAATTATCTTCTGTTTTTTTTAAAGAATATTTGCATTTTAACAGGAAAAGGAAAACAAGTGATGATTTTTGCACAGTTCTTGTAGCTTAATGAATCATCTCAGTTATCTCTATTGGTGGATTTGGTGGAAGGTAGTACTTGGGATAGTATGCTTAGCACAATTGACTTCAGCAAAAGCTGAACTCTTCCCTTCCTTCACTTCAGAAAAGACAATATTCCAAGGAAATTGACTATAAAGTATATTATTCCTGATTTAGACCCTGACTTGGCACTGAACTTCCACGGAGTTATTAAATCCTTTCGACTCTATCACATGCTTAAGTGCTTTGCTGACTTGAGATCTTAATGAGGCCCCATGCAGCGGTTCCTTGTTGGTCTCTGGTGGAAGTTCAGCCTGAAGCTTTAGAACAGGAGAATAGGTGGCTCCAAATTCCCATTCTGTTTTTCAGCTAATTTTTACAACTTGAGAACATCCTTCCCCAGTTCAGGCTTGATTGCTTGATTACAACACTGAGCACACTGATGGCACTCCACAAAGAATGCTTCGTAATTAGCACTACTGATAAGCAAGAGAGGCAACATTAAAATAATAGTTAATGGGCACAGTGCAACAATGTTAATGGGGCAAATTCTCTTTTTGCCTTCACAGTGCAGCTGAGAAAAGTTTGTTCCTCTTATTTCTCCTACTTCAAGCTGGTAATTGCCTATGTTAAACTCAAGGCATCTTCTAGTATAAAAAAAATAAAAAATAATCCCCTACCTTAGCTAGGCATAAAATTCTTTTCCTAACTTACAAACTTTACAGACAAAGTCCCCACCTTCCACAGCAACAAGTATCAGTTGCAACACTCCCCATCATTATCCTTCTTACTGTCAACCTGAGGGAACCGATGAGCAGTGTGGTGCACTCTGAAGGAGGTGAAATTCAGGTCCCACAGGAATGAGTTGAGGATCTGACTGAGAAACTTTTGTCGTCGTATTCCTAGTTAACCAAGACGTTTATATATGAAAGGAGCTCACTTGATCCTAGTTGTTCACATATAGAGGAAAGATCTCTCAAAAAGCAGGGTCATAATGCATTCAGGAGTTGATTGAGTAAAATCAGCAACTTTTCTTTGACCCAGACAGAGACCGCAAATGTGCGGGACTCCAAGACTATAAGGAGTTGACTTTGGAAATAAAATTACATTTGTTTGGGTGTTCAAAATGGTCTGGGTTCTCCAAATCAGGTGTAAACTACCTATGGGTGTTGGTTTGGGACTCTACAGTAGGGTCCATCCCCTGCCATTGCCCATTGCACTCCACACCAGTGCTCACTCCCTCTCGGATCAAAGGCATCTCTCTAGCTAAAGCACATAGCTGCAGTCCAACCTTGAGGCAATAAAAATAAGAAAAGGCAATAAAAAAGGAGGTACTTATTTTCCTGACATGAACAGGTGGTCAGAGGATTCTTATGACCCCAATGCAACTCATTCTTCCAGAGGTAGGTGCAGACAGTTTCTAAACCTTCAAGCTCAGAGTCTTTCTATTATTATTTTTCCCCCAGCTTTTTATTTCATGTACTTAACCTGCTGGTTTTATTTTTAGTTTCTTATATGATAAAAGCCCACCCCAGGAGGCCCAGGAATAAAATTCTCTAAGTGAATTTCCAAACAAAAAATGTGACAAAAATCCCCTTGAAACAAAAAAAAAAAAAAAGAAAAGGGGAGTGGGGAGAAACTCCATGTACTCTTATGTACTCTTTTTATTTTATTATATTATATTTATTTTTTTATTAGGTGGTGTTTGGTGACTTAAAAAGCTCAACAAGTTTTTAAGACTGAATTTTCTGTGTTTAATCCCCTGTGGCGTATGGATGGCACTGTAACTTTGATGAATAATAGGATGCAAGACCAAGAGACTGTTAATATAGTTTTGATTTTCCCAGTGCATAGTTATATGTATACGTGCATGGTTATACACAACATATATGTATATTAAATATATGCAATATATACATTGTGCACTCAGACATAATTTTTATATATACATATGTACAAATACATAAATTCTGATCTTTTCAGTCAAGGGGAAGACAGGGTAAGGGGCATGCTTTCCTGTGGCACTGTTTAGTTCCAAAATGAAATATTGCAGTTTGGGAATTATGCGCAATCAGTGATATTACAGTCCTTCATCTCCATGTAGCATTAAGGACTATAGTTTTTTTATTAACCTGAGGCACCAAGATGGAATAAATTGGAGGTGGATTTGCCCCTCACGTTTCCAGAAATTGCCTCCTGTTCTTTCTCCTCCAAAGTCTCCACTTGCCCAGCAAGTGTGACACTTCATAGTCGGCAGTTCTGAAGAGGATCAGGATATAACCTGATACTACCTGACGATATTACCTTTCAGGTTACTGGGCACTAAGCAAGCATTTGCAGAGATCAGTAGCAAAATTGGAGTAGTGGAAATCACATTTAAATATCTTTTTGTTTCTCTCCTGAATATGTGAATAATGGTTATTGGGTACTCCGTGTCATATGTCCATCACAGAATCACAGAATCACGGAATTTTTAAGAGTTGGAAGGGATCTCTAGAGATCATCTAGTCCAACTCCCCTGCTAAAGCAGGATTGCCCAGAGCACATTACTCAGGACTGGATCTAGATGGGTCTTGAAAGTCTCCAGAGAAGGGGACTTCACAACCTCCCTGGGCAGCCTGTTCCAGTGCTCTGTCACCCTCACTGTAAAGAAGTTTTTTTCTCATATTTGTTTGGAACTTCCTGTGTTCCAGCTTGTGCCCGTTACCCCTTGTCCTGTTACTGGGAACCACTGAAAAGAGTCTGGCTCCATCCTCCTTAGAGGATGGAGCGTTTAAGGCTCCTCCATCCTTGATATCCATCGAGGCCAAGAAGTGTGTATACCCATAAATGCTACCACAGCAGTCCCCAGATTTATTTTGGGTGAACTATTCTTTATAGCTATGAGTCTCAAGATGTCAGGGGCAAGTAATGGACTGCGAACCTTTAGCAGATCTGAACTGCTACTAGTGGATACGAGCCCTGATCTCCAAAGGTGCTTGGTTCTCAGTTTTTATTTCAGATCCTTCTCTACACCCATCAGTCCCACCATTGCAGTGTGAATAAAATGGGATAATGATTCTATTCCAGAGCATTAATGGGCAGAACATGTTTGCAATGTGTTTAGCTGCCATCAATATTAATGCACTCATTTGAGGGGCAATAAATTGATAGAGTGTGGCCTTATAATGCATAAAAATTGCATCAGCTTCAGAGCTGTAATGGAAAATTCCTCCACAAATAGAAGTAATTGGGGAAGGGGCTTTTCCTAAAGTCATTATACTTAGCACTTTGAATATTCAGCATTGGACAAGATCAGTCTTGCTGTCTTCATTTAAGACCTCAGTGGGACAAAAACCTGGGGTTATTATGATGTAATAAAAATATTAAAAATAACAAATTAATAAACTGCCTTTGCTGTTTCAGAAAAGATGATGTGGTTGCCTTCTATAATGACCAAGTTAGAAATATATAAACTATATTTATCCACGGATTTGTTAGTCTGAGAAAATAACAGAATAATGTCCTAAAAAAGAGCAAACAGTTCATTAATACAATATCTGTTTATCCACATATCCCTTCCTCTCACCTCCAGTCAAAAGGAGACGTCAGAACATCTTAGTAAGTGGTCACTCGGGCTGTATCTTTACCAGTAAATTAAACATTACATTTCTGTGCACTGAATGTGATTTCCTATACCATTGTTAGTAGTGTTCCTGGCTTGGTTTTGGTCTGAAACAACTGGTACACTCCCAAGTAATTCCTGTTCATCGCTGATAATTAGCATGGGTTAAAAACCCAACAGGTGGTTGAAAGGTGGCCATCCTCTTCTTGGGGCTGTGTGGAGTAACAGCTTGAAAGTGAGTCATTTTGTGCTCTTTCACCTCTGTGACTGAACAGGTTTCAGTCTGTTCAGTCAGGATTTATTTAGTTTATATCTATAAACACAGCCATCAAAAATTCCTGTGACTAAGTCATTTAAGAGTTGGTAAAAACTCTGCCATATTTATTTACTTAAGGTGGAAAGCATATATATGCCGTAGCAGGTTGACAACCCTATTAGAAAGAAAAAGAGATGTGTAGAGATTAATGCACCAGATCATGTTTAAGTGTATGTACAAGACAGGCAGAAGGAAGATTCACTTTCGTGTATGCTGTCACATGTCAGTTGTGACTGGTAACACCTCTTCTATTCCAGGGTCTTGAACAGGAGACCAATTGTGACAAACAGCACATTGGTAAGGTGAGAAGGGCTCGATGCGTGCCACAGAGGGCTCACCAGAACAATGTGGTGCCAGCAGATTCAGTCTCTGAATTAAAGCATAACCAGTGTGAGGCACAAACTGATTTAAAGAATAGATGTTGTAAGGCATGGAATTAGGTGAACCTATGAAAAATAGGAAAAAATTAAACATATCAAGTCACCGGTGAGTTCTCCTTCAGGCTAATTTAGCAATAACTGGCAGACAGACATAATCCAGACTGCAAACTATAAATAATAAATAGCAGACACCCCTCCACCCCAAAAAAATAAATGTATATATAAGACTCCTCATACCTTTTGATCGATTCCCCCTTCCACCAGCACCACGCCAGCTGTATCAAGGCTAAGGCCTGATGTAACAAACCAGCCTGACAGAGAGGGGATGCGGCACTCAGCAGCCTGCTGAAATAGAGATGTAGAGAGACAAGTGATAACAGTGTGTGGAAAAACACCATAGCCCATGGCTCCTCATTATCCTCATATCTGTAACTCTACATCCGGACCTGCGGGGGATGCCTTAGGGTACCTCCGTACATATCCTGAGGTAAGAAATATCCAGCTAAGACTGAGAGGTAAATGCTGCACAATGCCAGCATTGAGAGTCACTCCACAAGTCTAAGAGGTGAGCAGCTATGAAGTTCACTTTTACCCTTGGGTCTCTTTTGAAGGGCATAAGAATATAGAGGATTTTTTTTCTCAATTTGGGACAGGCCACAACTAAGACTTACAAAGTTGTAGGCATGATGAAAGTGAGGAGGGTGATGATGGACCAGGGGGCCCTGTGGTGTGAGGGTGGGATGAGGAAAACGTAAAATACCTCTTAGCCGTGGAATGGAGAGCCTGAGAAAAGAGGTAGCAAACAGTGTGTGGATTTTCAGAGGGATCCGTGAGAACTGGGTGCCCATCCTCCATCACTGCTCGGGGGCCGCTATCACTGTCACTATCTCTTAATTTCCCAGTCTATGAACCCATTGCACCCATAGGCGACTTTAGGTCACCTTTACTAGTGATCTCTCACTAGTACCAAAATTCATCTTGTAGTAACCCCTGGGCACAATTATCCTGATTCAAGATCCTGATATATTTGGCATTTTTTAAAGAAAACAGCAGAACTTGCCCCAAGCAGCTGGTGGGATCTGGGTTCGTGTCTCCCTCGTCACTCTTTTTAATTCCCAGGCACAGACGGCAGTGATCAGCAGATGTCTCAACACAACTGTCATCTTCATGGGACCTGCTGCCTCCTTGTTTTCGGTTCACCGGGGCACCCCATCGTGCTCACAGTAGCTCCGTGTGCTCTCAGTGGGGAAAGGGCGCTTTCTGCAGTCAGGGACGCAATCGTGCTGAGGAAGGAGGGATAAAAAAACAATGCAGTCAGCAGCAGGGGGGGCTTTTCAAACCCAGAAAGACGTGGATTCTTTTTCTCTTTCTTTCTTTCTTTCTTTAACTGCTTTCTCATTTACATTTAGAAAAAATGACATATAGTAATTGGATTCCTACTCTGCCAAAACTTTAAATAGGAGCCTTTAAAAATAGCCTTTAAAGTTTCAGGTCTTTCTTTTTTTTTTTTTTCCCCCCAGGAGATGAACAATAGAACTAGTCTGCTTTTTTAACACTTTTTTAACAATAGTCATTTGGAAATGCAGGCTGAATGCTGACAGGTTTCGACTAACACAGAAAGTTTTGGAGCCTATTGTGGCACTTTCTGTCTGTTTTACTTTCTTCCCCTTCACCTGTCCCTTTTGCCTCTTCCTTTCACTCACCATTGACAATGTATGCATTCGTAATTGAAGAGATTCTATTCTTAAGGACTCACAGTTGTATGAGTTGTCGCTCTTGTCGGTGCTATGGCTGCTGTTTCCGCAAACTAAACACATTTGACTGCTAATTTCCCATTGAAAGACATTGGAAGGTTCCTGAAATTAATGGTGTAAGACAAGTTTACAAACTGGTAGACTCTGATGTGAAAATTAGTGTGTCTCCTTGGCAGAGGCTAAGTACAGGAGGTTGAAATAGTGCTGAGCAGCCTGCATACTCATAAAGCTCCTCAACAAGGAAAAAAAAAATGGAAAAAAATTGCCCATACTTCGGACACTTGGAAACTACAGGAAAGACAAGAAAAAATATCAGAGCATATGTAAGGAGGGAGAAGGGGAAAGCAGACTTATTGGCACTAAGAGGAAATTGCAGGACTTTTCAAGCAGAAAACTCTATTTTACTCTGAGAAATCAACAGCTTTGTTAAGGACCTGCTGTTGTCATCTTGCTCCAGTATAGTATCTGTTGAGCTCTGAGTGATGTTTGTAGGAAATTGAGGGGATTTTCAAGCCAGTAAGTCATAGCATGCAACTTTAGTTACTTAAGAAGCAAAACTACCAGAAGAAAAAATGCGTAAAACCATAGAAGTTGAATCTTTTCTTCCATCCATGTAGATCAGGAGTAATTCAGATAAAGCCAGTGGAATATTCTGCCAGGGTAAAACAAGGCGTTGAGAAGAATTGGCCCTGTTTCTTTCAAGTAAAAGAACAGTCCTGGTCAGCCATTTGCTCAGGAACATACAATTCCAATATGTAGGCAGCCATTATGACTGTCAGCTAAAGAGGTTCTGCAACAGTGACTGTCCATAACACAGTGTGTTCCATGAAGTAATGATAGCCCTTGGCATATCCAGATTCTTCTAATTTTCTCTAGAAATCTCTGTTAATATTTCCTTGAGGTAAATGGTAAGAAAAAACTGGCTTTTCTGCTTTAATATTTCTCTACTATCATGATCCTTGATGAAACGATTCAAAAGACAATCTATTCCATTTTATTTTATTACGTTCCATTCCTTACACCAGAATCAACCCATATTATCTGAGAGGATTATTTTGCATTTTTGTTTTGAAATGATGCCAGTTTAAGCCACAGATAATATCTCTTGGTGTAGAGTTTGTTATCTCATTAACAGTAAGGCTAAATGCATTTTTTAAATTATGCATTTTTTTTCCATTCAGATAAAGCCATGTTGAAATAAAAATAAATTATATTTAACTTGTTAATTTTTTTGATATAAATCACATTAAACATACTTTTGCCCACTTGAAGGAAATAAGAGTGTATTCTTACTGTTGTGAGACACCAGAAAGACTTCCAGACTATGAAAATATCAGGAAATAATTACAGCAATTAATATGTGTTACCCAAAAGTTTTATGTGGTGCTGGGAAAAGTAATTACTATTTCACCCTCCTGTCCTCCTTATGGATGACCTACACATCACCAGTGCTTTCTACGAGTTTTAGGCTGCATCGACATCCCAAACACAGATGATCACAATTTTATATCCTATATTTATATTTTTCATCCACGTAAAACCAGAAAATACTAATAAAAAACCCACCAAGATTTGTCGAGTTGCCCCTCCAGTATATCCACTTCAAAACTATAATAAGTGAAGCTGTTTTTCTACCACTTAGAGCAACTTTGAAATAAGGGATCTTGGGATGGAATAGTTCTGTGTCTTGTTAAAAATTCAAAGTAGGCATAAGCAGGAATAATGTGCTAATGCCTTTGTTGAAATTTCATCAGGAAGTGAAGGATGAACTCACGTTTGGAAAAGTACCATGAGAGCTTTTATAACAATGAATGGTCAGTACTATACTAGGTGGACTTATCTTAAAGGGGCTTTTAATAGTACTTCTACCGTTTTTCAGAAGATGTGTTTTCTTGTGTATATATAAGTACTTGCACCCATCTCTCATCCTTTTCGACAACGTCAATGATCATTAAGGGAAACATATAGATGAAAATACTTGAGGTGACTCTTTCTAGTGAACCGAGTCATGGATGAAAGGAAAAAAAAAAGACAAGAGAGATCAACTGAGAAATACATGTCCAGTACACCAAGAACTAATATAATAAGCAGCCTCTCCCTGCTAGTGGGCGATTAAACTAAATTGCCAGTCTAAACTTTTCTATGCTGCATTTCAAATGTCAACACATTACATTGCTATTCCTCTTAATTTCTCACAAAGAAAATGCAAAATGAATTCATTATGCTGGAGTAAGTGGAAAAAATGATGAGTTTCTCCAGAAGAGTAGGCAATGGGGAGAGATTGGGCAAGGCGATTATATTGAGATATTTGAATAGCTGGCCATTAGCAAGAGGATCCCCATTACTTTGCTGATAATTATATCCTCTTCGCTATGACTTCCCAGTGGAATAATACAATGTTCCCAGTGCAGGAGATAATGAAAAATACCATTCAGGTGGTACATATATGCCAAGAATAGTGTGTTGTATTTCTTGCCTTCCCCCATCACGTAGATTGTAATAGCGCACACCTACGCGATATGTTAATGCGTGTTTGGTTGTTCAGGGCTGTGTACAGGGCAAATAAATGCATCTTGAAAATGGAGCTGGCAGTGGAATATCGTTCTCCCAGTGTAATTATCTCCCGTGTTTAGTGGGCCCGGTGTATTGCTGAGTACATTTTTGTTAGCTATTATGTAAATGACTTTCAAAGCCCACCACACTGTAATAATGAGGACTTTGGAAGGGATCTTATAGAGATGAAGTTATTTCCTTTTTTAAAGAGAGAGTGGTGGTGGAAACTAGAGCTGTATGTTTCTTCTAATTAATCCATCATTTTGCAGACGTGTTTCTGTTCAGCAATCAAAGAAAATGAAACAAACAAACAAAAAAGGAAAGAAGGAGGGAAAATACAGCACAAGAAGAACACCCACTCATTTACAGTAACTATTTTTTTCCAAGTGATACATAAAATCTCTCATGGTTATTGCTGCCTTATCACTTCTTGGCATTTTTATTGCTGTTCTGTTTTCAGTTTGGGGGAATCTTGCTGTGTACTGTATATCCATCTCAGATTCATTAATTTTCACAGAAAACTCAATTTGCATCAAAATACTTTGCTGTTTGGCTGTTGCTTTACATATCTTGGGGCCTCATGACTTGCATGAGAACTTTGTTTTCAAATTATTTACTAGAGGGGAGAAAAGCAATACTATTGAAATTGTCCAAGTTTGAATACCACAAAAGGCAGTAAAATTATGCTGTTAGCTCCTCCTGTGAAAGCATTATATTGGATAAACCATGTCATTGGTTTGGTTTGATTTGATTTTGCTGTGTCCTAGCATTTAATAAGAACCATAAATGAATGTAGATGAAATTCAATAATGAGATGTGGTAATCAATTTTTCATTTTACCTGTTCCCATAAAAAAAGTTTTAAACATTTAGAAGTCATACAGGCCCAAATTTTTAAAATATTGATATACACATAGAAATATTCACTTGGATACTATTAATGAATCTTATGAAAGAAGCTGCTAAAAATTTTTGGAGCCGTATTCCCTTCTTACTTATTGTACACTCATTCTGGTATAAATCAGAATTGCTTTAGTGAAGGGAGAATAAATGTTTCTTTTTTGTTTTGTTCTGAGGTTTGGGGCAGAGAGTGGGTTGAGATACCAGAGAGGAACCAGATCACCTTCTGTGGTCTTAAATTCCGCCTGCTACACGAGGAAGTTCACTTCCTTTTGAAGGGAACTTTCCCCATAAAAAAAAGTGGATGGATAAATAATCTTCAACTTGTCCAATTTTTTTTCAGCAAAGGATGTGAAAGTGAAGCAGAAGCTCTTGTCCTTCTGCACATGGGCTTCTGTGTTGATAAAACTTTTAGAAGGGATGAACATTTGTGGTTTCAGTTGACATTGTCAGGTATCTGGAGTACCAGAATATATGAAAATCATGCCCTTTGTCATAGAAGCTGAAATGAGGATGTGGAAGCTTATCATTTACACAATAAATCTGGAGAAATTTAGCTGACAAATGCAACAAAGTTATAGCAGTAGTTGCAAATAGTTGTATGAGCACCTCCAGTGATCAGGTCCTTCTTCCTGTGGTTTGGTATATTGACTTCCTCTCCGCTTGTTCTCTCTTTTGTGCCACTTCACACATTCCTTTTCCTTCTGTGGTTCCCTTTCCCTGTTTTGTTTTGTTTTGGTTTTTTTTTTTCATTTTCTCTTCCATTTTCTCAGCTGCTTTCCTTTTGACTAAATCTCTGTCTTCTGCTTTTTTTTTTGTGCAAAGAAAATCTTTGAGAACATTGGGAACACTCACTGCTCCTTTACTAATACTTATTTCTTAAGGAATACTAATTCTATAAGCAGTGTGTGTGGACGCTGTATGAATTGGGAACTTTGAATCCTAAGTTAAAACCATTACTTGCTTCCACTTTTCTTCCTCTAGCAACTTGACATATGAGATGAAAAATGATGAGAAAGTTTTTATGTTTGACTAAGCTTGTGATTCCTAATCTACCCCTTCACAGCAAGGACAGACAAGGCACTTCTGAATAAAGATTCTTGAGTAATAGGCCAAAGTAGTATGTTTTCTTGCATTTCCTCATATTTATATAGAATATGTGATCCGAAAAGGTGAGTGTTATGCAAAGAACCTTTCAGCTATTTGATAACCTTGGTAGTAACTAAACAGATGTAAAAGCTTGTGACTTTTTGCAAAGAGTGATGTTTTTCTATCTGCAACACTTATTACAATTAGTATGCATGCATGTCTTCCAAATAGTATCAGGTTTTGGTGAGAACACACTGAAAGAAAATCTGCTTCCACGCGTTATGTATAAATTAGATGGATGGATTAGATGGGTAGAAAGATAGAATGTTAATTCATAATGGGTTTTATTTTTTATTTTATTAATATTTGCTTAAATTCATGCTTAATGTTTCATTTCATTAGTGTTATGCCTAATGTTATTTCAATTAGTTTGGAGGGGTTTTTTTGTGTTTTATGTAACACAGCTTGAAAAGCTTGGACAGAATCATGGAAATGGAATAAATCTGTTAACGTCAATCTAATTGTGCAATCTACTCAGTGGTCTTGAAAATCAATCAATACAAAACATGTTTTACATATTTCAATATGAATTTCCACCTGTCAGTCAGCAATGGTTACTCACCATAAAAATGTATATTTTCAACAAAAAAATTATGAACTTTGGAGACTGTAAGATTATTCTGCAATCTGTGTTCAAGAAAATAATTTTAGCTTGCCTTAGAAATGACCTAGAGAGGCCTCCTACTGAAAAGTGATGGTTTTCATTCTCCATCTTCAGTCAAATTTTAGCATCCTTCCTGAGGGAGCCAGCTGTCACTTAGTTAAGGGTTTGGAAATCTAGGCACTAGCCTACTTTTATTTCATCAAGACGATTCAGATAATGTGGACACTTCCAAACAGCTATTAGAGAGAGTGTTAGTTTCCATTTGGTCATTAAGGCTGGGATTCATCTGACTAAATGTAGACAGCAGTGAGGTAGCCACATATTTTTTATCTTGTCACCCAGCCAATGAGGGAAACAAGGTCATGATTCATCTTGTCCTTAACAAAATGTTCAGAATATATCAGATGAATTACTATTCCTCTCCTTAGACAGTAATGGAGCCTACCTGGATCGCTCAGAGGTGGATGTCCAGTGTAGATATCTAAAAGTAAAGATTATAAATCACAACATAAATATTTGTGGGTTTTTTTTCTGTAAACTTTGAGTCATTTATATCAGGTTTCTCAAGACTATTTCCAACTAGCTGTTTAAAAACTCTTTAAGCCCGTCCTCATCTGAGTCAAAAACAAAGCAGGTGACTCTGAAGGGCCATTCGTCTGACCCTGTGTTAGACATCTGAGCTTCTCTGTTTATGTCTATTTAGGATGGTTTATTTTAATTTTGTATCTTGGAGTATGATTCTGCCCATAGAGGTTTGTGGCCTAAAAGGCATATTGACATTTAACATCTGTCCGTGTCCTCGTAGTGTCACAGAAGGTAGCCACCACTGTAATGCCCAAACCTTGTTTCATGTATTTTGAAGATTTAAGTCTTCAAAGATTTCTAGGGAACTGTTTAGACATATACCTCAAAATCTTATGACATTGCATTGCCCTTACACAATACATGCTGAGACCTTGTATTTTAAATAATATGAGAAGCTTTGGAGCTCTTCGCACCTGATCTTCACTCGTGGAAGCCCATTCTTTGCAGTCCAGATCTGTGCCTTCTTAGGTCCCTGTGTGCTGGACATGTGATACGTACTGTAATACCATCACTGTATCATCTGTACATGAGTCACTTTTTACTTCAGTCAAAGGGTCAGCTAATTATATTACTACTACCAAGTTCCCCAATAGCAGCAAGAAAGCACAGTGTTGTTCCTATGCAGCACAGTGTATCACCAACCTTATGCCTTCAGGGTAATGAGAAAAATATCCCAAGTGCCCTCAATTTTTGAAGCTATCCAAGCAAATCATATATATCTTTCATTTGAAGTAATACAAATGGAGTTAATGGGAGCTCTTTCAAAACAGACTACCTGCACATTTTGGTTCTCGTTATTTAGTAAAAACCAAGAGAATGGTGCTACAGGAAAAAAAAAAAAAAAAGGTCCAAGCAAATGAGCAAAGAAAGAACCAAAGAAAGATCTGTCAGCCTGTCTATCCCAGAAAAAAAAAAGCAAGCAAACATATAAACAAAACAGGAAAATCTCCCCTCATATGCATAGAGTGATCGTTATCAACATTTAAAGGCCATGAAAGTAATTTTGAAAAATGGGTCCTGGAAATTCATCTTGTAAGATCAATTCTTTATTCTTCCAGGGACAAGTGGAATGGGAAAGTCTATGAAACAAGAGTTAGTAGGGGTCCTACTTGTAAACTTGTAGATGGAGGGAGGGTTGATTAATCATCACTGCTCTTATTACTGTGCATCTTAATGCCCTCTCAATAACAAATTTTGCATTATTACTGTCTTTTTCTCCTTTATATATGCCTTTTCCCATTTTATATACACATTCTTTGTTCAGCTTTCTTTGGCCAGGATGTCTGTGTACATGTCTTTATGACTGATACGTACAGTGTATATGCTCAGTTCAGAGGACTTGCTGTAAAAGGTCTAGCCCAACAGTCTCAATGTCCTCCCTGATGTCCCATCATTATGAAAAATGGTTACCTTAAAACCAGGACAGCAACAATTTTCACAGTGGTGGCCTTGTACTTCATTTTAGCATTTACAGCAGCACTGGGACCTGACTAGAGAACCTAAGTTGTAGAAGGTCAGGGTATGTACTAGCACCACACTGGGCAGACAAGATCATAAACACTCTGCTGAATTTTGCCTATGCTCTTTAGTAAAATATATTAATTAACACAGACATCAAATAGTTTAAAAAAATGTCCCTACATCTGTCCATCCCAATATCAACCTCTCTAAAACAGAATTATAAGTTTTGGGGTTATTTTAAGGGTTGTTTTAAGGGATCTAAGGGTGTAATTAAATAACTGAGATTATTTGAATCCTGAGTTATCCATTCTGCTAAACTGCCATGATTCTGACTATTTTCAAAATCATGATAAATGTCATTGAAGACAAGAGTTGCACCTTTTCTCTCAAGTTTGAATCTGCCTTTTAGTTGTATGTATGATGATAAAATAAAGAAAAGAATTGCAGCCAAAGCATGTCTTACTCACATCCAGAGGTGAGAAAAAAGTTGTTACAAAATTTTGTTACTAGTGGTTGCTAATCTTTGTCATGAGCAGATATTCTGGTTTTTGGTTTTTTGTTTGTTGTTTTTTTTCTTATCATCTTCAGAAAGAGAAACCTGAGCACATTAAAAATTTTGGTCCAATATTGTATGTCACAGAGTTGGGAAATGAACAAAATAAACCAAATTGTTCAGCATTTTAATTACAGATTTTCATTCTGGAAGCTTAGATGTCTTTGGGTATAGGATATTCAAGATAAGGGCTGCGATTTTGTATATGACAGAATGTTCTACTTGTGCAAACAGAAAACAGGTTACGTGAGACTGTGGCAGCCTGTGTTATTAAGATGCATACTGCTGTCTAGGAGATAGGAGATATCAGGTCTTTCTAAATTCTCTAAGCTTACTGCTTGAAACCAAGAACCTCTGACGGTTTGCATCAGTACTTTTGGTACCAATTCTATTGTCTAATCCTTCCAAAATTCAATTGTGCTAGAATTTATTAATCCATGAATTCAGATTAATTTCCTTCTGTTACTACTTGAAGTGGGATCCATAGGACATTTCCAGAATCTAGTACTGCATGCTATATTATCTTTCTCACAGTGGAGAGCTTTCTTCACAGTCATGTCTGCCTGGCCTTTCATGATTTCATAGACAAGGTCCAGAGACCTCAAACACAACTGAAGTCAACTTTGTACATTGTAAATGGTCTCATATATTCAATTAGAGGATATAGCCAAAGACTTTTGATTTTATGACTTAATTTCTCTTCTTTTAGAATGTCCTCTGAAGAACTTAGGTCTCCATAGGCAAATGTGCTCCTGAGGAGACACCAAGCACACCTCAAGTGAAGACTGAGGAAAGCACTGTTCAGATTGTTAACCAGCTTGTCTGGCTCTGAGTTTCTTTATAGGCTTTTCAAATATACCTCTGCAAAATACTTAAGGAAAACACTCCAAATCTGATTCTTGACTCTTTGGGCAGTGTTGGTGAAGAGGGAAGAATGGAAAATGGTGTGTCTTTTAAAGTTCTTTACAGTTCCTTGGGCATTGCAATTCATTTGTTATGTCAATGCTTGACAAACTGATTTCACAGCACTGTCAGATATAAAGAGCCTGCCTCAGAATTCAGACACTGTAAATTTTCAAGTTTTTATGTGAATGATTTCTGGACAGAATATGATTGAAATCAATGAGGTTCAATCAAGGGTCAAATCACTGACTCGTGAGCTCATCATAAGGGTACGGCATGACACAAGTAACCACCACTGAAGGAAACAAAGTATGAAAGATCAGATGGAAAAGCAATTAATGGACGATAATGGGTACAGGGTGATGAAGGGATTATATTCTGTGTAAGACCAATTAACGTAAAATACGTTCTCTTTTCTTTTAAATAAAAGCCAAAATGAGACAATGAAAAAAGACAACGAAAACAAGAAGATGCTATTAATTACTTTTAGACGTACTTATTCTTTGTTTTGAGCACTCTAAGTGATTTCTCTAGGCAGCTCTTAGGATTTCTGATAAAGAGTACTATATGAAATCAAATCGTTACAGAGAGATCTACTTTATGCTGGTAAGTAATCCTTTCCATCAGGGAGTGGATTTCACAGCAAGGAATTTCTTCAGTCAAGATGATTCTGGCCCATTTTTGCCAGACTGTTCCACTGCCAGAACTCTTTCTGAGAGGGATAGAAGCTAATTCTTTCTCTAGAAACAGCCCCTTCAGAAGCCAGTCAGAAACCAATTGGTGTCCATGTGGAAATGTGGTTAGGATTTATCCATATGTAATTATAGTTCCAAAAAGATTTGCTCCTGTGGGAAGGAATAGACATATTAATTAAAAAAAAAAAAAAATACTAGGGTACAGTAAAATAAATAAAAAGTTATTCATAGCTTTGCATAAAAAACCTAAAAACTAACTGATATTTTCAGTGACTTCCTGTTCTTCAGAGAACCCAATTCTTTGTCAAAAGAAAGTATTCTACCTATATTATTCCATCATATCCTGTATTAGACCTCTTTTCCCTGCTGTAGTTTAAATCCATTACATCTAATCATTACATCTTTATCTCTCCTTGAAGATCCAGAATAATTAGTCTGTGTTTTCTTCCTTGTGTACCTTTCTTTTGTCTACATTTTGTAGACAGTTGCAATCTCTCAGCTACAATGCTTTTCTCCTTCTTTAAAATGTCCTTGTTTGTTTTTTTTCTTTTTTTTTCCCCTAAGGTTTTTCCCTTTTTTTCTCTCTTTTTCCCTTTTTTTGCCCTTTTTTTTTTTCCCTACTTCTTTTACTGTAAAAACCTGAAATCTATACTGGGAACTAAATAATTCCATTATGGATTTTGTTCCTGGGAGAAGCTGGGAGGTAGACATTAGATATTTATTTTTTTTTATTATCTTGAATATTTCAGCAGCTCTAAAAACAATTTTTGAGAGGTGGTGGGGGCAGGGAAGTGAAGCATGGTAATTTTCTGTTACTTATTTCCCCTGTAAAGACCCAACTGCCACAGCACCACCTACAGTGGTGGTCTATCTGCAGGCTAGTACAGGGAGAGATTAAGCTTTTGCATCTGTAGTGTTACAGTTCCCAGGGGGCTTCTGCACTGCTGTTTCGGTAAAGAGATTTATAAAGGCACTTGGTGAATTTTAGTCACTTTGTTATCAGTCTGTAGACACAGAAATGTACATGTGGAGATCACTGCCATCTTAGGCACTGCTGCAATTTTTACAAATCATCTTACTTGCCTGCCTTATGTCTTGTTTTATATCAAACTTTTTGTTAGGAAGAAATAAGACAACTCATATACAGAAACAAACAGGACCCTGGTGCAGCTTTATTCTGGTTAGGTAGTCCAGAACCTCATGAGAATGAAATGGAGGGACAAGGTAGGGACTCCATAGGAGAAGGGACTATTTGGTAGCATTAAGGGTGACATAGCTGAGAATACACAGTCCTTTGCATCCTCCCTTAGAGTTATAGAAATCTTGGGAAGAAAGAGGTGTGAAGTAATCATGGATATTTTAGTGTTAGTGTCCTCAGGAGACTCTAAGTGCCTGTTGTCACTAAGTTACATCCTGGCCAAAAATCTCTACCAGCCAATTCAAGGTTGCTAAGAATCAAGCTTCTAGGGTGAGTGTCTTCATGGACTGTAAATGAATCACAAGGTTACTGCTTGCTATCAGTGTAAGAATTCATATCCAGCTATCACTCCAGATTCTCATCCTGTGACCCTTGGAGTATCAAAATGACAACAAGTGATTTCTGTTTGATTAAACAGGAGACAGAACTGGGTGTTCAGTTGCTACCTCTCAAGATAACAGTGATCCTTCTCAGTACCTCTGTATTCTTGTTTGATAAATTAATTTTTCTTGGCAATGGCTATTAAATTTTGTTTTGTGCATGTGTGTTTGAAATTACCATTTCCCTTCCTCGTGTCTTTCCCTCCATCTGCTTCGAGCTGCACTTTTTTTCTTGCCCCTCCCCATCTTTGGGATTGAGACAGTTAAATACTTATGAATTTCTTGTGTTTATATACTGCTTATAGTTAGTTAACTGCAGGTGCAGTTATGATCACAGCCCAGTTATGTTTTGAAACTACATGTGAGGTGCTGGTATAATTACAGTTAATGGCAAAATGCCTTCTTATTTCAAATTAAAGGTCTTTCTACTATTTTTTTCCTTCTTTTTGTCATTCTTTTATCATTTATTTTGTGCTCTGAATAACTTCCTCACTGCTCCTCTGAATAGTGAAAAACAGAGCTCTTGATAATGGACATAATCCTTGTGCTTCTTATGCAACTGTAACTCCACTGACTTCATAGAGCTGCTCTTGATTTTTCTGAGTAGAGAAGGAAAACAGTCCATTATTCAAGCCATGGCTACATTACCTGTAAATCAAGTGATGCTTCCCACCTGTGGGTTTGTACGCATCATCTTTCCACAGCAGTGTCACAGTTCTCTCACAACACACTGTAAGTAGATATCTGTTAAAATAGGCACACTGCCAATCAGTTGCACGTGTTAATAAATCACAAAGACCCGCCTATTCAAACACTGAGGCCTCTGTCTCAAGAGTCTTTGCAATATAATGTAACATAATTCACAACTGAAGAAACTCTTCATACAGGATTACAGCCATTTGCAATCTGACATTATTCAGCCAGGATTGCTATATTATGCAGAGCATAATTACGAAATACTATCCCTGTAATACTGCGCTTTTGTATGTATGCAGATTATTAAAAATGGTTAATCTTAAAATCATTGCACATACACTGCATTCAACAGGGAAGAGTCTCGGGTTTTGTGCACTGGTATAACAACATTATGGTTAGTGGAGTTGAGGTCCTGGCCTTATTTCTGCTCCATTATTGTGCTGTTGTATACAAAGGATGAAATCTGTGTCTCCATTACATTCTGCAACACTTGAGTAATTCTTCAGAAATCAAAGACGAATCTTGGATTCACATTGTTTTTTCTGACTCAGCGTTTGAATACTATTACAGTGGTAATATGTTTCTCTTTTTTCAAGTCCTGCAGAGTCTCAAACCACGGATACAGGATCTGAAATCTGAGTCAGAACCCAAATGATTCAAAACTTTTCGGAAGTTAGAACTGCCCTTTCAGTTTCATTCAATGTTCTTATACAACAGGACCAAACAGAGATTGCCCTCAACTCCTGACTGAAACATAAATGGACACCTAAAAATGCAGGGCTTCATATTAATACAGATCTACTAAAAAAACTAGGACACAGCCTCTTAACATCTACAGGCCTTTTGAGTCAGAGACGATTATCTAATGTATAATGCTACCAAACTCACTGGAACCAGCAAAGGCGGGAATAATCTCACATTAGTAAGGAAAGATGGAGGCAGTGATCCTCCATTCTAAAACCATGCACCTCCATAGATTCAGCTGAACAGTGACTCAGCCTTCAGAAACATGACCATTATCACCGACATAACCAGATTCTAACGCTGGAATTTACATAGATGGAATAAGTCCATGCTATGAAGAAAAAGAAACATGGTGCTAGCTGATACGGGGGAATAAAGGATTGGATTTTTATTTCTTATGATTATTCACTGTATTCTTGAAGGGCAGTTTCATCTGATGATAGAATTGGGGCAGGTGAGTGGAAATGAATTCATAAAAGAGGATTTCATTTTGTTAGGGGAAGTATTTTCCACCCGCCTCTGGAATATAAGCTTAATATTGTAGGTGATTATAACTGCCTCATATCTATTGTGGGCTGACATTATGATATCCACTTGTTACTTACATTTGCACCACTGCAGCCTTGTGTAGCCAGTGTGATAACATTGTTTTAAAATTTAAAATTATTTTAGTAAATCCACAGGAACAATGATATAAACATAAAAAATGCTGAGCCAGTAGGGACACTGCAGGTTTCATCCCTCTCGCACCCAGCATCATAAATCCAACCTGTCTTCAATTAAACTAAATGAATTATGCTGTTTGTAAATACTGAGAGAAGAATCCTAACGTTGTATGCATGATCTCCAGCCAAGAGTGCTTCATTACAATATAGGCAAATGGTAACCCCTTTCTGTATCACACACAAATCCAGGAAGTGCTGCACAAACTCAACAAATAGATGTGAAGATTGCACAGAGCTTATCCCTTTGCCCAGCACTAAAAGCGACTACAACCTCAAATAAAACTGCAGCTTGAAAGCCATTTGAAATATTATTCAGTTAAGCTCTATTTATTACCATCAAAAATAGCTCACACAGGGACAGCCAAAACAGTCCTGTTTCACAAAGCACAACCAAGATCAGCTGACTGGAACTCACACTTATGTTCATCGAAGGGCCGTATTCTCATTTTGTGCTCCTTGTTTCTATTTAGAGTTAATGGTAAATGTCTTTTCCTTATCAACTGTCAAATTGTCATAACACACTTTGTGTGTTCAAGGCTGGAGGATTCAGGGGATGTTGGAGGGAGGGGGAGGACCATCTGGTTTGTTGACAGAAGTTTACTCCCAATATTTTATACTGAGTAATTATTCAAGGTCCCTTGTATTTTGTGTCTCCCAGAGAGGAGGTATTAAAAATGTCCACTATTAAATGTTTTTCACATAGAAAGCAAGATTTTATGACCCTGTAACTGCAGGATCAGTGGTTTTATGCTCTTTAGCCTCTGCAATAATGTGTGCCTGGTTCCCCCATGCAGGCCATGCTGTGGTTAGTGTTGATTCAGTAAACAACATTTTGTTTCATCTCCACGGATATTAGGTCTATAGAGGACAGATTGCATTTACTGATAGTGCCTCATGGTCTTAAAGCACACTTGACTAATTCTAGCTATCATTTGTGGTTTGCTGCATTTTAAACACGGGCAGAAATTTTTAAAGAGAGATAAAGCAGAAGATAAAAGAGGAAACAGGAGAAGAGAAGAGAAGAGAAGAGAAGAGAAGAGAAGAGAAGAGAAGAGAAGAGAAGAGAAGAGAAGAGAAGAGAAGAGAAGAGAAGAGAAGAGAAGAGAAGAGAAGAGAAGAGAAGAGAGGAGAAAAGAGGACTTTTCCTCAAAGGTATTAAAAAATGAAATGTGGGAAAACAAAGACCCCAACACTGCTTGAGAGATTGCATAAGGGCAACATTTAAATTTATAAAAAGCACTCAAGTATCCTGTTGACCAGTGAAAACTTGTAATTTCTATCGTCTTTAATGGAAATTGTAAGGTTTGTTGATTTCCCATTATCCACTCTTTGTATTTAGAGGTCAAGTTCATTACTCATGCAGTATCTTCACACATTATTTTCCCTCCTTTTGATTAATGAATGATATCTGAAATCTCATCAGATCCTTTGGTTGACTAGACCTGGTAAGAAGTTTAAGTAAGAGACATATATGACAATTAAAATTGCTCAATTACATAGCTGCCTGTGAGAATAAAACTCTGGCCTCAGTCAGAAAGTACTGACTGCAGGGATCCCTTTCAGGGCTGAGTTCCTGTTTTCTTTGGTTATTGCATGCAGGAGAGACTTCCATGGGAAAAACTTATGGCAAATTCTGGTCTTAGGCTTGTTGTCTACCTGAGTGTAATGACACCCAGAGAGATGGGATTTCTGTCCCTTTCCACTTCTGACAAGGAAGACAAACAGTGGCAGAAGGGAAAAAGTAATGAGCCTATCCTAATCAACAAAGGGGCATTCCCAAAGCATGTCAACTGCATTCCTAGAATCCTATTAGGCAATACCAGTTCTTGAAGAACTTGCTGACGTTATGTCTTTGTGGTACCATCAGCATTTCCATGTTAGGAAAAGTCAACGCTTTCCATACAATCATTCCCATTGAGAAATCAGCTTAAGACAGGGCAACAGCTCATTTCTGAATAAACAGCTTGACAGACTATGACGAAGACAGCTTTTCCATCCTCCTGCCATCTACTTTCTTATAGAGGAATTACTTGGGGAGCACTGTCATTACTCAGTACCAAGACTTAGACACAAGTCGTCCATGAGTAAAGTCTTAAATCTTAATATGGAGTTATTGGTTTGACCCCTTTTTCATTCTTGAGACCTGTGGCGTACACATCTGTTCTCTCCTAGATCTGGCTGCTTCAATACGAGATTCATACACCATTCTTCAAAACCCTCACAATATGTGACCATTGCTTGAATTTTGCTAGAGTCTTCTCAGAAATCACCGCCTTATGTCATTTTCTGTTCCTTCTAAACCAGGTTTTGGGTTTGGTTTTTCATTTTTGTGGTTTTTCTTTATTTGTTAATTCTGGCAGCACACACTAGTGAGCTTCCAAGCACCAAAGATTTGGTTTTTGGTAGCCATCTCTCCATTTATAAAATTATGTATTTATCACTGTCTTTGGTTTTCAGGTCTGTTTAGGAATATCCACTGTGTCAAATCCTCGTCCTTGTAGAAAAAAAGAAAGATCCAATTCCTGAGGTTGCACTCTCTGCTTGTTTCAAGGTACATCTATCTGGATGGAAGATTATCTAAGTTAATTATTACACAGTGTTCCAGGTCAGAGAAAGATTTGTACATCTCTTGACGACAGATGGCTGTCCACTCAAACACATTCAGTGACACAACGGTTTCATAAAACATACCAGATTTCATACATCATACTTGCACACATTATCTGCATTGTCATAAGAAGCAATTAAAACAAACAAACAAAAAGGATGGAATAGAAATGTTAGAAATGTTGAATATCATGAACGAGATGTCTTTCATAGCCAAGTTATCCAAGCTCAGTTTTAACCCTGAATTATCTTTGCTGGAAGTAACATCTCTCAGTAACTATCTTTCTATCTATTTGCATATATATACATAAAAACAGTCACACTCACAAACTTCCCATGATGGTAGCTAGCTATATCTTTTCCTCACACACTCCCCTCCCCTCTCCACCCCTACCAAGTAACTCCTGCTGGGGAGATGTGCCAGCCAACTCCCTTGATGTGTCCTGCCCCAGAGATGGCAGCCAGATGGCCTGACATCTGCAGCAAGAAGAGCTGGCAGGTCGCCCTGAAATCTCCCACTCAAGGGAGCTGTTGTTATGTACTAAAGTCCTTATCCCTAGAAAGACTTCTGTGAATAAAATATATAATACATAATAAAATACAATAAATCCTAAAGAAAGGAAAAGTAAATAGTATTTTGAGACAGCTTACCACAGCCTCAGAAGCAACTTTTCCCCATGGGCAATATTTGCTATGGAAGCCCACCAAGTCTGTCATCATTCAGTACTCAGACACAATATGTGCCATTATACACACAACGAATTGAAATTTTTATTAACATCCGTTAGAGGAGGCCATGGTATACGCAAACGGTAGAACAGAAGTAGATCAACCCAAAGAGGAACAATTATAATTTATGCATACTCTATCTCTTCTCAAGATCATGAGTTAAGTACATTGCACTACTTTCAGAGTACATATTTTAGGAATTTCAATGAGAATTCAAACACCTTTCAAACAGAGGCTGTTTTGCAGTCCATTACTACAATGTTACGCAAAGAGGCACAGAATACTGAGGCAGAGAAAAATGGAGGGAAATAATGTTAGTAACATAGAACACCTCTTAAAATAGTATTTTTTTGTTAAAGCAATGAGAAATATTGTAGTTTCAAAGACCACCTGTGCATGATTCAAAGTGCAGTGTCTCCAAAGGAAAGCTGGAATCACCCTGGCCCACTTAGAAGCATCTCCATTACTATCTCCATTGAGTCCCTGGATGAAAGGACAAAAAGCATATTTTAGTATCAGTATGAATTTGCTGTGTATTTCAATCCTTTTGGGAGAGCTATACATGTATGTATAAACATGCAAAGCTCAAATCTGAGCTCTTAAGGACCTCTTTATTTTAGATTCAGATCGAAACACTCTCTGTGCACTCATCCTCAACCTAGAGTTCCCCAAAGGTGAAAACCGAGTTCAAGGTTAATGTTGTTGCAGGACAGCTTTTGCTAAATTCAGAGATAAATAGCAAGCAATATCTGGTGAAAAAAAAAGCACCACCAACATAAACCACACAAAATGATCCACAGGTTAAATATGTTACACGCATATTTGTCACCTTTTAGTTGTCCAAAACAATATCCACAAACTTGTCAGTGTTTTCCCTTATACACAGCTAGGCAGTAGGCTCTAGCTATTTTATACAGCTACTGGTAACATCTCTTGCCCAGAAGGCAGTGACAGACAGAGAGAGAGCAAAGAAATAACTTTCACAGTTTTTGTGTTTTCCCAGCTATCAATCAAATTCCCTCTGACATTGCTTCATTTATGGATTATTGCAAAAACACTGAAACAATGTGCAATGATAATGTTGTAAAGCTACAGAAATGAAATTGGTAGGAGTAACCCATTTCTCACTGTGTTCCCAAGCACCTCTCCACTCTGAATCCCCAGCATTGTTTAAGCTTCAGTTCTATATAAGAAAGCTAATCAAATGACACTCAGGAAAATTGACTTGGGTTTTCAATCTAGTTTCAGATCTCTATTGTACTTATTTCAAATAGCATTTGTTATTCTCTGCATATCCTTAGGAACATGCCCTGTCAAGAAATGCCATACAACTTCAAACCATGTTTTTTCCCACCTCTATAACTTTTTATGTATTCCCTTTTTACATTTTATTACAGCATAACATCTAAAAATGAAATAAAGATTATAGGCAACGCTTCAGGACCTGTAGTTCTATGGCTTGTCCTGAATATCAAATCTTGTTGATAGGAACTTGCTGCTACACCACTGTAAATTGCCAGAATCTCCCCACTGACCATCACTGTAATTATTTCTGTTTGGAAATGAAAGATTTGATCAGCAGAGTGATTTTTCTTTTCTTTATATTTCCCACTCCCTTTCTTGTCTATCTTTCCCCCATTCACCTGGACTGTGCATTTTCTCTTGATGGGGGATTTGAAGATTAAATCTGTATTTATTTACCATACTTATCTCCCGAAGTAAAAGAAAACAACGGATTGCAGGGAAAAAAAAGAAAAAAAAAGACAAAAACAGGGGAAAATGTGAAGGAGGGAGGGAAGAAAGGATGGGGAGAGAAAATACACAGAAGAGTCAGCCTAGCTACTAATTTATCAGGGATTTTGTCTTGTCAAAGTGCAAAAAATGAAATAAAACACAGAGGTAGTCACTCCCTTTGCATCCCACGCCAGGGGGTTTTGATAGGATTGCTACTGAAATTTAAAACACAGTTCAGCTGTGTATCTACAACCCTTCATTGCATAAATGTGTCAGAATCTGAGCAATAGGTCAAATTTAGTGTAAACATAAGCAGGGTTTGAGGAGTAAGTTACGATTCAAATCTAAACAAATAGGAAAAGACAAGTCAACAAGTCGGTGAAGAAAAAACAGTGTCAAAGCATGAAGCAGAAGTGCGTGCTGAGGGTACTTACAAAGGGAGGAGGATTTGGGGGGTTCTGTGTAGGAGCAAGATTCAACTCCAAGGTCAACATCAGAGTGGCACTAAGTGGGAGTAATTTCTTTGTGTCATAGAAAAATGGCAGGGAGGAAAACTAGAGTTTGTTATTGTTTTATTTTCCTTTACACATTGGACTGAGACTCAGGTGTTGTGCAGCCTCCATTTCCAAGCCTGCTATTGATTTTTTAGGAGACAGAGAAGTCTGCCCTCTGCCTGGGCCTTTATTTCCTCCTGAGTAGATAGGAATCATAACAGTTTTTTTGTCCTCATTTCTTTAAGGGACATCTACCCCAGGCAATGAGGTATAGTGCAGTAAGCAGAACTGCACTACTGGAAGACTATACAAGAGAAAAGAATGATGTGGTCCTATGCAGAGATGAAATTTGGAGCCTTAAAAGCAAAGTAGGAATGATGAGAGAGCATCATGCCAGTGCGCTAACTGGGATTACTAAGAAATCTTTACTAAAGCATCACACTGATGGATCCAACCAGCTTCTGAATTGTTGCTTCTCTGGGAGATCCTCATTGGGGTTTCTTTTTCACTGCAGTGTTTAGACATGCTTCAAAGCTGGGAATAATCTTGGCCAGGTGCACCAAGAGGGTGTTTTTAGGTTACAGAATTTTATTTTTTTTTACATACCACTTGTTGTTTAAACTAATTTGCTTGAAAATTCACGAGGAGGAAGTTTTTTAATAGAAATGTGCCAAACGCCTGTTAGTTGCTGGCAAACGGGTAGTCACTGGTCCATGAACGATGTGAATTCTGTGCTGTTGTGAGATGTATACACACACACACACATACACATTTAACTTCCCTGAAACAAAGCAGATTTGTTCTTTACCCCATTAAATATTATATGACAGAGAATTCCAAAATCAATCAAACAAAATATTAATAGAATATTAGAACAGCTGACTCATCATTTTCTTTAGATTATAGCATATGATAAATATAAATACAAATATAAATATTTATGTATATATATAATATCAGGTTATTGAGAAAGCATATTCATTACACAGGTTAAGCAGATAACTCATGAACAAAACATACACATACACAATTTAGATAAATGTACTTCAAAATAGGATTTATTAATACCCAGCAGAAATATGTATGACCTGTTTGTCATCTATCTTCCTTTTCCCATTTTTAAACAGAGGGAAAATGTTTGCTCTCTTCCATTCTTCTCATGTACTCATCCCCAAATTTTCAAAGAAAACTACTAGAAACCCTGAGACTGCTTCAAACCTCTTTGCGGATCTTAATGTGAAATGCAGCCAACAGAAAACCAGAACACATACGGATATGCATATTGGTATATTTATCTTAGTGCCCTCTGATTTTCCGTGTTTTAGTGTAAGTACTTGCCCATCATTCCATAATATCAGTTTTTTCAGTTGTCCGAGGGCAGCTGCACCCTATAACAAATCTTCTAAAGAACTATGAAAAAAACACCTTCATAGAGATTTTTGAACAAACTCTTTGTTGCAGAAAGATCATGGTCCTTTCTTGGTCCTCTTTTAGTATTAGCATATTTTATGAACTTTTGTAGTATGATTACATTTTGTTTATTGTTCCTTTTTCATTCTGTCTTTATGTTCTTATGCTACTGTCTTTATAGACTTTATATAGAGTGTAGCTCTATGGTCAGCACATGCCAAGACAGGACCATGCTACTGATGAAATAGCCAAGTTCTGCAGTCCTCCTTCATATTTCCACCCTATCCCTTGTATTGGCTTTAATAATGGTGCAGCTGCTCAGTGAACCAGATCAACCTGTTGATCTGACAGAATGGTAATCAGTTTTTCCCAGGGGCTGGTTTGGATCAGCTCGAAAGGATTCGTATGGAAAGCAGAAGTGAAGTTGAAAAGAATGAGGGAACGTTTGTCATATCTTCAATTCATCAATAGCAGAGATAGAGATCAGCGTAAGCTGGCTTTGAAATCTCTTCTCATTTCCATTTTCTTCCTTTCTGTATTTAGGATCGGTAAAGGCGTATTGATGTAGCTAATCTTATCCCTTACTACAGTTTGTACTCTTCCTTCACATTAGGATGTTTTTCTTTTAATATTGCTTATTTAAAGAAATACTGCATCTCCCTTACTTTTCTTGCATGACATATTGTTGACCAATTCTCTGAATTTATTGAAATATACCTTTCTGAATCCTTATTTATGAATTCCTTTATTTTCTATTCCTCCTTCTTAACTATCATGAGCTCTATCTTTTTGCGGTACTATTTATCTTCTCGATAATCGGTTAATCAGTTACTCATTTTGGATGAGAAGGTTCAATTAAGAGCCACTGCATAGAAATGAATTATCCTCAGCATCTCTGTGGGATGTCCACCAGCAAAGGCTGGCTGTTATGTGTGTACATGAATTTTTATTATGGAAAACAGTTGAAGCTGAGGTTTATCTTCCTTAAACTGTTTTGAATTTGGCTGTGTATGGCTTAGCTAACCAAACAAGGCTTTTTTTATACTCAATGGTCAGAAACAGGCACTTTCAACTGAAAGCACCTGTTCAGGTACAGTTCCTTCTTGAAGTATCTGTTTCTCTGTTGGACTCTGAAGAGGTTGAGACTGAACAATTCAGCTGGCTAACTTTCAGACTTCTATAGTTGATTAAGTAAATCCTTTTACCAATGAATCAAAACCATTCAAACCTGTAGTGAAATCAGTTCTAAATTTGAAATCTCTATTTAGTCTCCTAAAGGCTAAGGACTTCAAACTGCAGTTAAATTTAAGAAACTGTATAAATATTCTTTTGAATCCTACTGTAAGGATCCTTTAGAATGAATATAATGAAGCTGCATGTGAAAAAAATCATCTTGTTTCCTTAGCAATGTCTTGAAAGTGTGTTCCCTCAGATCAACGGTGCTGTGATGCTGTGCTCCCTTGAACCATCTATAGCATGATGCTGAAATGATATCGGTCTGATTAATTTTGTTCTTACTTTAATATACAGACTGCAGTTATTTATCCCTGTTTTACACCATCAGGAAGAGACAGTGGCCATGAAAATGAGCAAGTAGCTTCTTTGCCTTTGTCTATGTCTTGTTCTCTTAAGACAGACAAGTAAACCTTAATTCTCCTCTCATCCTCTCTCTCTCCTGATTCTACTACAAAGTTATGCCCAGTTATTAGAACATGTAATTCACTTTGGCTTTCAACATTATTTTTAGATGGCCGATATATTTTTGCTTGCTTTCTGTTTTCAGGATAGCTGTAAGAGGCATAGCTATTGAGTTTTCAGTAGTTGCTGTGCAGGGTCATGGTCTTCTTAGTACTACTATTGTCCATCATGTATGTGGACTCTCTTAAGGAACCAGTGAGACCTCAGTAAGCTAAAGTCGAATTACATCAGTTTATGAGAACCTGCATGCCTGTCTTTTCATTGAGAAGGGAGGCTGTGATTTAGGAACATTCTTGATAACAACAAAATAAGGTTTGTTGTTGTTGTTGTTAACTCTAGAAGAAACACTGAATTGTGTGTATAAAAACAGTGCTGGACTGGACTTCACGTGGAACTGAAAGCTGTCATTTAGAAATTAGGACTTCTGAGTCCTGGTGCCAGTTCTGACAAACTGAGTACTTCCAGCAAAACGTGGAATTTCTGTTTCTCAGTTTACCTATCTGCAGTCTAGGCATAATGTTTTGTCTCAGTGTTCTTTCAAGCCTTAATTAATGAATGCGTGTTTCACAGCTAGTTGAGAACTTCAGATAAAAGGGTCTATAGAAGTGCAAAGCACTATTATATTGCAGGAAGCCTGATTTTCTTTTCCATCAGAGAAATAAGACTTTGTGCAGACTTAATTGGGTTTTTTAAGTTTATAAAGAGGATTAAGAAAACTGAGCCTATCTAAGTCTCCCTACTGGTAAATAAAAAGGAAAAGAAATAAAGACTAGAAGCGAAGAGAGGATTTATAATAAAATAAATAAATATATACAAAGGGTAATACACAAGTAACTGTTGAAACAAGAAAATAAACTGCCAGATTTTCTGAGCTATGAAGTGGTAGATGAATAGAAATAAAAATTTTGTTTATGACAAGGTTATGGAAAGGAAATGTTGGAAAGCATCACATTTTAATCAGTTATCACTCAGTTTTATGATTCCAACAGATATAGGAGAGTTTAAGAAGATCAGTGAAGCCAGAACCACTCTCTCTATGGTGTTAGTCATTTAATACTTGATAGAAACATTAGGGAATCATTTTGCATTACCCAAAGGAAAAGAGTAGGTCTTTTATTTTGAGTCAGTTGGAGAAGAATATAATGGTAGTCAGTATCAGAAGATTAAATCCAAATCCCTTACAGATGGAAATCAGTAAAGCTCCATCCAGAATAGCTCCATTGTGCAGCTATGCCAATAGATGCCAACTGAGAACTGGTCTCCAAATATCACTGTAACTTTGTTCTTGACATTAGGATGGCCAAAAGAATAAGCTTTCTTATGGGCTTTCAAGGACTCAGTGCAGTCAGCCAATTTGCTAATACTCCTTTTAAAGCATTTTCTCATCACATTTTGTTGTTTTTCTGTTACCAGCTGAAACCCGAAAGCATGACAGCATGTGCTAAAAGAAAGAAGCCAAAACGAACTGGTGTGTTATGAACCCTAAAATAAAGTTTTTCAGGTTGTATTGTATATTCACTTGGGGCATTTTGATTTTAAAATCCTAACTACTGTGGATTTTAGAATTGGTTGGGAAAATGAAAAACTATTTTCATGGTATTTTTTAAATATCAAAGCTACTTTATTCTTATTTGCTCAAAGTCAGATACATTCTTAGACTAGTTTCCTGAGAATAGGTAGTATATACTGTTTTCATGCATGCCTGTGCATTTACATGTGTCCCTTTCTATCTTTTGCACCCAAATCTAGGAAAAATGTGAAGAATGATGTGATATTAAGTTCTTCCAACAACGATGAAAATTTATGGCTGTTTAAAGAAGAAAGAAATCTTTTCTGGAAACTTTGATCCAACTTTGCATCCTGACCAAAACCATCCTGCATTAGCTATCAGAGAATCCACATGGGTGTTCAATGGCTTTTCTCCACTCAATTATTTTTGCTGTTTTTCCCAACTTGACAAATTTTGTTTAAAACATGGAGAGCAAAACATGATTCTCTACTAAAAACAACTATTCTTCAGATAAAGGCAATTATCTTGATTTCCCTTACAGTTTGATAAAGGAGACCTTCCTTTTTGTGTTCTTAAGAACCTGTATTATAATCCTGTGAATCACAGTTTTTAGTCACAAGGTTTTTTTTCCATCAACATGACATCAAATGACGGACCTTATTTCTTTGGTAGAATAACCGATTATAGGTCAGTGCAGTTATTTTGGTCTCCATGTGGTGCTTATCCTTGATGACTCTCAGCTGTGACCTAGAAGCATCAGAGATGTTTCTCCACACTGACCGGACATCATCACTCCCATTTCACAATCAGGAAGGAAATTAGAACTAAATAACTTTGACTTTGAATGGTAACATGCATAGAACAGGGTCACTATGATGATCAGGAGTATAGAAACATAGTTCAACTGACCAAGAAGTAGTTACTTCATTTGTTTAGCCCTGAGGGAGCTGTTCTCAGAAGTTTATGACAGGCAACTAAAATGAAGACGTCTACTGCCAATAGGCTTCAAACTTCTGAACAAATGTTCAGTCTTACAGTGTAGAACTGTAGAGGACTGGCAGTCTGAAAAAAAACAAGAAAACAGCTAGCCAGCCTATCAATAGCTGACTGGTACAAACATATCGGTGTTTAAACATAGAGGGAAACTCGCTATTTTGAAGGATGATATATGCCACAAATAGGACCACAGTAGGAAAAGAGCCATCTTTGGGACTAGGAGGATTTAAGAATTTAGCTCATTCTAAAAAAAAAAGCTTCCAGGATCATTAAATTTATAACTATATATGACACTAAGGAACTAAATTTAATACACAAGATAGTTCATTCCAATCTATCTTCCTTTAATCATTCCTTTAAGGACTGATTCTGAATGCTGTGTGGGTGCTATGCTTCCTTTGAATTCGATGAGAGTTACTAGGTGAATACTTCTGTAGCTTTAGGCATATGCATTAATGGATTAACTTCCAAGATGTTTCATGAACATAGCCACTTTTTGACTAGATAAACCAGAGACGAAATATCCCACAGCTCATACCCAACTTACTCATTATGTAACCATACATTAGGAAATGTTTTCCTTTCTCTTTTTATTCTCCTAGGAAGAATGAGAACATATACAGAACAATGCTGTAATGACACAAAAATATGATGGCTTAATGAGTCTTTTCATATCTGTTCCCTATTCTTACTGTGTACATCTCACTTAATGAGCGTAAACGTAGCAAACAGAAAGACAGGGGCATGAACAGTTATATCTCTGAAGCTCATATGATGAAACTGGTTTATGAGCTCATGGTCACTTTTTGTTTATATTCCATCAACAATTTTTGTTATAGCTAAAGATTGTGTAAGGCAAATTCATATATGCACATGAATTAGAGAATTATCATCTTTGGAAGATGACTCTAAGCTTTGTCCATCCTTTGCATGTACTGGGAGGATCATGATGGTGAATTTAATAACTGGCTCAGTGGATTTAGTTATTAAATGCTTCTGTGCCTGAGAACTGAAGGTAAGAATATGCCAGACAATAGCAGAAAGGAGCCAAATAGCTGGAGTGGAGAAAGAACAGCTCTGATTGCTTTTATACGGATCCTACATTAAAGAACCCAGTGGAGCTGAATTGTTCCCTGTGGGGCTTAAAAGTTTGATTTTCTTTTTTCCTTCATACAGGAAATTATGGTGATTGCAAATCCTAAAGCACTAAAGTTATTTAGAATAGAAGCTGTAAATATATACAGTAGAAAATACGCATTTTCCTTGGTTGATAGCTTGGAAGGATTAAAGTAGGATTAAAAAGAGAAGAAAATAGATTTCAAAGCTGTTATGTTTCCTAACAGTAAGTGACACTACTTTTTTTCTGGAGGGAAGAGTAAGAAAAAGCAAAAGCCAAAGAAGAAATAACTACAGACAATAAATAGTGAACTAATAAAATAATAAAACCAACATTACTAGTAACATGCACACACACATGTGTACATACGTATATGTATGTATGTATATACATACCTTTGTACAGTTAAAGCTTACATTTGCACAGGAACTTCTTTCTAAAGGAACCAAAGCTTCTAACTAAATAATGTACTGGGCATCCACTATAGAATCAACTAATGTTTGCAATATCACTTTCCAGTTTAATTTAAATAGTGTGCTAAAGTAAACAGAGCTGAAAACAGCTTACTAAAGGTACTCTTGAAGAGTGTGGGAGAAGTAGGAAAGTATAGTGATAAATTCTTAGGAGCTGGAAACGGTCTATATAGTTTCCTTTCTAATCTCCACAATATAAAAAAGCTGGAGATGTAAAAGGATAAAAACCACCCACTTTTACAAAGCAGCATTTTAAAGGTATGCAATATTGTGGGCAGAATATAAATTCTAGCCACCCTGGGGCTGCCTTACTTTCCTTCAGGGGCTGGTCAGAACTGAGAACACAGGAGGCACAAAAGTACCTAATGCCATTTTAACCCCTCTCCCTTTTGGTTTCTGTATCTAGGGAGTACTGACCCAAAACTCACTGGAGTTAATAGGAATCTTTTTATTAAGAGGAAGAAAATAATGGGAAATAGGCACTTTCAATACAATTGAAATTGATGGGGCTTGAGAACATGCAACATCTTGTGGTCAGTGCTTAGCACCAAGCCAGATGAGCCTGAAGTTGCTCTCCATTTCGTGGCTGAGAAATCCACTTGGATTCCCAGCAGCCATTAATGCGGTAAAGGTCCGCTCCACACTGTTGTCGCAGAGCAATCCCTGAGAAATTGTGTTGTAGTCAGTTATGTTTTCAGAGTGGGGTTTTTTTGAGAGAGGAATAAATTATATACACAGAATCTACTGACATTATGCAGTGAAGTGTGCCTGCTATTGAGGACTCAGCAGTGTACTTTCTGTGGCTGTCAACATTTACACCAGGATTATTGCGTATGTCGAAATGGAGTGGCATAGCTGCGGGATGACTTACCGTTTCAAGGAAGGCATTGGTGGAGAGTAGAACCAGCAGAAAGATTAGCCTGATTCTACACTTTCTGAATGGCTTCATCGGTTGTATCTCCACAAAGGACTGCAGACAACATGCACTTAGTGAGGCGAGAGAGAAGGAAACTCAGAGCTCATTTTGTGTGAGTACCAACAGCCCCCATGGCAGACGAAGCACAGATGAGATGAAGCAAACATATGAAGCATATGAAACCTGGAAAGAAAAATGTTCTGACCAACCACAGTGTTGTTTAACAACTGACCAAACAGGGCCCAGAAAAAAAAGAGAAGGCAAATTATACACACCTATCAAATCTAGAAAGAGACTGTGGTGACTATCTAAAGCTTTAATTACAAAGAAGTAGAAAGTACAAAGAAGTTCCTTTGACTATGCTGCAAACAGGACTTTCAGCTGTAAACACAAAAATAAGTAAACTTCCCCCAGCTGCTGAATATGAGAAGGCAGGAGAATATTTACGTTTGACAGTTCCTCAGGTGTGAAGTAAGAAAATTCCACATATTCCATTTAGCCCAGAAAAACCTCTGAGGACTTCCCTACATTTCTACAAGAGGTAATAAATGACTGATTCTCCTCATTGCACCATGGCTCATTCAGGAGCAAAAAGGTACCCTGTAAAACTTTTTCAGTAGCCTGATTTTTATCACAACCTGAATTTTGTGGAATTTTTCTCTCAAGGCCATGATAGGACTCCAAGCAAGTTCCGCTTCCTTCATTCCCCGTGCTTACCCTAGGCATGGGGTCTTTTATACTGGGAGATGTGACAGAGGCGGTTATATTGCCAATGTGCTGACTTTACTCACTTTCTGAAACCCTGTTTTGTGCATAGCAGGGAGGATATTCCACAGTGACCAGTTCCATGAGCTATAAGGCCGCTTTTCGCTGCCGCAGCACCATAAAAGAGCCATGGTGTAGCTGAGAATTGTACCTTACAACTGCCTGTGCCACTGGGATGCATCCCTTTGGAGGGATTAAAATGCCTAAAATGAGGGATGTAATGTAACAGGGAGAGCACATAGAAAGACAAGAAATAAAAAAGGGAGAAAGGGGAGGAAGTGATTTTGAAGAGGACTAATAAAGTATATGTCACCCTGCTGATTGCTTTTTCTTTTCTTTTCTTCTTTCTCTTTTTTTTTAACTTAAAATGCTTTCCTCTCTCAAGCGTCTGACTTGCCAGCAAATGAATTGCACTGAAAATCTCTGTTAGTATCCTATTAAAAAGGTGAAGTTTTAAAGGCATTTTGTCCCATTATAAATTTGAAGTGATGAAATATAAAAGTAAATATTTTTGCCAGTCTAGTCTGCCCTTTACAGTCCTGCTTTCCTCTAGAGAGACAAAATCTGCTGGCTCTGGATTGGATCCATTTGCAATTGCCAACAGATTCTCTCTGATGAATCTTCAAGCGGTTGAGTCAGGTTGGACAGGCAAAATGTCCATCTGTACCATCCCTGATGGATGTAACAAAGCTTGGAATGCATTCACAGTACCAGAGCAGAAATCAAGGGAGCAGAGAACAAGTAGAAATTATGGTCTTTATTATATTTCTATTTTATTTTATATTATTTTATATTATTTTATTTCATTTTATTTTATTTTATTTCATTTTAGTTTATTCTATTTTATTTTATGTTATTTTTATTTAACTTTTAATACAGATTTAATATTTTCTGAATTCTCTACGTGTAAACAGTGAAGTCCTTTCCAAAAGCTCAACAGAGAGGATGCTTAGGGGAAAATTTTTCAAAGAGAGGGCAAGTGTGGGATTTAATCGATCGGCTTCTGTTGATGTTTCTGAGAGTCGTGCAGCTCAAACTCTGTATGCTGCTTTGAAAAGATACCCCCAAAATGTCACGAATCTGGTAGGCAGGCAGCTGCAGGAGATAACAATGGTACATCTCTGTCGGTTTGTCTAATTTTAGGAAGATTACCTTAATCACATCTAATGAAAATGTATTCCTGGGCATAATATTTCTATCAAACTAATGCTGTTAGACTAACATTTCCTGTAGCCGTGCAACGTATTTTAAATTTTAATTTAGATATTTTGTAGGAATGGTTCGCATTTCCCTTGTATTTTCATCCTGAAAGAATATAATGTTTCTTTTATATCAGAGCATAAACTAAGTCAAATCAGAATTCTCCAATTGAATGCTTCAAAGTACTTTTCTTTAAAGATTTTATAAACTACAAAGAAAGGCTTATTCAGGGAATGACATTATGGTCTGAAATAATTTGGACTGAATTTGACCTTTGCTGTGTGTCCTCACTCAGCATGACATATAAAAACCATCTATGAAACTTCTATTTCTTCTCCATGGGAGATGAAGGGGACACAGAGCTCCTGCAGAAACAGTGTATGAAGTCAAAGAAGACTAGGAAGTGATTCCTTCTTCACTCAACTTAATCATGTATTAGTTCCTGTCTAGGCTGATAAACAAGTCAGTAGCAAAATTATTATATAGTTATCAGTGAACTGCTTGAATAAAATTCTGAGTAATCTTGAAGTAATAATGTCTTAACTTGGACCAGTCTCCAGACAGAATCTTGTCCTTGCTGTAGGTCTTTGTCCTTAACTTCAGATTAGTCATCATCTTCCAATCTATAAATGACAACTTAGAACAAGCTAAGGTCTGCTTTAAAATGTACTACAGTAAAATCCATTAGGCCCACCTTCCTAGTAACTGACCGACAAAAATTATTTTAATGAAACCACTTCATCTGTGATGTTCCCAGAAAGAAAAGATTTAATGCCAAATGTTCTGGCTCTATGCTACCCAAACCTTTCCTTTCTCTTTGGACAACTGCACTCTTTGTCCCATTTATAGCACTGTTTATTATAACTGATTCATATGTTGGATCTGAACCACTACTTCTTATTCAAGCAATGATCCTGCTGAGTTCAAAGACTTCCAGCAATTCAACATGAGGTGTTTAGTGGTGTCTTTTCAAAGTAGTGTATCGGTTTAGTCACATAGTTCCTGCTAACATCAAGGGAAGTTGGCTGGTTAAATCGCCATGCTAACTTCCTTTGAAAAAATTACCCCTAAAGCATCCCGTCTGCTGAGGTTTGAAAAGGGACTTCAATCAATATATTTGTTAAATGAAATGCAAGGAAGATCCATTATTTGTACCCTGGATACTGTTGCTTAATAAAGGATGTAACACAGTGATGGTTAAAACATAAGGGTTCTTATTCTGTTTGAAATAGTCTTCAAATGCTTGTCTAAAATATTCATACCTTTCACTTTACAAAACTGGACATAAAATTTCATTGGAAGAACCTTTGCCAGATGACTACTTATTAAAGCCATTCCTTTAGTCATAATGCTTGCATACATATATGTTAGTGTGTGCAGGTGTCTGTGTGTATATGTATATATACACACTTTTTTTTTATTAGTTCTAAGGATTTTTAACTCCAGAATCAAAATTCCTCAGGTTTTTTGGCGAGAGTCACCTTATCTAATTTTAGATATATAGAGGTTTATTGTCTTATTTAAATTAGGGTCTCAGATTTCTCAGAATTTAATGGAGATAAACACTCTCAGAATCTCTGTCTCTTTATTTTAAGAAATATTTTAGAATATTTCTATGAATCCCTAGTCTAATATGAAGACAAATTTGTATACACCCAAACTTTGTGATTTGAGGTCAGAATTAGTTCTTATATAATCCACAGACAAGTGTAGTCAATTTCAGATGAGGTTCAGGTCATCCTAACGAAGACACCTAGATTTTTGTGATTTAGGCACATGGTGACATTTGGTGATTTAGGCACATGGAACACAGGGAGGTGATTTGAGACAGCCAGCATGGCTTCACCAGGGGCAAGTCCTGCCTGGCCAACCTAGTAGCTTTCTACAATGGAGTGACTGCATCAGTGGACAAGGGAAGAGCTACGGATATCATCTATCTGGACTACTGCAAGGCCTTTCACACAGTCCCCCACAACATCCTTCTCTCTAAGTTGGAGAGATACGGATTTGATGGGTGGACTGTTTGGTGGATAAGGAACTGGCTGGATGGTCGCATCCAGAGGGTGGTGGTCAATGGCTCGATGTACAGATGGAGAGGAGTGACAAGTGGTGTCCCTCAGACATCTGTACTGGGACCGGTGCTGTTCAACATCTTTGAATAATCTTTGCCTTTTGGCACAAAGTAAGTTTTGTATGCTATTATAAATTAAAAAACAAATAAAAATCAATGACATAGGCAGTGGGATCAAGTGCACCCTCAGCAAGTTTGCCGACGACACTAAGCTGAGTGGTGCGGTCAATGTGCCAGAGGGAAGGGACGTCATCCAGAGGGACCTGGATGAGCTAGAGAGGTGGGCCCGAGCAAACCTTATGAAGTTCAACAAAGCCAAGTGCAAGGTCCTACACTTGGGTCAGGACAACCCTCGTTATCAATACAGGCTGGGGGATGATGTGATAGAGAGGAGCCCTGCAGAAAATGACTCGGGGGTACTCGTGGATGAAAAGCTGGACATGAGCCAACAATGTGTGCTTGCAGCCCAGAAGGCCAATCACATCCTCGGCTGCATCAAAAGAACCATGGCCAGCAGATTCAGAGAGGTGATTCTCCCCCTCTGCTCTGCTCTCGTGAGACCCCACCTGGAATATTGTGTCCAGCTCTGGAGCCCTCAGCACAAGAAGGACATGGACGTGTTGGAGCGGGTCCAGAGGAAGGCCACGAAGATGATCCGAGGGCTGGAGCACCTCTCCTATGAAAACAGGCTAAGAGAGTTGGGGTTTTTCAGCCTGGAGAAGAGAAGGCTCTGGGAGACCTTATAGTGACCTTCCAGTACATGAAGGGAGCCTATAAGAAAGCTGGGGAGGGGCTGTTTGCAAGGGCATGTAGCGATAGGACGAGAGAAAATGGTTTTAAACTCGAGCAGGGTAGGTTTAGGTTAGACATTAGGAAGAAGTTCTTTACAATGAGGGTGGTGAGGCACTGCAACAGGTTGCCCAGAGAGGTGGTGGAGGCCCCATGCCCGGAGGCATTCAAAGTCAGGCTTGATGAGGCTCTGAGCAACCTGATCTAGTTGAAGATGTCCGTGCTTCCTGCAGGGGGGTTGGACTAGATGACCTTTAAAGGTCCCTTCCAACCCAACACATTCTATGATTCCATGATTCTGTGATTTGCTTAGATGTATCACACCCTAAACTTCATTAACTCTGTTGATCAGTTTCCTACTGATTATAAAAGGAGCCTGATCTAGCTAACATGTGGACTTGTTCAATTTGAACTTCGAAAGCCAGATAATATTTATTTTACTATTAAAGTTATTCACTCAAAGTGCTACTTACTCTACCTTAAGTATAATGGAATCCCAGGGTAATTTGCGTACTAAGCTGCCTACTATAGTATGAATCTGTACTTTAGTCTGTTTGGAAGCGTAAGGTTAAAGCACCATACAGCTTGCTGATAAGACATGGAAATTCTGTTAAGTCTCATAACTAAACATATAGGGTACAGACATGTAAAAATTAACCTGGATTCTAAGTGAAAATATGTGTGATTGCTGAGAGAAAGACAGGTGAGCACCCTAAATGTGAATTTCCTGTCCTGTGGGTTTGCTTTCCAGTATCAGAACTTGTTCTTATTCCAAATTAGGGCAAAAAGTAGAAGTAGTGGTAGAGGAAAAAGATATAAAAAAGAAGAAAAAAGAAAAGAGAAAAGAAAAAAAGGAAAAAGGTAGAGGGGAAAAGAGAAAAAAGAGAAGAGAACAGAGAAAAGAAAAAAAGAAAAAATGAAATGCATTGAAACGCATTGAAACGCATTGAAACGCATTGAAACGCATTGAAATGGATTGAAATGGATTGAAATAAAATAAAATAAAATAAAATAAATAAAATAAAATAAATAAAATAAAATAAAATAAAATAATATAAATTAAAATAAAATAAAATAAAATGAAATAAGCCCTACGGGATGTTCTCCCTAGTTTGACTGACAGGTCCCAAACTGTTTGATACCTAATCATTATTGTTATTTCAAATGCATCTCTTTAGTGCATGTTCAGCAACATAGAAGGAAACTCAGATTTGGCCATGGCAACAATTGCACCACAGGACTCACTCAAACCTTCTGTGTTGCCTCTAGCAATTGATATTAGTAGTAATTGCTCAAAAACCCTCACTCACATGGGGAGGTTGCTCACCACACATGTGAAATCACATATGTGTGTTCGTGTGTGTATGAGGGCTTACCTCTGCCTGTACATTCAGCATACAGAAAAGACTTCCTGAAATGGTGTAGTATCTTCTTCACTAAACTAAGACTGTCAGGCCTTATTAATAAAAATTAATTGTGAAGCTCCCTCATTCCCACAGGAGGGCTTCTAAGCACTCCATCAGAACCTGAAGTGGGAGCTGGGGTTTGAGATGATTAGGAAGCGACATGACACCGCAGCAAGGTTTCACACACACACTGCAAGGTTTCAATGTGGTTGTGTATTTATTTCGTTGGCAGAGATGATCGTTCCTAGACCATATTCTGCTTCTTTATCGTGCCCACCCATCCTCCCCCACTCCCTCACCTAGATTCTCATCTGTCTTTTTTTTTTCTCCTCTCCCAGTCTCCCTCATGCCAGAGACCTGTGCAATATCATTTTCCGCATAATGAAATCTAGAGTGACATTAATGTAAGTGTAATTTTATAGTGGGGAATGGGCCTAGCTGATCGTTTCTACCTGCTGTGTTTTGATGATAGACATTGGGATGTCACCATCTGTGTAATGAAATTTCACCTCCGTAATGGTTCAGATTATCAAACATTCTTCCAAGCTGTCTCGCATAAAATTATTTATTTATTTACTCAATAAGGATGGCAAAGTTGCTCATCTCTGGGAAGCAGAAGGAGGGTGGGAAAGGGGAAAGAGGGATATGAAGGTTGGGAGGGGGCTGAACAGCAGCCATGACCAGAAAAGATAATAATAATTAAAAAATAATAATCACGCCAGCAAAGAAAATGAGATTGTGCCACCTTTGTGTTCAGTGCTGTGTCCACATTCTGTTACTCCCTCATCTCCCCTAACAAGAAAGAATAAGATGCCAAAGCCATATACCAAGCAGAATATTGGCATGTTAAAGCAGCAAGTGAGGATTCTGGAAATTTTATGGCTGTGGCATGTCTTTGCTTCATTCATACTCAACTTCCCCTGGTATCAGTAAGACCTGCATAACATGACAGAGTCAAATCTGCCTTAAAATTGACACTTTCTTCCTTCTAAATGTCTGATGTGGTGATCAGGAAGCTGAATGACCCACATTAAGGGGAACCAGAGACATATAGAAAACATTTCAGGCAATGGTAAAAAGTACTTCTACATCTCTTACTGTTCAGGAGTCAGGAGCTAGTCCTAAGACCACTTGGTACTTCTTAGTATTTCTGTCCTGTCACTTTTATATCTCTCCTTCAGAGGCTGTAAACTGTAGAGCCTCCCTTTTCCTCCCCATCCCCCATGACGAAAATGTCTGGATACAGATTTCAGTGGACACCAGAACCAGCAGTACTGTGCCTCACTGTGGAGACTTGTTCTATTTGGCAATGAATTACCTTTTTCTCATTTCTCTCTCACTTCTAATGTCCTCACGTGTCTGTAAAGAGGAAAACCCTAGGTTTGCAGCAAAAGCCATCCCATTGGGGTCATAGCTGGAATTGGTGCGTGTTCTTTTTTTCAACTGAAGCTGTATATTTCTTTTTTTATATATATATATATATATAAAAAAAAATAGCTATATTTTATATTTATCTA